>VZTH01011521.1:252764-386464 GCA_013397815.1 Aleadryas rufinucha
AATTTCTACTCTACAGTGAGCTCTATGATGGTCTGAACTCAGGGTGCAGAAGTATTGCATCTAGCTGTTTTATGCTATAACAATAAAGATCATATTTTCAGCTAATCAAAAAAGAAGCAATGCAGAAAACACTACTTTTCTCTACATGATTGTTTGATGAACATAGGTTTTTTCGATTTAGAAATGTTTAGAAAATGGTTTCCAGAAAGCAGGCAGTGAGTTTACTGTCTTCAGCAAAGGTAACCATCTGCTTACTTGCAGGAAAGTTTTGGGGTTTTTTATTCTTCTCTTGCCAGGTGTGCATGGTAGAGCATTTTCAATACACTTGTGAACATTTTGAAGTAGAATAAGTGACAAATTTGGATGTATTTTGAAAATGTGGAGGTAATTTCATTGCAGCATGAAAGGCTGGCAGATGGAGTAAGTGCCTGTTGCTGATGGGCATTGCCAGCAGCTTAGGTTATTTAGGCCTGCGTAGGGTTTCATATGGGGCAGTTATACATTGACCAGGGACACTTGGTTTCCTGAACTCCTTATGTGTATACATTTTAGGTGTCTGTTTTAAGTGCTAGCTTTGGGATCCACTGCCATGCTGCTCAAAGATCAGTTGATCACTTAGGAAACTCCCTATTCATGCAACCAGAAAGGGATTGGTTCATGTCACCAGTCTAGTCCATGCTAAATACAGTGTTTTTGGAGTTTTTCTTGACTTTTCACGCTCACATGTGTGTATTCAATGCAGCATTATTTCTTTACGAGGTGAAAAAAGCAGCAGAAAATACAGAATGTTTTTAAGGGATTTATTGTATTCCTTTATCGATAGTTTCCTTATGTGTTAAAGCTCTGCTTCATGTTTGGCATCTCTTTATGGATTGGCAGAGACTCTGAAAGCATAACTGAGATGACTGTGTATCGCTGAAGCAAATATAAATTATTCTTATGTAATTTAAGGATCAAGCAAATAAAGAAAAATTGATGAAAAGTTAGATAGTGTAATGTATAGTTTTTATAATAGGACCTGGATTGCTTCTCATTCCAACTCAAAATCTGATGGAAGCCTTTACAGGAGCTACATGGTGGGCTCCTATAACTTGTGCTTTGGTAGCTAAATCACAAAGCCTCTATAGAAGTGGGTGATTATTACAGTATCACAGAATGGTTTGGGTTGGAAGGGACCTTAAAGACCATCCACTTCCAACCCCCCTGCCAGGGACAGGGATGCCACTCACTAGATCAGGTTGCTCAGGGCCCCATCCCATCTGGCCTTGAACACTCCCAGGGATGGGACATCCACAGCCTCTCTGGGAAGCCATTGCAGTGCTTAATGTCAGATAATATTGTTTCCAGATGCATTCCAGTGTGTAGGTTTGACACTTTTCACTATGGTTAATCCATGTGTTGGAAAGTAATAGCTTTTAAAGTTTGAGTGTTGGCACCTTTTCACGATGTGTCCTTTTTCCTTCAGAAGGGCGCTAATGAATTTGGAAGATTCGTATTTGTTTGCAGAACTACAGGAATTCTTTTTTTTTCTTAATCTGAGAACAACGTGCTGTTACCAGCTATTATTGTAATGGAATAGAGTTCTTGTCTTTCTAATAATATCCTAAATGTTTAGGTAATTGAAGCAGTCATACTGAAGAAATATGATATTGCCTTCTATTAGAAACAAATATAGCAAGAATGTGAGCAATTTATATACAAAGCCACGAAGACAATCTCATTTTGATCTTACATAGCCGAATTCCCTAGCTCTTAGGAAATACCTGCTTTGGATACTTCTTGTTGACAGATGGAAAATAAAATCCATTCATTATATAAATAAATCACATGGAATAATAGAGTGGCTGTATGACCTTTTTGCATGGCTCTCTATTGTCTGGATCAGTGGAGATTCAAGTGATCTATTATTTAAAATGAAACAAATGAGGTTTTTTGGCAGTGACAGATGTATTTTTACAGCAGTATGTCTTTGTGCTTTGAGGGGGAAGAATGACTTGGTTAATATTAAGTTTTTATGTCTATTATCTTCATTTTTTCAACGTGAGCTGGAATTTTGTCACAACTATAGAAATTATATGGATCTGTCATAAGGTATAGATACGGAATTGGAGGTATCTGGTGTTTAAAGTGTTTTCTTCACTGAGTGGACAAAACCTGGACACACTTGGTTTTTTAATTTTAATTTTGCTTGGGGATTTTTTTTTTGAATGTTTCAGGTTCGTGGGAGCAAAGGCGAGGTCCTTTACATCCTGGATGCCAGCAACCCACGCCATTCTAACTGGCTGCGGTTTGTCCATGAGGCTCCATCCCAGGAGCAGAAGAACCTGGCAGCCATCCAGGTAGGTTTGGTGGCTTCCTACCATTTGCTTCCTCTTGCTGATTTACTGATTTGATCTCCTCCTTGGCCTTCATTTCTTGCAATAAAATTGCAAGATCCAAGGAAAGTGGTGAACTGCTTTTCTTTTTCTTCCTTTCTTTTTAGAAGGGAACTCTTGTGCTTAAGTGTAATACCATAAATAAGAGTGGTAGGATGAAAGATCAAAGAGGTCCTTAGGATCTGATGCTATTTGAAAGGTTTAAGGACTAAGTATTTAGAGACCTATTTATTTAGAGACCTGTTTGTGTTTCATGCCAAACGTGGGTATGGGCTTAGGTGTGTGTAAAGCAGAAACATGCATTTACGTTATTGTTCAGTAAAATTAATAATATTATATAATATACATAATATATTATGTAATTTAATATAAATTGTGACAGGTTTGAAAGGATGCATGCTGCTGAAAATATTTAAGTAGAAAACAGAGAATTGAGCAATCTAATTATCTGATGGGATGATCATGTAGTGCCTGAGGATAAATTAATAAACAAAGGTAATTTTCTTATCTTTGCTGTTGATCTGAATGTATCCAGCTTATTTTTTTGATTTTTATAGTTGTCATTTGCAGCGCTCTGTGGTAATGAGTTGCTGTGCTTTAATTATGTTGAAATATGCTTCTGTTTTTCTTCTGGAAACTTCTTAATTTCACTTGATTCCCTGCTTCTGGTGTAACAGTGAAAATGCCATCTTTGATTATGTAGAGTTCTGTTATATCCTTTCATTCTTATTTGACAGCTCTTCTCTCAAGCTGAAGAGTCTTTGTTTAATCTCTCATTTTTGGAAGCATTCTTTGACTTTACAGAATACAACAGAGACGGGGATACTTTTCTAGTTCCAGCTGTTGTTCTTTTGGAGATTACTAAAGAAATTTGCTATCTGCTTTTCTCTTAGCAGCTCTGTTTCTCAGTAAATTAATTTCCACTCCCACATAAGTAAGAATTACATGATTGTGTGAAATTTTTTTTCTGAAAATGTATACTTTAGAAAAGGTTGTTTCAGGCTAACTTAAGGTATTTGCTGATGTAATCCAAATTTGCAAACAAACAGGAAAAGGAGAATTATTTATCAGCATTTCTTAAAATTACTATTCTGCTTTTTCACCGTGAGATAACTTTTTTCCCCCCAAAGACTAGCCTGCAGGTCCCTGACAAAAGAATTACAGTTTATTTTGAGGCCAGACAAAAAAATTTTGGTTCTTTCATGCCAAGAAAACAAAAGTTCATTTCTGGTGAAATTTGTTGTCCTCATTATGATACCAGATGTGAAAGGCTCTCACACATGAGGTGTGATTAGCACCTCATCAGTGCACAGCCATTGTTAGCAAATGCAAAGTAAGGTTCACAGTGTGAACAATTAATGTTCATTATTATCTTTCCAGTAAATGACCTGAGCTTCTGAATAGAAGTTTTAATGAAAAATATCCAGTGCATACCAATGGATTTCTTTATGAGGAAAGTGATAGAAACAAATAAATTATCTCGTAGGGTTTTTTAGTACCTTAAAGCCTATAATAATACAGAATTTTCAGCTGGAAAAATATTCTAGCCTTCATTAGGAGCTATTACTGAAAACTGCAGTATGGTCTAAGAGCGCAGGAGAAATGTCAAAATTGCTGTAGTAGTTTTGTGTTCTGTTTTGTCTCACATTTGTGTCTCAAAGGTTTTCTGCCTTGCCATGCAATATAACACTGCAGGGATAGATCAGGAGGGAGAGCTGAGGTTTCTGTATCTCCTTTGTGCGTGGTTCAGGTGCTGTATTTTAGAGGAGGTCTAATCTGAGTTCCTGGGCTGTGTGTGGGGTATGTGTGTGTGTGAAATCATCTCCATGCATTTCCTGGATTGCGGTTTCTGCCCTCACAGACATTGCCTGTATTGGTTTTACCTCTGCCAAACAACCTGGAGCTGCAGGGAAAGACTGGGAAAGGCAGTGTGCTTGTTTGGAGAGGTAGCCAGGGACAACTGGCAGAACAGGTAGGCTGAAGAGCTGCCTTGCTGCCAGGGAATCAGATACAGAGGGAAGTCAGGTAACACTTTGTGGGCACAGAGGGAAAGTGGGTAAGGGTTAGGAAGGCTGGGTTGGAGCCAGCTCCTCAGGCTCTGAAGGATGGAAAAGCCCTATACTCCCTCAGGTAACACAAGACTATGTGCTGCTTCCTCCTCCTGTGTTTTAAGCTTTCAGGGGTGATGACATAAGTGTTTTATGCTTTTGGATGAAAGTGTAGATGGGCTGTCAGTGATCCCATGTTCCCTCTTAGAAAGCAGATATGAAGGTGTGTAACTGTATGGAAAATGAAGGTGTGTAACTGTATGGAAAAGCTGAGAGTCTACATGGAAGAGGTGCCTGTAGTGGACCTAAAAGGAGATAGCAAGGGCTGTTGGAACTGGAAGACTGTTTGCTGGGCAGCTCTGTGTGGCTTATGGGGTGAAAGATGACAGTGAAGGCAGGGGTGAGGGAAACAAGACTGAAAATAAACTAGGAATAACGTGAAGGAAAGTTGTGATGCCACCAGGATGAACACTTGGAGTTTCTCCCAAGGACCGTTGTGGTCTGCTGCAGATGAATGGTAGGAAAACAGCCAGCATGGTCTGAGCAGATGGGCAGCTGGAATGGCTGCAGATGTGTTCTTAGAAACAGCAGGGTTATTAAAATAATTTAAAAGATTGGTTACTGTGTTTACTGTGTCTGCATGCACGTAGATTAATGTGATTCAGGCAGGTGCTGCTGGTGGAGGCAGGGATGTAAATTCTTCTGTGGTTTCTGGAGAGCTTCCATTGCTTTCACTCAAAATGCTGCCTCGAGCAGCTACTACAGCAAGTGGGTATATCTTGATTAATTAGTGCTCTGAATACCTGGCTATTAGCATTTGTTTGGCTGGAAAAGCCAAACAAATTAACCTTGGAGGAGAAATGAGTTTAGATTGGGCTGGCACCAAAGCTAATTTCTTTCCAATGCAAATGCAACCCAGAGCACTCAATCATTGACAGTTCTTAGTACTTGGGGCTTTATTTTTGGCTGGGATACATGACTTTTTCTTTTGTTCTTTTAATTTTCAAATTTTCAAAATCCCTAATTTTTGAAAATTCTTTGCATTATTATTTTTGGTAAGCCAGTAATAGATATGTGCTTCCCTTCATGAGGTTGTCTCGCTTTTAGAACAAGGTTGTCCTAAACAGAGATGTATTGGAGGTTTACCCCAGTGGTTTTGTCCTGTCTGTGTGGAGCCTCAGTGTAGAATGACCTTTTACTTCTCCTCATGTCAAGAGTTTCAGTACATGATTTGTTTTGACTTCAGACTGTAGTGAATTAAAGGTCTCTGCAACTTGACAGAGACATATGAAAACCAGCAACTTGCAGATGTGTGCAGAGGTTAGGTTGGCATGCTCATAGATATCTGGACTGCAGAATAGATCTTGAGAAGAAAAATCGTAATTTTTTTTGTTTTCCAATGCTGCTGTTGAGATAAGGAGAGAAAAGTGGGGCATCCTTGAAAGCAGCAGCTCTATCAAGTCTACTGAATTAAGTAGGTTTCACTCTTGTGTGACAGTATCTTGTGTAAAATATAACAGACCTTCTGCAGCTGAAGGAATGCTACATCCCTGTTGACAGTTTAAATTAATCTTAGTGTATTACAAAAATTAAAAATCATTATCTTGTCCTTGCTCAAGGAAGCTTGATACAAAATATATGGCTAGATGCAGGGTAAAGAAGCTTCACTTAACTTTTCTGGGTGTTAATCAGATAAGCTTTAAGATTTATGATACAACTTGGGAGTCTTCATTGCATGAGAATGAGTCTCCTTACTGGGTAGTACCTAAAGCAGTTGGTTCACATATGAAAGAAAAAAAGGCATCTCTGAATATCAGTTTAGGGGACAGATGTAGAGATTCCTCCCCACACCCCACTGTGCCAGCCTTGGTAACTTTAATTAAGTATTGTCAAAGCCCGAAGTTGTTAGCTTATGTATTTACTTGGAAGCTTGTTCAGGCATTATCGAGAAGCTTTTGGAGCTTATTATTATGTAGCTTGTCTTGTCATGCAGAATATGGGCTGGATCCTTTTGTGGGCTGGATCCTTTGGCCTTCTGTGGATCTACACTGATTTAAACCAGCAGAGGGTTTAAAATGCATTTTCCAGATGTGCCTGCTAATTTGATAGTGAAGATAACTGACCAGGGGTGAAAGCCTGTTGGAGAAGGCTGGGAATCTTAAGGAGAGAGAGAGAAAATAACACTATGTAAACATGCTGCTGAAAGCTGTGTTGGAATTTCTGCAGTCAGCTGGGGGGAGATAAAGCTGTGTTGGTTTTCTAAATTTTGCTGGTTTTCTAATCCTCAAATATTTTATTTTCAAACCCTGAAGTTCTTGTCAAGTAGAGTATGACAGAAGAGGACATTACTGCCACCTCCACCTTGGTCTGAACTACAGGGAGTAGTGGCAAAGCCTCACAGGTGAGGCAGGAGAATATTTCCAAAATAACAGAATACAAATACACTCTGTCCATGCAGCCACACTGGGAAAGAAGTCTTAGCAAGGCTGTTGTAGCACTGTGCTCCCTGAGGAATGGAGCCAAGCCTTCCATGGTTGAGGGGTAATGTTAATTGAGGGTCTCATACTTGTGTCTAGATTTTTGTTTTTCTGGCAGAATTATTTATTTTCTTTATTTACTGTTTGCAACAGGAAGGGGAAAATATTTTCTATCTGGCTGTGGAAGATATTGAAACAGACACAGAACTTCTGATTGGGTACTTGGACAGTGACATGGAAGAAGAGGAGGAGGAAGAGGAAGAAGTAACTGTTATCCAGGAAGATGAAGACAGTGGCAGTAATAAAGAAGTGCAACCAGCTGGTGAGAAAATTGCAGGTGAGCAATATGTAAAATATGGGGTAACTTGAGAGCTTAAAAGTGGTAATGGAGAAAGGGAGCTCTGACTGTATAGGACTGGGGAACTGGAAGGTTCCCGGTATTTAATCTGAGTTCTTGCATTAGTTTTATCTCTTTATTTGGGTTTGAGTTGAGCTTCTTTGCCTAATAAGGAGCAGCCAGTCCTATGAATTACTGAGTGAATGAGTGAGCCTGGATTTCTTAAGTAGTAACCAATAAGTTTTGAGCTAAAAGAGTTTGTTTCACCTGACACACAGGCTTATGAATGCTGAGCTTTTGCTCTTCAGAGGGGTAATTTCCTTCTTACTTAGGTGGGAGAGAAATAAACCTTTTCATAGAGCTATTCAGCCAATCTTAAGGTAAGATGGTCAGGAAAAGGAAGGTGAGCTGAGCTGTCTGGAGAATTCTCAGCATCTTTATCAAACATAAAGATGAATTTATGAATGACTAATTGCATTGAGGTTCTAATTGAGCTGAATGACTAATTTGGGCCAACAGTCTAAGTCACAGCCATCTTAATACTTTGCATCCATTTTCAGTAATGCTGGTGGTAATCCACTTAAGATAGGCTGTCTATAATCCCTTCAGAGACATTGTTTTTTGTGAGTTTCATGCCACCATTTTGCATAATCTGTTTCTGGCAGAGAGTCTCTCTTAATGTAACCAAAAAGCCTGGGAACTATTCCTTTACATTGGTTTTGCCTCCAATCATGCAGATCCCCTCACCTGTAAACAGGACCATGCATGCCCAAACTGTGAATCCAGTTTTGCCAGCCAGGAGATCCTAGCTGAGCATCTGCAGACTTTGCACCAAAAACCCAGCGAGGAAAAGGAATTTAAGTGCCGAAATTGCGGAAAGAAATTCCCTGTTAAACAAGCTCTACAAAGACAGTGAGTAGAAACATGAGTGAATTTTTAAGGATCATTTAAATTGATTTCATTCAGTCATTTATTTGTGTTGACCTAATCACAGTTTGAGCTTTAATTTGTGTGCATCTGTACTTATACCCTTACCCTTTCCTTTAATCTTTTAACATGTTAATTTCTCATATTTGTTGTAGATTTCAATGGGAATTGCAAAAATAGTGACAATTTTTTATGTGTTGAAGTCATACACTGTAGACCAGACCAGAGCAGCAGTTTGGTGCAGCATTACTGGTCTCCATCAGTGGAATATTTAGTAGTTTAGGAGGTGCAATTTTCGAACTGTGGATGTTGGTACAGAACTAAAGTAAGATTTAGAAAAAAAAAAGAAAACCAGTGCTTCACGTTTGCTTAATTAAATATTTGGATGATGGAAAAAAAAATAGAGACATGAAAGATGTGAGATTTAAGAACACATCTTTATTGTCCTTGAGAGTTGAAATAGGCAGATTTGTCACTAAAGTCATGTATCTTAGAATTATGCTTCTGTACAGAAAAACAACTGCTTTTATCTTTTGTTGTTTATATATGTATTTCCTTACAATTAGATATAGTAATTTTTATTAGACATTTAATTACAGGTTACAGATTGTTCACCTCCTTTCTGTAAAGCTATATATAGTTTTTAGCTACTGCAAGCCTGTGTAAGTTGTACAATGTTGTCCTTACTTCGTTTGTTTTCCTTTGTTTGTCTCTTAGTGTCCTTCAGTGCACAGAGAATATCAGCCCAGGAGACTCCTCCAGAAGTTTCCAGTGCTCTGTTTGCAATACTCCCTTCAGCTCGGAATCGAGGTTTTGTGTCCGAGTTACAGGACTGCTGTCATGTCCTTGCTGGCCTCCCTTTGCATGTTAGCTTTCCAAAAGCTTGCTAGTGTTTGGGAATCCTAACAGGGCAAGGACTCAAATGCTTTCATTCCTCTCTGCTGTAAGTAATGCATGAGGTGGCCTTGGAACTCTGCAGTGCAGCATGTGTTCAGCTCTGAGTACTTGCTACAGCTCTGCTTTCTGGGGTCGCTGCCTGATGTGGGGCTTTTTTTTTCTCTCTTTGTTATCCCCTGTAGTTATGAGCAGCACAAGGAGGCGTGCAGAGGGGATGCCAGGTTCATATGCAAGGCAGATAGCTGTGGGAAGAGGTTCAAGAGCAAGGATGCCCTGAAAAAACACAAAGAAAATGTTCACAGTGGTAAGAAAGAGTTTAATGTTTCTTCAGAAAAACCCCTCTGACATGTTCCTAGCTTTAAATTTGCAAATCAGAATAAACATTGTCTTCGGTTTCTTTTTTAATGGATTCATTTGTATCTAAAAGAAAATTAAGAGGTAACTACATGCAAGAGTAACTATTTCTCCTCTCCCAGGGAGAAGTTATTGTGAGCCAGGTGAATCATTAGTCTCCTGCAGAAAATGTAATAAGAATCTTGAGAACCTTAAACTAGGCAAAGAGTAGTTGAAGCAAAAGGTTTCGTAGTGAGGAAAATCAACCACTGGCACAATCTGCTGCAGGAAATGGTAAATTCTTGATTTTTTTTTGAGTTTTCAGGACGCAGCAGGACACCTTTTCTTTGCCTAATCAAACAATTAGGCTTGCTAAGGGTGTTGCAGAAAATCCTATAGCATCTGTTGTGCAGGAAGCCAGACCAGACCATCNTTGAGTTTTCAGGACGCAGCCGGACATCTTTTCTTTGCCTAATCAAACAATTAGGCTTGCTAAGGGTGTTGCAGAAAATCCTATAGCATCTGTTGTGCAGGAAGCCAGACCAGACCATCCACTGGTCCTCTTAGGCCCTGGTGTGTTTATATCTGTGCGCTGTGAATCAATAGTTCTCACTCAAACTTCACACTCTTCTCATGAAAGGCCAAAATACTGCTCTCAGGTCCGAAATGCAGATCTCAGTCCTAGAATTTTGCACTCTCCCTGTGTGTCCCCTCTCCATGCCAATGGAAGGTCATTATGTGTGGGGACAGCAGAATTCCAGAGTGCACAGAAAACAGTCTGCAGTTGATCGTGACAGCACTGTGATGCTTTTTAAGGTTTTCAGTCTCTTTCTCCTGCAAAACTCTTGCAATGTAGAGAAACCCTCCTGTAATCATTCTTACAAAAGATTAGCTCCTTGTTTTTGTGTCAGCAAGAATTTTTTTCATCCATGAGCACTGTTGTGTTTAGGCTTAGCTTATGTCAGTTACATACTAGTGTATGAATTCCACAGTTCTCTTGGATCACTTTGAGCATGATGGAGAGCAGATCCATGGAGGATATTTTTTCTCTGCTGGCACAATGAGCAAAGCTTTTATTTTACCACTTGGGCGTTGTAGCAGTCACAACCAGTGTTGTTGCAGCAAGGAAAAGAACATTCTGTTGTTTAGGGACACTTCTAGAATTCCTTTCTGCTTTGTGTTAGCTGGAAGCAAGGGAAGGTGGAAAGGATGGGTGTGTGTTGCCTGTTATGCAAAGCTATGAACAGATAAGCTCTGTCAGCTTCCTTACCTCTGAAAGTGGCTCATTGATGTCCTTCTAAGTTGAAGGACTAAGTGTATTCCTGTATTATGTATCTATTTGTGTATATAAATAACTTGTCATAAGTTTTTTAACTTGATACTTTTACGATCTTTTTGCTGTTCAGTGTAGTACGAGCATGTTTTACCTGGGCTAGGAACTATCTTGCATGCGCATCTTAAATTATAAACAAAGAATTAAGTTTATGGTGGCTTTGTCTTGTAATAAAATAGCTTTGTGGGTTACTAAAATGCATCTCTAAAGGTAAGTAATAGATGAACTCAGTTAAGTCGTCTGTGACTTTTTAAAGCAGCTGTGAAAAGGGAAGGAAAATATGTCTGACCTATAGCTTGTTTTGTAATTTGCATTTTAGACAAGATTTGAATTCATGATCTGGTGCTAATACAATTTCCCTGTTTTGCTCAGTTAAAGACCATTAATGATGTATTATTTTATATATTACTTTATATATAGTAGGCTGCTTAATGCTTTCTAAATAAATAAAAATGGGAAATGGTGGTTTTGACTTAAGTTTGAGATCTTTTTTGTTATTGTGCAGCAGTAACTCCTGTATTGATTTCTGGATGAAATGAACAGTTCAGTTGCCAAGTGAGCTGTTCTCAGTTGTGAATTGTGCACTTCATGTGGGTTTGGTGATGTATGATAACATCTATTTGAAGGGTTTTTTCTTTATTGCTCTGGTTTTCTTAATTTACATTCCACCAGTAACTGGTTTGTTGGACACCCACAGAGAACTCCTGATACGGAGCACTTTGAAGATGGGATACAAATGTAAAAATCTTATGTCAGTCAAATGACCTGTGAAAAGTCACAGGCTCAATGGAAATGTTTAGCTTCTTTCTTAGCACTTCCTCTTTAAGATGTTGGTGGTATTTTGTTTCTGTTTCAGGAAATTCTAAGAAGAAGCTGATGTGTTCAGTGTGCAATAAGAAATGTTCCTCGGCAGCAAATCTCCAGGAGCATCGAAAGGTCAGTAAGATGAAGGCTGACTCACAGCAGGCACTGACTTCCCTGAGATGTGAGGCTGGGCTGCTTAGGTCACTCGAAAGCTGCTGTAATGCAAGCCTTTGGGTGAGCTCTCTCATGGTTACAAAGCCAACCTGTTTTAGTGTGGGTATTTATTTTTGTAATCACACTCGCTTAAGCCAAGTATCTCCCTAAAGTTTTCATGCATCTCTTACCAAAAGCAAATATGTTTGTGCACTCCAGCATTAAGTCAGAGTTGCCTGCTGTTCTTCAGCGTTCTTAAACACTAAGCTAAATCTAAAGTGTTTTATGTAATCATAGCATACAATATAGACCACAAAATAGGTTCATGAGCCTTCAGTTTTTGTACAAGACATGACAATTTTCTTACTGCTTTTTGACATACCACTTAGGGGAGTTACTTGTACTCTAGTTATGCACGAGTAAAAAAAAATTCTTCCTCAAACCCAAGTTTTTAATGTCTTTTTATGTTTATGCACATAACCTTTTATAACCAGAAGAGGAGGGGTTAACAGTTGGAAAAGCATCTATTGGAAATAAGGGTGTTCATGTAGAAATACAGATGGACCATGAATATGAGATTCTGAATCCATTATACCCAAAGGAAGTCCCTGCAAGATTAATTTGATAAATCACTAAAACTCAGGAGAATCTGTTTTTGCAAAAAGCTGCATTGTACTGTTTATCAGATTAACTGTAAGTCTGTAATAATGCCCTGGTTATAACCTGAATCCGTTGAGGCTATAAATGATATCAGTTAAAATATGTTGTTGCAAAGGAAGTGGTGGGCCCCCTCCTTTTTAATTTGTATTTCTCCTTGCTTGTGTTAGTATGCCCTGCATTTCTTGTCTAATAGGGCTGTACTTTGTTATCATTGTTATCATGCCTTGCCCCACATGTCATTACAAGTTTTACACGTTGGCACAGGTTTTGCACAACAGGCCTTGAAAATGCAAAATATCCTGGTTAGTGTGCCCATTTTATTAAACATTTGTTCTGTTTCAGTAGTTGTAATTTTGTGCAGACACTGTGACACACTAACAAGCTTCTCAAATATCACCGAGCATGTCAGTTGAGCACTTACCTTAAAGAATCACCATGAGGATTTTGTGCATAAAACTTTGTTTACTCTTCTTGATTGGCTTTTCTTTTAAAATATCCAGAAAATGGGTATTCCAGATTTACTCACTTATATCAGCTAGTGAAGGAGATTGCACATAGTAGTACTCATGCTGTTTGTGTGCTTGAATTAATTTCTTTTTGTAGGAAGTGGGGCAGGATCATCAGCATTGCCAGAAATATTTGTGCAATATTTTGTGAGCAATAAAACCAGTAAGAAAATAATAGGTGAAACCAGGAGAAAAAGATGAATTTTCCCCCCACCCATTTCAATGTAAAGAAATAGAAGTAGAGAATAAAAGTTAAAGTATAACAGAAAACAAGCCCAAACAACAGAAGGAGAGAGAAGTCTGACAGACAGAGAGAAAGGAGGTAAAGAGGGTGGCTCTAGGGAGATAGACTTATGTTTACTCTCTGAAGACATGGGCATTCAGATCTGTAGCTTTCATGTCATCTTTGATTTAAACTCATCTTTAATTTCGTGTGCCTTGTGCACTTCTTGTGCCTTAACTGTCTAAAGATAAGCCCTTCCTTAGCCCTGCACAATTGAACCTTGCTGTCATCATCCAGGCTGCTGCTTGTACCATGCTAATTTTTGGTGACATGCCTTGGCTGTTTGGGCTTTTTTAAAATTTTATCTCAGTAAATTGAAGGAAATGTAGGGCTGTGTATATCCACCAGATCTCCTTTGTCTTATCCTCCAGAGGTACTGTTACTGCCTTGTATCTTATATTTATACAAGTCCATGATTTGGGCTGCAACGTGGTGCAATAATAAAAAAAAATTAAATTCCCAGCAACACAACTCAAGAAATGCTGTGCAGGAGCCTACAGAAGACAGGGTAATCTTGTTGGAAGATTTCCTTTCTGCAAGTTTGTGATGTCTCCTGGTAGAACAAACAAAACACCATCTGAACTGGATTCTGATACTGAGTTCTGGAGTTTGAATAAAATGCAAAGTTAAATCACTTAACAGTGATAATTATGAGGAGGCAAGCGAGGGGAGTGGAGTGTTAATCTTCACTGATGCAGATTCCTTTTAATGTAAGGATCCTAAATGATTCCTTTTAATGTGAGGATCTCATGTTTTGGATTTGAATTGTTCACAGGAACTTAAATTTCAAAGTGAGCAGGTACATGTGAGTAGCACAGGCTGCCAGGCGTCTCCACTGATGCTCTACTGTTCTGTAGTGGAAAGGGAAGAAACATTCCAACAAATCCCAGGCTTGCTGCTTTCTTTTCCCAGTCAGAGCTGCACTTCAAATGTTTGTAGGTAGGCGGGGGAAGTCTCTCTTCCTGGCTGTACAGCTGTGGGCTGAGCTTCTGACTCTTACTGTAAGCACGTGTTTTCATGGTAAAGCAGCTCATTGTTCTTTCAAGAAAGAAGATTAAGGACACCTTTGAGTGTAGGGCAGAAAGGCTTTTTTGACTTTGGAAATGCAGGTTTTGTGGATCACTGGTAGGACTGGTTTGTGCTGGTGCCTCTCTGGATTTCTTACCAGATTTCTTACATGAATCTGTACAGTTCCATGCAACTGTAGTTCTGTGTGCTGGAGACAAGGGACCAAACCAAGGTAGATCCAGCTTTGGTCAGAGTTTGAGAGTGTGTATAAAAAAACCCTTGCTTATTTCTGAACTTTTTAAACTTCATAGAGCTGGACTTGCTGCAAAATTATTGTGAGTAGAGTCACACTTGAAAATCCTCTCTGCTTCTCAACCCCCAGCCCCTTTTTTTACCTGCCAGTGCCAAGCATCTCTTTTGGGTTAATTTCTGACCTCTTTGTTCAAACCTGAACAGTGTTTTGTTCTACTGGGCAATGTTTATTTTTTATTTACCAGAAGTTGCTCTCGACTGCCTCCTATTTTTTCCAGCATTTAGTCCTAGATGCCGTTATGTGCTGTGATGTTGAAAATCTTGCATTTGTAGTTTGAGACAATGCTGCCCCTCCACTGTCTGGCCTCCAAAAGCTTTTAAGAGAAACAATCCTGCAAGAGTTTGATAGTACTTGTTTTTTAAAGTTCTGCCAGAAGCTATGAAGTTGTTTTTTTCACACGTGTCTTACTGACTAGAAGAAAATGTTCTGAAAAGTTATTCTGCATTTGGTTTTTTAATACTTTTCTAACAATATTTTAAATGGATCTGGTAGTTAGAAACACAGGTTATACGAATTTGCAGTATAGTTGTAATGATAGTTTTTTGTTTGCAGTTACGAATTTTTGGGTTTTGGGAGATGATGTTTTTCAGCAAGAGACAAGCAAGGGGGAAATCACAGAATATCAATGAGTATTAGTATAGCTACTGGCTAATAAATAGCTACATTCTACTAGGGAATTTCTGTGTGTGTTAGAGGTATGGTCTTGTTTCAGACACACATTTAATTATCATTAAACACTCGTTTTGCAGGTCCATGAGATCTTTGAGTGTCAGGAATGTGACAAGAAATTCATTTCGGCGAACCAGCTGAAACGCCATATGATAACTCATTCAGGTAATGTACAGAAATGACACAGAGCTGCATGGATGTGGATATGTATTTAATATATAGTGAATTTTACCTGAATTCGTTTCTTATGGAAGGCTTGATGAAATCTGTATTGTCCTGAGCTGGGCAATCCAATATCAGGTTCCAAGGAAACTATCTAAGCCAGCCTTTTCAAGCCTTCCAAAAATCCGAGTGAAGTGGTGTAGTCTTCTTCCTATTGCTGCTTTGTCAAGTTGTTTTGTCGTGCTAGCTGGGGTAGATGGGGTCAGCAAGCTGGGATGGGGTAAAAGATTGCTGCATGGCTTAGAGAGGAGGTGAAAACTTGAGGTTTTATGCTGAGGAGAAGAGGCTGGGAGCTGGGGTGTGCTGTCAGTGATCTGTGATACACACTGAGTGCTTTCCTGTTTATCTGTACGTGTTAGTGGGCTCGTAGCTTCTGGTCAGAGGAGAGCAGCTCATGGTCCACCCCACCCACAGACCACCCACAAAAGTTCCCTTGTGCCAGCACAAGGCCCCTGTGAGCAGGGAATGTCCCACCTGTAGGTTTGGCAGTGTGACACAAGTTGGCTCTGCCAGGATTTCTGGTCGCTGCAATCCAGCGTTTTCTGTGTCCTTCACCAGTGTTTAGAACCATCAAGCAACACCTTGGAAACACAAACGTTGTTCCGTCAAATGCATTAGCATTTAAACAAATGCAGGTTTTTACAGCTGCACAGGCTTAGAATTGAACTATTTTCTTGGTATCAGTCCACAGCAAAAGCTCATTTCTTGTAACATAATCTGTATCTCAGAGGCTCCTGGCTTTCTTTTGACACTTTTGGATGAGCATTAGTGCAGTTCAGTTGCAGTCACCAGTTGAAGCATAAAGGCTTTTTGCATAGGAACTTTTGGTTTTGGAAGCTAATATGTGTATTGTTAATTAAGTTTTAAAACATTTAAACTGTCATGCCCTCTTTAACATTTGTAATCTGGAAACACAGTTTTCCTCTTTGAAGTCATTCTCTTTTGATTTAAGCTAATTAATCAGAGTTTAGTTTTAGCAATGAGTATTGCAAAGAATGTGCCAATTTCTTGAGATACACCATGGCTCATCTTTTGTGAAGTGACTTAACTGTCTAACATAAAGGGCATTAGATGTCTTTCTAATTGGTTTAATCTTAATTGGGTTGACTTAATTGCAGAAATCTCTCTGAGGAGATGACTGTCTCTGCCTTTCATCTTCTCCCCCTGTATAAACAGGAGATTAAATGTCCCCCACTCATTTTCTGCAGAAAAACGCCCCTACACCTGCGAGGTTTGCAATAAGTCCTTCAAACGACTTGATCAAGTGACTGCACACAAAATAATACACAGTGAAGATAAACCTTATAAATGCAAGCTTTGTGGAAAGGGATTTGCCCACAGAAATGTTTACAAGAATCACAAGAAGGTAAAGCACTCTGCTGTTGTTGTTTACAGGTCTGCCAGCCTCAGATTTGCAGATTTTTTTTTTTTTTTCCTTTTAAGTGGTTCATCGTTAAGCTCTGCCATGCTTATAAACATGGGATTAAAGTATTGGAGAATGTAGTTTTAGTGTTCTTTGTTATAGCCAAAATCTCAAAAGGCTGAATCAATGCTAGTAAACAAAAAAGTTAAATAGGCAGAAGTAAAGCACAGTTGCTTGGTTAAAAGCATCAAATAAATCCCATTTTGACTTTTTTGTTTTGTTTTTATTTTTTGCTTTGTTTTGGTGGTGGTTTTTTTGGTTTTTTTTTAAATACTAGGTTACCAAGTTAATGTTACTGATTTGAAAATGTCTTCAAATACTTTTTTTTTAAAACAGTGTAATTGAATAAAACTATGTGTAGTCCTCTTGCAGTCATTGTTGGACTTAGCAGCAGATGCTTTCAAACTGCACTAAATTTGAACTTGGCGCAGTGTTCACGTATTAAAACAACACCAGAAGAAACATTACCTGAATAATAGACTCACAAAGGGATGTTCTGCCTCTGTTGATTGAAGCTCAAATCTGCTTGGCCTAATTTCTGTAATGCCTGTCATTAGTTTTAACCTGGGCTTACGTTTCTAATGGCAAGGCTCTATCCAGGACTGCTGTTTCAGAATTACAAGGCTGTGAAAAAAAAAAAAAAACCCAAGAAAAAAACCCCAACCCTGATACAGCCATAGCTCCAAGTCTTTCGCAGCGTGGCTCACGTTACATGCCATCTGGGAATTTGGCACAGGATCTTTGCACCATCTCTTGCACTTGCAGCCATAAATCATGTAAGAGCAATAATAATGCCTCTCACAGGATGAAATGGTGATGACTGCCTAAAACAAGAAAGCATGCAGCAGCCTGCTGAAGGATGAGATTAGCTCCCATACATTATATTTTATGTTCTAGACTTTAAGAAAATGGGACAGAACCTTGCAGATGGGATGTATTCGGAGAAAAATGTATAAAATGTTATCTAGAAAGGTAGCTCTATATATTAAATGAATACTTTTTACATGTTTCCTGATGTCAGCTTGCCATTGATGACTGGTAGGGAGTTCGGGTTGGAAATGGACTTCAGGATTAAATATGAAGGAGTAAACACTTTGACCCAATTCTGTGTTTAAAGCAGCAGCACCACTAGCATAAACAAGGATTAGAGCCTCCACTGAATGGGAAAAATATTAAAATTTAGACAGCTTTAGTGGGTACCTAATTTTGACAGAATTCCTTGCAGCATGTTGGAATGCTGGTTTCCTGGACCTGTTTGCACCTAGTACTGGCTGTAAATCCACTCTCTTCTTATATTGGGAGAAACTTATTGCTATGTTTGCATAAAGATTACCCAAACAGCTGTGACTGTTCACGCATCCACATGTGGGTCTCTAAATTCACTTGCTGAGTGAAGAGGTGAACAGGAGAGACAGGAGACTGACATGGATGGCCTGAATTGCTTTTGTAGGCACGCCTCTCTCCACTGAGGAAACAGGAGGAGAGGTGGCAGACAGCACAGGGGAGTCTGGATGTGTCTGCACAGAAGCCAGTTGTACCAAACAGCTGAAGGATGTGGTGGTTTGGGATGCTGAAATAGTTTTGAGTGCCATGATTTTGGGAAGGCAGTGCCTAGGGAAAGAGGGCAGTGGTTCTCTTGCTTGTTCACAGGAGTGTTGTTGCAGGAACAGTGTAAATGTAAAACTTTCTTGTGTATCATACTTCTGTGTATTTCTTCAGCTTGGGTTTTAAAGGATTTTTAGATAGGTGTTTCCTGTAAGATGTCCCCCTAGGTTTATTTTCTTTTGGAGGAAGAGAAGTTGAACTCTAAATAATTTCAGGGTGCTTTTCTGAGTTTCAGGATTAGGTTAATGAGGTTGTGGCAGGGAGCATAGATACCTGCAGTGGGAATGATGGGTATAGGATGGGTATAGGAGTTAAAAAACACTGAAATCAACAGCATTTGACAGAAAACATGCCTTTAGTAGCAACATACTTAAAAAACCTTTGGATTTTATAGCAGGCTTGCATCCTTTTTATAGGAGAATACAGATACATTTTGTGCCTTTGAGTTCTTGATTTGTGTTTTAGATCGAAACTTGTTGCTGTTGTTTCTGTAATTCCTGTATGGGTTTTTTTAAACCTGATTTCATGTTGGAAGTCTCAGAATAAAAGTGGCTCCCACAACATGTGTTTTTAAACATCTTTCAGCTCTGGGTGTCTGTTGGGTCATTTCAAAAGTGCAGAAGGAGATTAGTTCCTCACATTTCACAGGATTTCACTGGGAGATGCAGCGGAGTTGCCAAGAGCATATCTGCTCTGTTCAGTGGAGCATTGGGATGTGAACCTTAACTTAGCACTTGTTATGTTCTTAGAGCTGCACATCTGAGGCAGGAACTGTGGTNACCTTTATTCCCTTACTCCTGTCTAGTCTCTGTTTCCAGGTAGCCTCTTCAGGCATCACTGCAGACAAGTGCTGCACTGCTCTGTGTGGGTGCATGTGCAAGCTGGCTTTGCCACTTGCTCGGAGATGTCAAGGCTGGGAAGTGTTCTGGGATGTGGAACCAGCTCAGATGTTCTCAGTGAGAGCTCAGGCTGTGACTAAATGATCCTGTGAAGAATACAGTTCCATTTCTGTGACAAGGCAAGAGAGCAGTATCTGAAATGAAGAGGCAAATGTAGCCAAAGGGATTGTGCTACAGATAAAAGTAGTCACTTTTCATGCAGGGTAGATTGGATGAGGGTACATGATCTGAGCCATGTAATGCAGATTACTTCCATCCAGGAGATGTTTCTGCTCCATCTGCTCCTTTGTTGCTATGTTCAGAGGATGAGTTCAGAGAATAGAGTATGAGGACATGACAGTCAGCTGAAATAGGTCATCAGACGCAGGATTTTGAAGGGTTTATGGCTAATCCAGGATTGTTTGGTCCTGGGGAGCATAATGATTTGAAACAACTGTATTCCATCAGTTTATCTGTTGGGAATAAGTAGCCTTGGGCTGGGCTTAAGCCTCCACAGATGCTGTGGTAGGAAAGGCTGTCATGAAATGCTCCATAAAAGCCCACCCTCAGTTGCTGGCAGATGATCTGTGTACGCTTGTGTGTGGGTGTGCCTGGTTAGGTGGTTTTCTTTGTAGGGAAGTTGAGATGTGCAGATGAATCTGTGTATTTTGATCAAAAGATGAGGAGAGCTCTAAAGGAGATGCTAAGGAGGAGTTCTGTACAAATCCCTGTGCTCTTCAGAACTGTCACTCATGTGGTGAGTGTTCCAAACCAGGGCCTTTTTTAAATAAGCAGCATGAATTTTGCGCTCGTGGAAGGTGCCAGATTGACAGCTCTGGAGACTGAACCCTTCTATTTATCCACAGAACAGGTACAGCACAGGCAGCAGCACTGCGAGCTTCCCCACAGTGTCTCGTCCATGTGTCCCAACCCTGTTCTGGAGGAACCCCCTGTTGAGGTGAGAAGGCAGTTCAGTCTCTTCATGTCCTGTCAATCCTTGGCCTCACTGCCAGGGGGGCTGAGCAGGGGTGGCAGCTCAATGCCAGCTGTGATGGGAACCTGTAGAGTCTGGGCTGGAACATGAGAGATATTCCACACCTGTGATGGTCCTCCAGCAGCCTTTTTGCTTGCAGTGACATAGGCTGAGCTCAAGGAATTGATTTTGAAGCCAAGGCCTCCCTGTACCATTGCAGTACACTCAGATTTTGGTGCTGTGTGTACGTGAGAGGACATTGGTGGTAAAATGAAACTGGGTTCAAGGCCCTCAGCCAACCTCTCAATAATTATGCTGTCTCCCCACAGCCCCCTTTTGCCCCACAGTTGAAGGGGTAGAATAACAGTTGTGTGGATTCTGGATAGCAGAAATAGATTATATAAATATGTACTATGCTAATATTTGCCCTTAGTCTACCAAATTAACTCTTTTACCTAATTTCCTGCATATTATAAAACACTTACTGTCCATCCCCTTTTCCTCTGGGCACTCCAGCTTCTAATAAGGTCCTTGTGAGCCAATAAAGTATTTGGATGCTGATGCTTTAAAAACCTGCTTTCATTTGCAAAAATAGTAGGAAATTGGGTAGATAGTGAATAAATCAGTACAACTTATTATCTACAGTGGGACAGCTGTTAATAACACTAGGAAACAGGGAAAATGCTTTGGAATTTATAAAAGTAAAACAAAGCTGGATGTTTCCCAAGCTCCAGAAAAGAAATTTGCTTCAACAACTCTGTGGTCTGGGAGATTGATCCAAGCTTAGCCTTTTATTTTAGTCATAGCTTTGAGGCTGTTTTTCAGCTATGATGAATTTTTCTACAGCCAACAAAAATCTCGGTACCGTTGCTTCCATGACTTAGTTTTTTTCTGGTGGTTTTTGTTTTTTGGTATTTTTTTTTTAATAAAAGAAACTATAAATAAAAGTAGTCTCATGATTTGAGGAATTTTCTCTGCCAAATTTTAGGTACTGTCTAGAAAATCAGATTGGTTTTACCTTAAAGCTTGACCGAGAGAAAAAGGGGTTTGTGTGTGTTCAATTTGAAAGCATTTATTCATATTAATAGGTATTCTAGGGCAGTGTTAGTACAGCTGAAGCAATGCAGCTGAGCTTGTAGGGGTTTTTTCCTGATTATTCTGTATTTCTGTTTCTGTTTACCTGCACACCTCACGTGACACTGGTGAGGATGGGGAAGGCGCAGTTACTCAGTAGCTGCTGTGCTGGCTTTCAGGATCCTGGATAATGGCAGAATGGNTTTAGAGCTTGACACTGAGATTGTCTCTCCTGTGCCAGCCCAGGCTCATACTTGCTGCTTCTGGCATAGAACTAGAGCTGCTCAGAGAAATGCTGTGGCCATTTTCCTTCACGAGTAACTTTTCTTGGCTTTCTGTCCTTTTTTTGTAGTTGACTGTGTTAAGATTTCTTTGTGGTGGAATTTTCTCCATCTTTAATATTTGCAGAGCCCCAGATTACCATTCAACCCTTCAAGTATCAGCAGTTTAGATTTTAGAGAATACTCATGATGTAAAATCCTTGTAGCTCAGAAGACAGTACTTTGATTTGGGAAATATTCACTCTGGCATAACTAAGAAAACCATGGCTCTTTCCTTTTATAATCCTGCATAACAGTGTTTCTGTTAGATGAATTATTGGATTGGCATGTTTAGTTTGTTCTTTTACAATTATCTTTCAAAGCTTCTGCAAATTTTATAAAGCATTGGATGTTGTAAATTTTTTTTCCCAGTGTTAAATGTTAAAATGATGAGGGAAAAAGTTAAAAACCTGCTCAGTGATGTGTGTTCTAATGAACAAGGATTTGCAGAATATCCAAAATCTGTAATTCACAATATGCAGAATTATAGGTTTTGCTGAAGGTCTCTCTAAAAACATACACTTTGACTTTTTTTTTTTCAAAGAGGATGACCTGTTTTTCTCTTTGTTAGGTGAAAGGACCTTCAAGTGTGATCACTGTGATGCCACTTTCAAAAGAAAGGACACACTGAATGTTCATATTCAAGTTGTACACGATGGACATAAGAAATACAAGTGTGACCTGTGTGACAAAGCTTTTGTGACACCCTCAGTCCTGAAGAGCCATAAGAAAGTGAGTAGAATCAACTGAGCATTTCTTGTGTGCCCTTCAGGTTGTGATTCAGTGTAGAATCCCCAGCTGCTTCTGCATTTCTGGCTTTTCAGTAGAAAGCTGTGATGGTCCTTACCCTAAAATGCTCATTGCAATAGGTGGGGTTATTGGTGGTGAGCACAATCTACAGCAGGTGCTTATGTTTAAATTCAGTGCTCCAGCATCAGGTGTGTGGCAGGATGGGACTTACTGCACTGCTCCTACCACCCTCCTTTCCACCAATCTCTGCAAAGGAATTGGGGTAAACTTTAGGAGGAAGCTTGCTCACTAGTTTGGCTTGAGGTAAGACTGATGTTACAGGGAAGGAATGCAAAGAAAATAATTGAATCAAGAGCAAATCAGCTGAGGAAAGTCAGTTTAGGTGTTGCCACCTAATTCAGATTGTGAGAATTTGTTTAAAAACGTCATGCATGTATTGCTTGCTGTATAGTATGTGCTTTGTGTATATGGGTAAAATTGAAATTACTTTTGCTTTGTGCTGCTGTCAGACTAGGACTGGCTGTGTTTGTGGGCCTTGTAGCTGTAATAATTGCTCCCAGAAATCCCTTTGGTATTTGGGTGTTTGGAATGAATTAATAGCTGTGTGTCTGGTATATCCCAATATTGCTGGTAGAGATACAAATGATTTCCAAATAACTGTATCCTAATCAAGAGAAGTTTAACATTCTTATCTTTAATGTCAGGGAATGAAAGCAGTGCAAGTCCATCAAGTATTGAAGTGAGATCTCATTTACTCTTGCTTCAGCTACAGCATAAAATGTGAGATAGGATTTTTATGATGTAATGAAGAATTTTGTGTCATTTCAATGTCTTTCATGAAAATAAGAATTAATTTCCCTCTCTGAAGAGGGTCATGTGCTAGCTCGAAACTGAAATAGTCAGCTGTACATATAATTAAATGTGTTATCTTTGCTATCTCATTTAAATTAACACTCTTAAATGTGAAGTAATCAGAAATTCTCCACTGAAAGAAGAGCCACATTTATAAGGAAAAGGAATTCAACAGACTGATAAATCTTCAGTTCAGATTTGGGTGTTGAAAGTACAGTGTGAAAAATGATGGCAACTTTGTGTGTAATTGATTTCAGGGTGATCTTGCTGTTGACCACACAGGTTGGATGGGAGAGTTTGTGGTTTTTTTTTTTCCATTTTGACATAATTCTTTTTATATCAGCAAGGCCTTCTAGCCCTAAAAGCTTGATTTCAAAAGACAAGCTCAGTGATTTAGTGCTGGCGATAGTTACAGTGTTCTTGTCGTGATCAATTCTCTAACACCTAGAGCTAATTAGAATCTTTTCCTGGTGTGATGGTAAAATACATAACAGAGATAATAGCAGTCAGTGTCAATACAATTAAATATTCCATATTTCACTTTTTTATTTAATGCTGAACAGTCATTCTTGTCTTTCCCCACTCCATGTAGACTCACACAGGAGAAAAAGAGAAGATTTGCCCATATTGTGGACAGAAGTTTGCAAGCAATGGAACACTGAGAGTTCACATTCGAAGCCATACAGGTATTTTTTATGATGAACAGAGAAGACTTTCTAAATATGTTACAAGGTATCTCTATGTCCACAATTTATCTACCTACAAACAGGCAAATTTACAGGTAGGCCTAGCACAGCATCTTTGTCAGACATTGTACCTGCTCAATGTGTAAAAGCTGTTGTCAGCTTTCATTTTGCAAGTTTACACTTCCATTCACATAAGTGGCATCAGGCAGCTGACAGAGGTTTCTTTGTGATAATTTGTTTCCAACATAATATGGTGTCGATTTGTCTTTGGCATCAGAGCATCAGTTAACAAATAGCCTTGCTATGACATTTTCTTCACTGTGCATAACCAAGTTTGGCTTGCAGGGAGGTGGCAGTAATTTCTGTGTGCTGCTGATGTTACCCAGCAGTTTGCACGGAGCAGAAAGCCTCTGGTTTTCAAGCTCATAGTGCAGATGGCACTTGGGGAAATGCTCTGGGGATGTCCAAGTAAAAATGCTTTTCACACGTGTTCTGCTGTCAGTTACATTTCAGCTCTCTCAAGCAGGCTTTCCTAAATGTAGGTGTTGGGCTAAGGTGAGTTTTGTGAAACCACACACCAGGACCTCCACCCTTGAGTACAGAGCAAAATTTGTAGCCTCTGTTATAGAAGACTGTGACATTTGGAACTTACTTGAAGCAGAAAGATCCTGAAGATTTCTTGTACCTTTGTAAATGAAATGCAGGGGGAGAAACTGCTTTGCCAGGAGATGATACTGGTTGGAATTACAGGAATATGGACTGTGGAAACAATTAATGAATGAATAATGCTGCAGGAGAGAAACTTTCAAAGCCTCTTTTTTTTACCTAAAAAGCTAGAAGCAGTCATTTTATAGTTACTGATTCAGGAAAAATGCCTTGCTAAATTCATTTATAGCGACCTGTGACAAATAAACTCTGATCCTTTCCTCTTCCAGTCTTGCTGCTATTACAGTGTCAATTACATTTTTGGTGGTTTGCATCCTTCACTGTGAGAATTAACCAAAATAGATTTTCATGGTTGTTTTTGTCACTCTGTTATGCTTTCTGGCCATTTCTTGATTATCCTGATGAAAAATGGCGGGGGGGAAGTTGCTGCTAAGTTGTGACTTGTGGTTTAAAACTAATATTTTTAAGTTACATGGCAAAATGCCTGATGTAAGGTTGAGTGAGTTGGATAGTTGGATTGATGTTGTAATTCTGGAGAGATGGTTTTGTTTTGTGCTGTACCTGAAGGCTTCAGCCATGTTGTTCTTGGTCATAACACAAGCACACTGATCACAAGGGGAAATTGTTATCCAGTGTTCAGTGAGCCTGAGGAAACAGAGTTTCTGAGGAATAGCTTGCATCATTCCCAAAGAACAAAAGCAGAGCTGATGAAGGAAATCCACATCATCTGCAAACAGGGTAAAAAAAGGTTGAGCACTCTTGAGTTCCCTACAGTGTGAAAATCCTTGACAACTTCTCAGGGAATTTCTGAGCAGTAGGAAATTTTCAGTTCATCAAATAGTGGAGCCACGAACTTAGTTTATTCAGAGATGAATGTTTGGTTTCTAAATGTTGCTGTGACTAATACTTCATGGTATTGATATCTGTTAAATTCTTTGGGTTTGAATTAATCATTTCAAAACCGTGCCATCCTTTTTGACTTCGGTCAGACTTCAGAGTCTCACTTTTCATTGTGAGCTAGAAGTGAAACAGGCAGCCACTGTCTGTTTTCAGGAGGTGATTCATCCTTCTGAGTAAGCCTTGAACTGGGGCTAAGCTTTTGGTGCACCTAAGCAGTCCACAGTAAGTGTAAATATTGTAGAGACCTTCTTGTCTTAGTGATTATATGTGATGTGGTTTGAGGTCTGTGTGCAGACATTTGCATTATCCCATTTTCCGTGTGTGGTCAGCTAGACTTTGTTTTATGAGCTGCTTTGTGTAACAGGTTTTGTTCTGTATTTGCAAAATAAATTCAGGTAGAGGTTATTTTAAACACAGTTGTGCATTGCATTTTGTCCTCCTTATATTTAAGAAGTTGTTCTTTACAAAAGGTGAGGTTCTAAGGTACCTTTCTGGTTCTGCTTTGGAATTGTATTTTTGATATGCTTAATAATCCATATACAAAACCAGAAGCTCAGTGGGGTTTTGTCTTTTATTTAATATGCAGCACGTGCTCTTAAATATTGTTACTCACAGACATGCAGGCTTCCTGCATAAGCAATTTTCTTCCCTCTTCTATCTTCAAATAAGACTCTATAAATGAGCCCAAACAGTACTTGGCCTTTTGCAGCAACTGAGCTGGTTTGGGGTGAGTGAACACATCTGCATGTGCATGTAGAGAGGGAAGGGGGTGATGTTTGCCTCTGAACCTGGAGTGTTGCTCTGTAATTCAT
The DNA here is from genome assembly GCA_013397815.1 of Aleadryas rufinucha. Taxonomy (NCBI): domain Eukaryota; kingdom Metazoa; phylum Chordata; class Aves; order Passeriformes; genus Aleadryas; species Aleadryas rufinucha. The sequence continues at coordinate 279,049 of VZTH01011521.1, forward strand.
CATCTGGGTTTCAGCCTTGGCATGACAGAGACAGCGCTGTGCAGGTCAGCTGAAACACTAGAGCACATTCTCCCTCTCCTGTATCCTGTTGGTTTATGACTTCTTGAGGTCACAGGGAGCTGGGGTTAATTCAGCAAAAGAATCCTTTGACTGTGATATAAATTCCTTGGCTTGTTCATAAATTGTAAAAGAAATCCTATGGTCTGTTCCATGGGCTTGAAAACGGGGGCCGGGAGGTTAATTGCTTCCCTGAAGTTTTAAGCAACTTCCAGTGTGAGCAGTTTGTGGCTGCAGTTTGTGCAGCTTCTCAGTTGCCTTATGCATGGCTGTTTAAATGTGTGAATTGCTGTGGGGTGTGTGTATGGATCTGTGCGTGCCTGTGTGATCTGTGTATAAATACACACACGTTTTATCTGTCTGTTGCTTTCCCAAGTAGTTGTGTTCTAATCCCTTCCATCCTTGGGATGTAGCACATCAAGTTGTGAAATAGTGAATGTTGTTCTGAAGCAGTTCATATTTGCAGGTAAATTTCTTTTAGAGTTAGGAGAACTAAGGCGCTTACTGTAATTCTGTCTTTTCTGTGCTGTCCTTTCCCTACTGTTACTTAGGGACAGATGAGGAACAACTAATGACCATAAATGTCTTCCAGAAAATGCTTATACATGCAAATATAGGTTAAAATATAACCTTATTTCGCTTTTACCATCACAGTCCAAGTCCTGATAAAAAGCCGGTAAGATAACGATAACTTTACATCTGTCCTAAATGTTCAGTGAAAAGATGAATTTTTCAATTCTGTGTCATTTGAAAGCCATGACTTAACTGTGTCATTCTTACACGTTGCATGCTCTGGTAGGTGTAAAAAGCAGCTTTGTTTTTTAAGCATGAGCTGAGAAGGTTCTTTGCAAATTTACTTTCATATACATGAGTAAAAGATAATGCCAAGAGATTGCATTGAAACAGCAGAAAGCATTTGGACCACAGACTTTTATATCCTTTATGCCAACACAGTTAATCCTACCTTTTTGACTTCCATAAGTAAAAAATGCTTTATAAGCTTTCAAAACCATATAACTTGAGGTGCTGATTGCCTTCTTGAAATGCCTCCTGCACTGAGAGCCTCATATTATGCACTTAATTTTGCCATTGCATTCCCATTTCTACAACTTAACTAAGCTTTTGAGTGTATTTACAATCATGTTTAAGTCCCAGCTATATAAAAGTCTAAGTTCAAATTTTGCACTTCTAAGACAAAATTCCTGAGCAAGCAAAATATTAGTGGTGGAGTTACAATAATAAAAATCTTTGTATTTTAACAGTAGTTCAGTTATCTCTGAACATAGAAGACTTCAAAGTAGTTGAAGGAAGTAATGAGTGCAAGTACAGTATAACTTTAATTTATTATGGTGTAAAATATGTCACCAAAGGTTTAATAGCTGAACAAGCAACTGTTTGTTCATGTACATAATAATGTACAGCCAGGATCCTCATGCCAGCAGATCTTCTGCTGAATTACCTTACAAGTAATTTATGTTTTCTTACACAGGAAAAAAGATGAAAGGCAAGCTTGAAGGAACTTCCTCTCATATGCCAATGAAGTATGTGAAGGAATGTATCTGTATCTAGTCAGTGAACAGCTTGCAAATGTCCACAGATAGGTTCTTTCTATTCAATAACTTATAAATGATGCCTCTTTTATCTACCCAGTTTAAAAAGGAGCTTGCAGAAGGCCTCAAAGGTAAGGATTCTGCATTTCTAAACCTTTCAGTTTATACATCATTGTCCTGTTCGTCTCCAGACAACAGTTAAATCTTAAAAAATACCTGTAAAGTTTCATGCAGCTGTCAGCTTCTTGTTGTCTGTACCCATGAATGAGGAAATGCTCTTTTGAGGGGTAGATTATTTGAATGAGACATCTTTAGATCAAATGAGTTACTGATTGATTAATGCATGTTACTTAAAAGACTTAGTTGACCATTGGGTTCACTGAAGTCATAGATGTTACATTTTCCACTCAGAGAAATCAGATTGTTTAATTCCACTCATAGCTGCAAAGAATGGAACTGGTTTGTTCTTTAAAGTTGTGTCTGGTTCTTAGTTATTACTTAAAATTACTGAAAATCTTGGTATCACTGTAGAACTGATGAGAGTCTGTAAATCAATAATAATGGTAGTCCATGCTTTACTGCGTGGATGCAGATAGCCACCTTATTTTGTAGGGTTTTTTACTAGTCTTTATGATTCATTTGGTGGCAAATAGCCAATATCTTGGCTATTTGCCAAGATATTGGCTATTTGCCAATATCATGATAATTTTGATGGACCAGATAGGACAAACATTTTATCTATTGGTCTTAACTAGGGGTAATATGAATTCTTTGAATAAACCCTAAACTTTGCAGAAAACAAACCTTCTCAGCTGTGAAAATACACCTTCCAAACCTCAAAAATTAAAGCATGACTAAATACTTAAAAAAAAGACAAGTAATAGAAAAAAAGTGGTTTGAGCCTTCTGGTTTTCCCTTAGTTTGAAAGAATAGGATTTGAGGTTTTTTTCATATTAAATATGTGACTATTTTTAGTGAATGGGAAATGCACATAGTTGATTTACATGAAACCAATTCTAGTTCTCCCTGGTGCCTGGAAAATGAGTGTTGGGGTTTGGTTAGAAAGCATTCACAAATACACAAACTTGGGAATCATCATCAGTGGGGAAACAAACCACCTGAAAAAACAGAGGCGTTTCAGCTCTTGTCTTCAGAGTCTGCCAGATTTGAATGTTGGTTAAAAGGAAGTAAGAAATGTCTCTAATTGCCCCATACCTGAGGATTGTTTCTCAGAGAACAGGACTGTTCTCAGAGCAGTCAGAGCTATCCCTTTCTTTATCTGGCCCACACTGAGTATAAAATTACCTGTGCTTTTGGTGTTTCTGGGTCTTGTCTCGGCTGATGTCCTCAAATATTTTATCTTTCAGATCGCAAAGTTACTTAGCTCTTGGCATGAGAGAGCTGTTCCTGTGTGGGGACTTCTGTACCTTCTCAAGTGCTAAGTTTTGAGTGTTTAGTGGCTGAAAAGGAGGCAGGCCAGGATTTTGCACAGGCCAGATCACTTTTTATTGTCTAGTCCGGATTAAGACTAGTCCAGATGTCATAAAGAAAGCAGCTCGCTGCTGCAGTTGGCCAAGCTTCTTGATTACTCTTCCGTTCTTTTCCCTCCCTGGAATCCCTGGTCAGAGTTACAGAAAAGCCTGAGAGATGCATGGTATTAAATGCTTTTGAAGATGCTACTCAGGATGTAGAAAATTGTCACCTCTACATGAGAGGAAGTTTATTATTTTGAAGAGGTGCTTGTTTTCTCACGAACCTACAACACGAAAGTGGTGAAATTTACTGAATGTTTTCTTGACTTGTGAATTTTTGATCTTTACTCAGTGATTGGTTTTGTGGCATTTTCTAATTTAAGTTCTGTTGGAATCACTGGGTTCATTGAGTTCCTGTTTAATTTAATTTTGATTCCTAATGAAGTCCTTTTCATGTGGCAGAAATTCAGGTCTGTGTATTTTAGGTTTATTTGTGTTTGTGTGTACATATTTACATAGTGCATTAACTGAATTATGTTCAGTTAAGGACACAAAGTTTCTAATTTAATGGGAACACTGTTTAAGGGCAAGAGCAGCTGAGGATAAATGTGTGAAGCTGTCAGGTGCCCTCTGTGAGCAGTGTTCTAAAGCAGATGTCACAGATTATAATTTCGTTACATCCGTTAACCTCTTGCCCATCCTTACTTGCTGTTGAATGCTGTCATCACCCCAGATTATCTCTGACTAAAAAAGCCCTCTTGCAATTCCCATTCTGGGCTGCCCTGTGGATCATCTGGGAAGGAGTGTTAAATGTGTGATCCAGATGGCCTCCAAATTCCTCCCCAGGTGAACTGTGCTCGTTCCACCGCAGTTGGCCGATGGTGGAGGCTCCCTTCTAACCCTCTCCCCTACCCCAGTCTTGAATCAGGACTTTAAAAGGATTATAGTTTGCTATAACTATTCTGAAAGCTGATATTTTGAAATAATACACATAGATATATATATTTATACAGAGAAACATTTAACTTTTATTTAAGAAACAATCTTCTAATCCTAATAAGTAGTTCAGCCTCTGAAAGGGAGCTATATTCAGAACGTGGTAGATGGTTTGTGGAGCAGTCTGAGGGACCACATTGCTGAAATTATATTTGTTCATTTTTTAAAAGAAAACTGAAGAGAGGAGTTCCTTGAAGCTGCATATGCTGCATATGAGCTGATGTTCGCTGCAGTCTCTTAGGTCTTTTTCTGATGTCCATGAGCGTTGACCAAAACCATTAATGCTGAATATCCCAGCTGACTGAGCAGAGACGTATTAAAAAGTAAATAAAAACTCCTCACCTTGATAATTTTGCTGCATAATTCAAATTCTTCATTCCTTAACAGAGCAACTGAGTTTCAATAAAGACAGCAAGCCAGGGAATTCCTGCATGAAGGCCAACATGAATACCTGAGAATTGTATTTAGGTGACTAAGCAAGCTGCAGGGGAAGGGGGACAGTAACAGGACTGCAAATTTCCCAGAGGAAATAGAAGTAATGCCTGTGGATGGTTTGAAAGAGCAGTGAGAGTGCTTCTTTGGTTTGCTGGGCTCTTCAGACACTGTTACAGTCTTCTTCAGGTTAGGACTATTCGTCTGTTGGATGTTTCCTTTGTTTCATTTTTCCCATTTGAAAGGAATGCATTTCTCACCTGTAAAGTACATATTTGCCTAATCTTATTCGAGGTCATTGCCTTGAAGTAATCGCTACCACCGGTGCTTAAATCAGGTTTCCACCTAACTTGGGAAACAGCTCTTTTTTTGTGGCTCAGCTGGCTACAGGGAATGCAGAATACAGTGTGAGAATAGCAATGCCTATGACCAGTTAGATTATCTGTCTCAAAGTCCTTATTAAATGTCTATCTGTAGCCACTGAAATCTAGAAATCTTCAAAAACTAATGTGTATTTGGGTTTGTTTCTTAATTGTTTTGTATCTGTGTCTGGGACATCTGTGTGCTAAACTCAGTGTATATCCTGCCTTACAGCACCTCTGATTGCAAATGTAGGAAACTGTCCTGAGTTAAACTGGAATGGAAGGATCTGGTATTTAACTTCTTATGCTACATTAAGGTCCACTAGGTATTGTGATCTCAAGCTAGAGATAGAGGGGAAAAGAAAAGATGCCAGTTCCGTCATGACATGGTTTCAGATCAAAATCCCATATGTTTTTCAATCATGGAACTGTTTTTCATAATCCTTGTATTAAGGTTAAATTTATTTTTATTATGTTAAAAGCTTTGGTTTTTTTGTTCATACAAAATCTGGAAGTAGAATGTCTAGACTTTGAATTATGCTAAATCCACTGCAATTTATCCCAGGATTATTTATTTGGGGTTATTTGTACAGAAGTGCCATTAATGTGTTGAGCAGTTCGTTCTGGGACAGCAGGGACGTGACAGTCAGCTGGAACTCAAGGGTAAACACAGCATATGGTGTGTTTGACTTGCTTCAGTCTTCTGTTATTCTAATGAAAGCAATAGTTTTGTTTAGAAAGCAGATTTTAAAAATACCCAAACGTAAAAATATTTCAATATTTTATATATATCTGTATAAAAATGTGTTTATATAAAAATGCAGAGTGCAAATGCCATAGTTTTTAATTGGCATCAACTTTGCCTAAGGTGCACCCCCTCTAAGTATGGTGTTACCACAAATTGGCACCATCTCAAAAATGTGCTTCTAGCAGCAAATCCAAGAAATTGTAGTTTTTTGTAGGAGAAATCACTTTCATTCACTTTGGTTCTTAGTAACTCCTTCTTCTGAAACAAGAGAAACAGGGGTTCATGACTTGCAAGATGTTTCATTTGCTGGTCTTAGTAATTTTTGCTTTTACTCTCCTTCTTAGTGATCCATTCATTTTCTGATCAGAGTAGTTTTGCATCTGGAAATCTCCACAATTTCTTGTGCACAAGTCGATCTGAGGTTTATTACTGTGGTGTTTATAATTGGGTTTTGGTGGTCTTTGCCTGTGGCTGGATGTGAAAGCCCTGTTGGATAATGTCACCTTCCCAGGAGCTTTTATCACATGGCCTCGCTCTCCAGTTTGTTTCAGTGACAATTCTAAACGTTGTGGAAGCACAAACCTCTCTCCTTTGTGGACACTTGCAATAGTTCTGTGTGAAATGTTGCACTTCAGCGAGCCTTCATGTGTGGGAGGAATATTTTTAGCATTCATTCTTTCAAATCTCTCTTTTCCTCTGTTGGCACCTTATTCCATTTGCTTATCACAGCATAAGAGAAAGTTAAACTGTTCCTGTTTATCATGCAGGACTTGGAGTGGGACAGACTGTGTAAGACTTCTCTTGGGGAACCCCTGCTTCCCAATAGTGTCCTTGAGGAATCTGGAATTGTTCTGATGAGAAACTGACTGGTAGCATGAATAATGTTTGCCTAGCCTGGCTCAGAAGCAAGGAAGGAAGTTAATTTTTACCAGAGGTAGAGAAGGCAATATTTAGGGTTGTAATAATCTTGCCAGATCTGATGTCCACAGGATCAGATATTTAATCTAAGTTAGTTGCCTGGGCTCCTGAGACAGTAAATAGAAAAAAAGATGCATTGTCAGAGGGCAGTTTATTCACTTCTGAGACAGCCAACAGAGGCCCCTTCCAGAGAGCAATTCATAAGAAATTTATACTAAGAAACTTGGTTGTTGCTAGCACAGGTGTGTTTTAAGTGCCCCATTGTTAATTTTGTAATATCCTAAAACCTTTTGAGGTAGAAGATAAGAAAATACACATTTAAAAGATGTGTGTGCACAAGGTGGACACTTGCTTGTGTAAGCACCAGGACAGTTGTATAAATTTTAAGCATGAAGCCTGCAAAAGTTAGGTGAAAGAAAATAACAAAAAATAAGCAACAATAAAATTAATTGGGAACATCTTTTAAGTAGTTTTACTGGCAATTATTGACACAAGTGCATGAGAAATCTACATAATTTTGAAAAACAAGGTGGCTCCTAATTTGAATGTCAAGTCAGAGCTGGCAGTCTGTGTTACATAGTAAGCTTGATTTCTGGAACAGTGAAGATTTTTGCCAATGGACAGTTCATAACGGCTGCTCAAAGCCCGACCTTTTCAGGTGTGACACTTTCACGTGGAGTCATATTGTTGCCCTCTGCTGGCATCTGCTGAGAGCTCCTAAGGCCTTACTCATCAAGCACCGTGGTGTCCATGGTTGATTTCAGAGGGACACTGTTAATCTGTTTCAGACAAACTCAAACCCATCCTTTGAAGGCCAAAGTCTTTCTCTTTAAAGAGACTTGGGGGTGGGGGAGAGAGGGAGGAGGATACAACTCCTACCTGTCATCGCTCATCTGCTTACAAACTGCTGAAAGCTTTAAATTCTACATTCAAAAGCCCCCAAACATAAAAATGTCAGCTGAATTAATTAAATATTTGAGTACTGACAACTGTTAGAGTGTTTGAATTTCAGAGGCATGAATTAAAGGCATTGAGGGTCAGGAGAGAGAGGATCATATATCAGACTGCTCAGTGAAAACACAGCTCTAACACAGAGATTGTTGTCATCGTCTTAAAAAAAACCCCAAAACCCAAATTCACACAGTTGTGCTTTCTGAGAGACGACAGAACACAAGAGAGTAAAATATTTGTGTTTTACAAGTGCCTTGCTGCACTGTCTTGTGCAGCTGTCATTCACTGAGTTATCTATACAGGAGTAAAAGACACAAAAGAGCAAAATAATCTGTCTACAAAATAGAGGAGGGTGTCCATTCTCTTCCTAAATAATCATCTCACCTCAGGTGCCCTTGGATCTCTACACAGGGTGTGGATATGGAGATTTCAGGTCCAGCAGTGACTCTCAGTCAATATCTTTGGGATATCAGTGAAATAGTCTGGTTTGGGGTTTTTTTTAACTGTAAAATGTAGTTAATCTTACTTGCCTGTTTTAGAAGATTGAGTATGAGTTAATAAGTGCTTGGGATTTGGTCTATGTTAAATCTATACATGCAGAGATCTGTCTATCTTATCTATCTATCTATATATATCTGTACCTTTATGAGCAGAAAGCTGTGCATTGACTTTATAAAATAGGCTTTGCTTAACTTGTGACAAACCTTTATTTGAAAGGACACCTTCAGCGTTATGGTTGTGTGGAGCAAAATCCAATTTGTTAACAGAAAATTCTCATCTTAATTTTTTGAACAGTGTTTTGTAATGGAAACAACCTGATCTTTTAAAGTGTTGTACACAGGAACAGGAGGCAGTAGACTCAGAGTCCTGCATTCCTTCAGTGCATTGCCTGAAGAGTTAAAAATTAAAATGCATTTCTTCCAAATGGTGGTGCTCAGAAACTCTTTACTGTTTGTCTCTGAAACAGCTCACTATGCACATTACACTAATGTGAGTTTGGGAAAATCGATGCCAAGCGACACCAGGGTAATGGAGCATTAAACAAATACCTTTCAGATACAGGATGCTGCAAGGGAGATGCTGAGATTGTTCTGTTTCTATTTCAGTCATCAATTGTGACACAAATATTGCAGAAACTTTTGATTAACCAGCTTCTAACACAGATACAGCATTATAAAAGAGTGGATTTTACATTCCATTGGGATTGTGACACCCAGAGGCCTTTAATAATGACCAGATGTGAAATAGAAAGAATATTTGAGAGCAGTTAATGCCTAACCGTAAAAGTGGCCATGTATAAATCACTGTAGAATGTGGTTTGAGAAAGGGCATTAGGTGTTTTCTTTCTGGTTTTCTTTTTTTCCCCCCCAAGGCTGTCTGTGTGTGTTCATATATTGCAGTGCAAAGTCAGTCAGCAAAGAGGAACATTTTGATCCAACACTGCATCCTGCTCAGGACAGATTATTTGTAATTTTTCTAAAGTTCAGATCTGTTCTTTGACCAGAGTGTGAAGATAAGGCCAGAGAAAAGTAGTTCAGTTTGACAAAGAGCTGTGCTGCAAGGCCTTCGTCCTCTGAGGGCACGTTTCTGGGTTCTGATGCTTCTCTTGTTCTCAGGTGAGCGTCCTTACCAGTGCCCTTACTGTGACAAAGCTTTCAGCAAGAATGATGGCTTGAAGATGCACATTCGCACCCACACCAGGGTAAGTCCCACACAAGGATGGGTTTTTATGGGTACTTGAGGATTGTCTGTGACTCATGTGTGGGGAAAAGTAATTAATTGCTGTTTGTGTAGAGATTAGGCTCTGCCAACCAAGGTATTTTATACTTAGCAAAATAAGAGGCAAAGATTCAAGTCATTAACTTATAAATTCTAATTAGGATTCCCTTGCTGTCTATTTTTTCTGTGTTTGATTTATTTTATGTTGAAATAATAGCTGTACTAACCTCTTCATTTAACCCATGGTTATTTATAGATATAAATTAATGCTGTTTACTGAGTAAACAGTTCTGTAAAGGCTTCACTGTTTTTGAAACTTCAGTATCCAGTGCTTTGATTCTTATTGTGCCTGTGAAATCCAGTCACTGTGAGCTTTTCTAGAGGCTGTACTTCACTAACTGATGTCAATTCTTAAGCTGCAAAATTACTTCATGTAACTTTTATTTAACAGAGATCAGGGCAGCCTTGAGGCCAAACCAAGAAAGTTCCGCATCCATTGGGAAATGGGAAGGGTGGCATTTAACTTAGCAGTCTCCATATGCAAATGGACACCCAGAATTGCTTTCTAAATAAGTAAAATTAAAAGAAAAACTGTTTGTTTAAATTCCTGCTGTTCTATGTGGGTCTTGAGCATGTTAACTATGAGGTCCTAGGTAAAGTTTTAGCTTTTGTACCCCAAACTATACAAGTTATGAGTAGTTTGTGCAATGCTTCGTGGTAGTTCATTGGGAACAGGCTAGTCTCATGTTGTTAGTTGCTTCTCCTTTTTCTCCAGCTGTTAAATCACTTTAAGAAGTGCTATAAATTCTTTTTTGTTGTTACTGTCCCCTCTTACTGTGTTTGCACCAGGAGAAATTTCATGACCCATCTAAGTTCTGCATGACTGTGAGGGGTAAGCAAGCTCTGAAACAGTGCCAAATTTCATTTTTTTCCCTGATTTTTCATACAGTTTGAGTAAAAACAACAAATGCCCCCTCACTAGAAGAAAAATAGAAGAAAAAATAATAATATTAGGTTTTTAGAGTCTACAGTGATTTACACCAAGTGATGTTTTCTTCTAAGCATTTTTTAAGCTAATAGGAAAGGGAGGAGTTAGGAAAATAAATTTTAAGGAGTGGATATTTCTTTTTAATATGTGTAGACGCTGTGATTAGACAGTCTTTGTGTTGCACTAAGAACATAATAAAATTTGTTTTAAAATGTCTCAGGAAGTGCTGTGCTGTACAATGTAGGCTAAGTATCACCCTTGGAGAAACAAAGAACTTGGTTCACACCAAATGTGGTATGAGAGTTTCCATATACTTGAGATTTCTTGGTCATCTACATCTGAAAAGTCACATTTCAGGTCTTTTTATTTTTGTGTGTGAAGGTGCTAAGCAGACTGCTGGTCATCCTCACAGCTATTAAGATTAAAATATGATTATTAAAATTAGTATTTTTTATTAGGATTAAAATATGCAGGCAAAATATGTTTTTTTAGACTTGATTAGGTTTTGGTTGTTTTTGTGGTCATGCTGCTCCTATCCCAAAACTTGACAGTGAGGCTCATTCATGTATGAATGGCATTCCATGTTTATTTATCTCCATGTAAATATTTTTTACTTTGAGGTAACAAGAATCTGTACTGGTAACATTTACATTAGCAGTAATTTTAAAATTGAAGCCTGTTCCTATGATCTTGTATGTCCCAACTTCCCCTCTTCCTCACAGTTCATCTTATTTAATATTTAAGTAGAACTGGACAACTAAAGAAATCAAAGGAAGTCTTAGTAGGAGCAGGAAAAACTGGGCTAGAATTATTAATAAAACAATAGAAGAGAAAACAAAGTTTGTTACTAACTTCCATGGATTTTCAAGCCTGAAGGAGGAGTTGTGCTGGGTCTGTTCTGAACATTGTCCATGCAGTACTGTAGGATAATAAGCCGTGTTTTATTGTTCCATTGAGTAAATCTTAGTGCAGGTACAAGGGCATAAATATGTATTTTAGTTGATGGGATTCAAGTGTGAGTGCAAGAACAGAGTGGTGAAGGGAGTTAGAAAGGGGGGAAAGGAAGCAGGGGAGCAACAATACTGAGAGGTAAATGGGGAAGACACCATTATTTCCAAGAACACTTCTGTGCTTGGCAAGAGCGTGAAGATTTATTTAATCTTAGTAGTAAGTTGATGCTTGTCAGGAATGCAGGGTACAGGAACCAAACCAACCCCTTTTCAACAGAGAAAACAGCTGCTGAGCTGTTCAGGTGAGTCTTTTCTGAAGGGAGTGCTCACGATCTGAATCCTGACTGAAGGAGTTGTGTTCCAATTGCACAGTGTAAGGGCTTCTCCAGCGAGGAAAGAAACCTGTGCAGAAAGAGTATGAGCACAATACTAATGCACTAGAACTTGTTCTGTGCTCCTAGGCTATTTAAACAAAGGTGAAACTAAGGATTAGCAAATAAAAAATGCACTGTGTTTGCCAAAGGTTTGGGTCCTTTTGTCAGTTCTAGGAATGACAAAAGCAGGAAATCACACTTGAAATTTCTCTTTTCGATCATCCCATGTTTTGACTTTTCAAAACAGTGTAAGGTTGGTGGCTCTTGCTTTTTTTACCCTTTCCTACGCTTACATTTTATTTGAAATTTATTCTTGCATGCAAAATCATTATTCAAAGAATGAAGAGTGAGATGTATAAATACTGAAGGTATTTTTCTGTCAGCTGAGCCTAGCAATGTGGAAATAAACACAATCATAGCACCCTCCTGCAAGGGCTATTCTCATAAATATCCTGAAAAAAAGAATCTGGTCTTTTGGCCAGAAAGTTTGTGAAGTAGCTTAAAAGTAATACTGTGGCATTCACCAAAGACAGCAGAGATTAAATCTCCATGTATTTTACCAGTGAGCTTAAATGCCAAAGCTGATGCTGGGGATTGGGGAAGGCTGCTGGAAAAATCATTGTAGAAAGTTGATTAAGGTCTGGCAGCTGCTAAAGTGAGCACAGCCTGGGTGGCCACAGGTGTCAGCTCCAGCTCTGGGGTAAACAGAGAAGGTAAGGCCAAACCCCTGCTGGCCAGGGCAGGGGGAGAAAACAGCCCCACCTGACATTAAAATGTCGCCTGAGTACTGATTTGTTTCTATGGAAGTAAATGTGTTTGGTTTATGGTTTGATGGGTTTGGGGTTTTTTTTTCCTTAAGGAGAAATATAACCTAGGAAAACATAAATGAGGAACTCATTGAAGTTGTTGATGAAATGAGTTTACAGACCCTATCAGCTTTGAGGGAGTACATGCACACTGCCAACCCTCCCGCTGCAGGAAACGTCAGCTCTTTCCTAAGGCTTTATTCAGTGCCTGACTTAACATTGCATCGTTTGAGCTTAAACATGTGGAAAAATTCCTGTATGTTACAGCAATAGAATTGATAATGTTTGGAAATATGGCCATTGATAGGTGCTCAGAGTTATTGTCATGTTAAATTGATGTTTTCATTACTTCTGAGAATGGTGATTTTATTACAGTTGATTTCAGTGATGGAAAACAGAAGTCGAAGCTATTTGAAAAAGGTTTTTCACCACTTGATTTAAATCTTTCATATTTACATATAACAGGTATATTTAATTTTTATAGCTTGTTTAAAAATGTGATTTCCAGTGGGTGGAAGCTGCCAGCCTGTACTCAAATGGTACATTTCTGAGGTAATTTAAAAAGCAGAGAAATTTCAGTGTATCATTTCTGTTTCATGCATAAATGCCTGCTATTTTAAAACACATTAATATTTAAATACTTTTAAACCCACGGTATGTGTGGAACTTAACCAACCTTGAGTTAATTTCGAGTTTTATTTATGAATTTCATGGGAATAGGGATAAATCATGGTAAGCATGGAAGTGAGGCAGTCTCCTGTAGAGGACTCTTTCAGTCAGTGTTTGAGCTCACTGCTGGGACAGTACAAAAAGAGGTCCTGAGTTAAACAGGCTTTCCAAGGCACTCATTTGTAATTTTACACTGCCCCCTCTTTTTTAACCCAAAAGAATATTAAAGTAATAGTAAATGAGAAATAATGCAAGGACAATATTGACATAATTTTACTTCTCCTGTGTTTCCCAGGAAATATTTGGGCTTTAGAGTTTGAGAAAGGGTCATGTGTTTTAGAAACACCATAGAATGCTATTGTCAAAAAATCGCAGAACTACTTTGTGTATTAAATATAGACTTCTATGCACATGACAGTGAGTAATGAAATAATAGGATGTGTTGATTGAATTTGGAGGGGTTTTTTCATATTGGATTTTGGCTGTATTTCCCTGTTGGTGAGATAGGAGTGAGTTCCCAAACATCTGCCTGAGGATGATGACTTTGCCAGGGCTGTGGTTTCCTTGCCTCTGGAATCTGTGTTTGCACTGAGAATGTGGAAGGTTTGAATCCCACTGCACCTATATTTTCACACTTTTTTATGTAGTGTTGACTGATGGTTATCCCTTCCTCATAGAGTGAAAATGTACTTTTTCTATATTGATACTGGTCTTTTCCAGGAGCAGGTGAACATCCACTGAATTTTCATCGTGGCTCATTAAACAAACCCTCCTTCACTAAATGTTAGGGGCAGAAATCAGCAGTTCAAAAAACCACAAAGAAACAAGAACTTTTCAGATTATGGGTAGCAAATAGGCAGCACTACCATGGAAAATGGGAAGTTAATGATAGGGTAAAGCCCAGCTAATTGCATATACTGGATCTTTTTAAGAAATGCACTTTTTTTTTCTTGCAGGCATTTCAGAGAAGATGCATGCTTTTTGTTTTATTGCAGATTTTATTGCAAAAAAGATTATTTTTTTAATACTAGAACTGAATTAATTGAGACCTGTTCTAACAAAAACATTAGTCATTTCTAATAAAAGTCACATTTTTGTTTAAATCTGCCAAAATGATTTCACAGTTGTTTTAACAGGAAAGTTTCTTGGCCTGCTCTAATTGTTGGAAATATTTTTTTTTAAAGGATTTCACTTTTCAACAGAGGAAGCATGTACTTGTAAAGTGATTTTTAATTGAGGTTTAATATTATAAGTTTCAAATCCCTACCACTTCTGTAGAGTTGTAAATTCTCATCATCTTTGTCTGCCTGTGTCAATGTTTTGTTAGTAATGTAAGCAGGCCTCTGTCTCTGCATCAGCCACTTGCTGTAACTTGCAGAAACTTTCCAGTTACTGAGAGAGCATCTTGTTAGTTCTTGCACATTTTTCACACTCAGATACTAAACTGGACTCCATTAACTTGGGCTGTCTGTGGTTTTAGATGTAAGCAGATTCCCTGCATTTTCAGGTTGGCAGAGCTGTAGGATTTCCCGATTTCTCTTTGAGAGTAACGAGCTCCTGGTACCTGCAAATGTGACTGGTGTATTTTAACGTTGTCTCTCTGATCATGTTTGTTTGAGGCCACATTTTTCCATTTTCCTGATTTTTTTTTTTTCTTTTTTTTTAAGCAGTGTTTTTATTAACCCTCTGTTGAGGTGATAATGCAAATAGCAGCAAATGATATTTATTAAGAGTAATACTGATATTTCCAAAATTTCCACATAAAAAGCAGTTTGAAAGCAGATAGTGTTACTGTATCCGTGTCTCATGAGTAGGCATTATGAAGCTACTTCTAAAGGAAAGCTTTAATTTAGAATAATAAAAAGAAAGAAGGTATTTAAAAAAATTTCCTTTGTGTCCTGTTACATCACCATTATTCTCATCTGTCAATTTTCACTTTCATGTCACAAGTGTAAATATTTACAAGTAATACAAGACCTGATAAGCTTTTCCTTTTTTCTCTGAACTTCTCTCAAAGTTAGGTTGTCAGCATGTTGAAAATACAGATCCTTCAAGTTGATAGTTGTCTTTTTAACTCCTATTTTAATCTTGAGCTGTGATTTATTTGGTGATAGTAGTGTTTAAATTATGTTTGTCTTGCTGTAACCCTGGAGCTCATGTGATAGTTTTAAATTCAAATTTAGACAGCAAGTTGGAGACACTCCTACCAAAGTCATTCACATTTCACCTATGTAACCAATGTTACCAGGTTTACAGAAACAACCATGTGCACAAGTGCTAAATTAGTGTATACATACAGTGCCTTAAGAAATAGGGATTAATTAATAGTAAAATGCAGAATATTTGAACTAATTAATAGTTAAATGCAGAATATTTGAACTGCTAGCTGCTGCTGCAGCAGCAGCTAGCAGTTCAAATAATCTGCATTTAACTATTTCCATCTGCTGTGCTTGCAGGACACTCTGTGCACACTTTGTGTCGAGCTGTTGAAGGTGATATCAAATGGCCTTGAGATTTGTCATGTTCTCAGTGAGGTCTTTCTCATGCAAAGCACAACTTGCTGAGAATCCAAGGTGTGATTTGTGGTTCAGCCATCCACAGACATAGGAGTGGGTACTGCAGGTACTTTTTTATTTGGCATAGTTGTTAAAATGTTGAATTCCTCTCAGTTTTAATGGTGAAACCCATCAGAGATGGGAGCTTTGGAGTTTGTGTGCCAGGCTCAGACCTTCCAGAGCACCATTGGGCTCTGCTTGGCCTTTCCTTGTTCAGAGGCAGGAAGGTTGTAAATCCTGATCTACATAGTTCTGTTCATACCTGGCATGCTTAAAACTGTGATATTAAATCACTGCAGTATCAGCCACATCCTGTCCCTCTTGCTCTCCCTGCTCCCTTCCTCATTTAGGTCGTCAATAAAAGAAAACACATGTAATCCTTGAGCTTGGCTGCCACCATAGCCATGGCCTGGCAGATGCTTCTTCAACAGAGGGCAGGTTTATGGTACCAGCACTTGCTCATTCCTCTGAAATCAGACTTGGATCATCTTCCCAATGAGCTCCTGTTTTATTGACAATTAGCAGGTTTTTCCTTTTGCTTGATGTTTTAAATCTGTCCAGCTTTTTCTCATCTCAGCATTGTCCCCTTTTGTCCTTTTGTTGTGGCATTAACTTTTTCAGACCTGTTGCCATGGTTTTTATCTATTTTTTTTTCTCTGCTCACATTTAAAGCAGTGGTGGTTATGCCAAGCAAACATCATGTTTTCCATGTTACCAGTGTTGATTTCTCTGAGCATTGTGCAATGGAATTTTCATATGAGGGGGAGAAGGAGAGAGAAAAGGAAAAACAAAGAATGTTTTGTTTTGAAGAAATTGGTGTGTGAGGATGATGTCTTCTTCAAAACCAACAAAAAAAGTCTTTTTCTCTGGAGATAAATCGAGGGCCAAGTTTTGCTCTGGACAGCACTACTGAGTTTCCTGAAACAGACCCAGATGTGAGTGGAGGGCAGCTTCACTCAGGGGAGAGGAGGCTGGTGTGAATCAGAGTCATGTCTGCTGAAGTCACTGCAATATACAGATGGAAGGGATCTAAAATTAGATCAAAGACAGCTTTGGATGTGTTTCATGGACTACATATGTGAATTTCAATACAAATGCCAAGGGGATGGTTAGATACACCCTTTTTTGCCACAGAGTATAATACAAATAGTCAAACACAACCTGGGGGAAGATAATACAGGCCAGGTTTGTGACTCCAGCTTCCCAGAGTTTAAAATGGTTCTTTGTCCAAAATGGAATGCTGAAATCCATTTAGCACTGAAATGATTGACCTGGTCATTATCAAGTCAATTCTTCAGATAGCTGAAGACCGAGATAACAAAAAGGGAGCGAGGACACCTGGTGCAGTTTGCAGTAGTGAATGCTTTGGTAGGTGTTTAAGATGTGCACATCGTATACTTCACTTTGCACTTTCTGGGGAACAGCCTCCCCACAGAAAAGCTGCTTTTGGAGAACTCGCAGAAATGTGGTTTGTGTTAACAACAATGCAAAACCAATTAAGGGGTTGTTGCAGAAACCTGCTTTTCATATGGCTTATTCATACATTTCCCTTAAAAATGCAAACCCTGCTCCATGAAGTCTTTAGTCAGGGCAGCACAGCTCCCTGTGACATGAACTCTTTGGTCTAGATGATGATAATTTTTTTTTTCATGGATTGGTTCAGATCTTTTTTTGGTAATTTGTTATGTTTTCCTCTCTACTGAAGAATCATGGAAATAACACTGCCTTTTCTAGGAAACTTGGTTGGAGGAGACTCCAAAATGAAACAACCCTGCTGAGGTGTCTGGACCTGCAAAGAGCTGCCCTAAAGAGAGAGACTGAGACATACCCAACACTAATTGACAGGGCATGTGTTAGGTGTGTGGTTAATGCTGCTGAACCCTGGCAGGATTCAGCAATATATGGAGACCTGATGGTTCCCAGAGACTGAGAGTAGGAATTCAATAACCAGAGAGCTTATTCTCTTTGTTGCTTTGATGCCTGAGTTGTTCCATCTCACTTATCCTTGGATCCCACATCATTTCCCAAAAGAACTTGATTACTGCCTATTATTTGTTGATTCACAGATCTAGCTTTTTTTTTTTGCCTGTTGATTTATAGTCATTGCTTTCAATTTAATTTAGTAAAAAGAGTTTACTTTTCTTAAAATACCCTTCTTCAGAACTTAAGCAGTACAGAGTTAGAGACTACAGAAAAAAGTAGAACGAAAGAACTGTAGTTGATTCAAAAATAAGAGTACCTCCAGAACATGAAAATTTTAATGAGGCCATGTGCAGTGCCATAATGCTAATTCTTACATTTAATTGATTTATTTAATTGTTGATTTCTATACAGCTGTTTTGTAACTTTAGTGGAATCGAGGAGGAGTTACACCTATATAAATTTCTGTATGAAGGAAGAACTTCAAAGAAAGAATCTTTACATAAGTGGGTTTCCTTATGTATCTCTTATTATTTATTTGAGGTCAGTGAGATTGCAACTTTTCTAACATCATGTGTTACAGTAGCTGCTAACAAATAGTTCTAATAAAAATCCAGATGGCTTGGTTGCCATCTGCACTTCTTTTCAGATTCTGCAATGAATGTGTGATTAACCTTCTGGCACCACTTTTCAAAATAAGTTTTTCTGCAACCACAAGCTTTCCTTGTACCAGCTCTTCCTCCCTTCACTTCTTCCCCTGCTTGGAAACCTCCAAAGAAACCTGAAGTTTTTGTGGATAATCTTACTTGTCTGTATGCTTTAAGCATTTGTGGAGGATAAAAGAAAGTACATTGGAATTTTATGTTTCTGTACCTTTCACGTGACAAAAAGCAGACTCCCCAAATGACTAGGTTTGAAAGACTGGAACAGATAATTAATTCATAAGTGGGTGCTGAAGTGGAAACTGTCAGGCCACAGCTTTCCCAGCTTTCACTTAATCATTTGAAAGTCGTTTTCTGTTGTTTTCACTGACTGTAATCCCTTGGAGAGAATATAAAACTTGCACCATCCAGCATGGAATTCCACTCCTTTAATGACCTGGGCTCTGTGTTGACTCACTTTCACTCGCTGTTGTCATTCCATGCAGGAAAAGCCGTACCAGTGCTCGGAGTGTAACAAGGCTTTCAGTCAGAAGCGAGGCCTGGATGAGCACATGAGGACCCACACCGGGGAGAAGCCCTTCCAGTGTGATGTGAGTTCCTCTCCTCCTTTCCCTTTGTCCTCTCAGCCTCAGTGCAGCAGCAGGATTTAATTGCAGGGATATTGTGGCCTTGCACCTATTGGTTGTGGCATAGTTATGCTTCACATGGGCTTGGATTGCCCAAGGAATGAAAGACCATTCAGGAGATTTTATGTACCCTCTTTGCTTGCCAAGAGCCTTGCACACCCCTTCATTTTATGGTTTTGGATCCCATAAGAGTTATTTTCACCATTAGCAATGCAATTTGGATGTTACCATTTACAAATTCGTGCTGGTTGGGTTCCTGGATGAATTGTATGACAGGTTAATAGTTGGAGATTAGCTTGTGTAGGAAAAGGGATTTCATTTATTACATGGAATCTGAATGCTTCTGATGTTGAGTGACACGAATATGCATTCAGAATTGCCTGTGTCTAGTGAAATCTGGTCTGATATTTTCAACATCTGCTCACAGCCTCTTTTTGTTGTTCAGTGAGATCTGGGATGCTGTGCATGCTCGCAGCGCTGAAATGCAGCGTGTCCTGTGACAGTTCATAGATCACTGTTAGGTACCTTTCATGCAGCCTCTCCCCCTTGTATGCAACATCTCTCAGCTTTTGGGAGGTAGGTGGGAAGGCTGGATGTGCAGAAACTCTTGGGGAATAATGTTTTTCAGAACTATCAAATGCCCAAATTGTTGCTGAAGGATTTAGAGAAAGGCATCAGAACGGGTGTAGAATGAGTGTAGGTGTTTTGTTTTGTGATGCTGACTCTTCACGAAGCAGTCACAGGGGACTGCCAGCTCTCAGTTATATCCTAGATGGCTCAGTCTGAGCAGCTGTAAATTCGCTCAGAAATTTCTAAAATTAGATGCAAAATTAGAATAACAGCTTGGCAGGAAAGTTTCAAGGGTCTGTTAACTGTTCTGGTTTTTAATGAATGATCTGATGTCATTTCATTGAGAATAAAATATATTAATTTCATGAAAAACTTCAGCTAAGATATTTTGCTGATGTCTACAAGTTAGGAGATTTGCTGTATTCTTTTGGGATAATCTCAGCCTGGCTCTGGATAGTACCTTGAGGATTTCTCTAACTCCAAATCATTGTCAATAACTTTTTCAGCTTTCAGACTGCTATACTGTTTATCAGCTCTTGGCCAGCTTGCAGTGTAAATGCAGTTTTTCCCACACTGTGGATCCAAGATTCACTGCTCTTGGATTCACAGTATGCTTTTGCAGACTAACTTGGTATGGTGGTTCTATTTTATTCTTTTTCCTTGCTTTAATTAAAAATAGGAGCTGTATGAAAACAGACTTCCCTGTTTCAGCTTTTCCTTCAGTTTTCCTCATGAATTAAATAGAGCTGTACTTTCCCAAACAATAACATTTCTAGCAACAGCTGTAATCTGTGTCTAGTCCTAGTCCTTCTCTGAGAGTTTTTGTGTGCTTTCACCTACTGGAGATATTTTTTGTACTTCAAGTTTCTGCCTTGTTTCACCAAAATTCCTCTTCAGAAGGAGCCTTTTGGTGGCTGCACACTGCAGAGACCTTTTGGGGTTGGGACATAACAGCAGTTGCCTCCACTGTTCATTCCTGCACTCCTCAGGCACCCAGGTGCCCACCGTGGTCCGTTGCTTAATGCACTCTTGGAGAGGGTTCAAATTGATGTTTTCAGTCATTACTCCTTATTTCACCTAGGCTGCTGTTCTGCACGTGCTGGGGACACAGTAAATGTCACCTGGAGCAGACCATTCCTCCAGAGCTGTCTCGCACATTGCCTGATTCCAGATGTTGTAGAAGTTACAGGAAAACCAGTAGTGGACAATTACAGCAAAATGTCCCTATGGGGGGCATTTATTGTGGGCTACCCTGTATTAAATTTCCTTTTTACACTCAAATATTTTCACCTATGATTTTTTATTCTGCTCAAGATAGCTGTAGGTGCTTTTGCTGTTTTCCTTATAATGACTTGAGTAATAATTTATGGCAACAACTTCCAGAAGTTCTCATCTCTGGAGTACCACATACCAATTCTTTTAGTATTCTTTTAGTCTGTATTTTTGCTTTAAATAGATTTTTTTTTTCCCCAGAATCAGAAATAAAAGTCATGTCTTCTCTTCCTGTCTCATTCTCCTCTCTCTCAGGCACGTGAAACAGTCATTACAGTGCAGGACTGAGTTGCATGTGAAACTAATCCTTGTACTCTGTTTGAGGAAGGTGCTACAGTTTATTTATGTGTCTGTTCCTGTGTCTTATCAGTCAGCAAAAGCATTTTCAGACCTCAATGTCTCAAAGCTCTCACATCCCACGGATAATAGTGGAAATTGAACATTCCCGTTTTAAGATGGCAATTCTAGCACATGTCATCTAGGAAAGTGAAAATAACTGAAATATGGAAATAACAATGCAATTTTTCATAGTAAATTAGTTGTCTGTCCTCTCCAGACCAGCCCGTTTTTTACTGGAAGGCCAGTGGAACTTCAGTTTCTCAGAGACAATAGATTATTTTTGGGGGGCAGAAAGGTCAAGTACTGCCTGTCCTGGTTTCTTTCCAGTACAGTATTTCCTTCCACTCTGCCTCTGGTTGACCTTACACTTACTTTCAAATGTCAGTCTTTTCCATCCTCCCTACTTGATCAAAACTTTGATCATTTTGAAGAGATTGATTAGAGCTCAAGTGCACATTAGCAAGAGTGGTTGTAAATCTATAAAATATCAGTCTTGCTTACAGAATTGATAAATGAAGCAGACTCTTAAAAAGAAATCCCCAAAACTTTTCTGCGTAAGCACAGCACGGGATGTGCCACATCTTTAATAATCCTGTGCATTCCATGTTCTTTTTGAAGAAGGAAGGCGGCACCACATGCTAGAGCCGTGGAGGAACATCAGGACACAATCTATTTGTTAATGAGCAATATAAATGAAAAAATGTACTTTGAGCCTGTGTTATAAGCTGTTTATTTTGGGAAATTAAGAGGTGTATGTAAGATACACAGAACACACACACATATCTTGCATGTGTGTATATCCCTGATTAGCTTCCTGGCTCTCAAGAAACATGGAGTATTTACAAGTGTGTGACACCTTCAGCACACTGGGGTTTGTGGCTGTGATTAGATAAATGTTATGGGTTCCCTTTGTGTGCTCTGTGGAGGAGAAACAGAAACTGCTTTTTGGCAAAAGCAGTGCTAAGAGCTGCCCAGTGGGTGTTGGAATTGGGGTTCACTGTCAGTAACAAAAGGGTGCCTGTTGCTTGGGTCTCAAGGAGGTGATTATTCAGCAAGGGCAAAGCTGGAGAGCTGCAGTTGCTATGTGAAGGTCCTCAGCATTACATCATGTCATAAAGTCAAAAATGTCCTATTGCAACAGCACTTGGAGTGTGGGGAGAAATTATTTTGGGTACAAAACTTGCCTCTGGCCATTGCCATTTTATGGTCATTGTATGGTTTTGCCTTAATTGGCGTAAAATACGTATGCTGGAGGTCAAGATGATGTACTTGGATAGTCAGCTCTTGTTGCTGTGGTTTCGAAAGGAATCAGTCATCATTCAGCATTTGTAGTAGTTCCATTACAATATAAATTCAAAGGTTTGTTTTTCTGAAGAGGGATTGTCCTGGGTTCCTTGAGGTTTTTCTGCATGAAAGAGATATTGTCTGGAATGAACATGGAATTTTTAAGAGTGCAAGCCTGTGGATGTTCATTCTTGTTTAATTATATGACTCTTGCCTATTTCATTTGTCAAATCAGCAGCTGCTTCCTTTTCTTTTTTTCTTAATTTCCCTGTGAAATTCATGTTACAATATTTCCTTGCATAGCAGGTGACTGTGACAATCTAACTGCACAGTTTCAGTTGAGTTGGTGTCTTGCCTTTTAATTCTAACTTTTCTTTGCTGAACTTGTTCTTAACCTTTCACGTTTCTCATTTTAACTTCAGTACAGGGATTTTTATAAAGTGATGGCTTTAGCCTGGCGGAGTCCCTCATGCCTCTATCCATTTATTCGAGTGGCAGAATGAGCTGGACTGCTTGGAGTACAGTGGAGGAAGGGAAGCAGCACACCAGATAATAAAGCAAAGGAATTGCACCTTCATTTGCCAGATGTCTTCTGTTTTCTTGGCCAGGCAGAGAAAGGCTGGAACAACGAGGTTTCCTTTATATTAATAATTAATCTTCCTTGCCAGTCTTCAGAATCTCTTTATTCTCACTCCTCCCTCCTTGTAGCTGAGCAATTGGAACTGATTCTTTTGGAACCTGCAGGTGTCATTCTGGAGGCCAGGAAGGAAATACTTCATTTGAGCTGATGGATGCTCGTGATGTTTTGTCATAATTTTTGCTGCATCCCAGATAGAACAACAGCTTTAAAAAAACCTGAACAAACCACCACAATGTTACCAGGACACCTGAAGCTGTTGGTATTTTAAAGATTGGGTCTTTTTTTAGACAACACAGCATCCTTGTGCCTGTGGTACCACTGCTAATGCACGACATTAAAAGATACCAGGCAGAGTAAAAATCGTATCAGGTGCTCTCTGAAGGAGTTTTTCTTCCAAAGACCAGCTCATTTATTAAGTACTGCAGGTATGTGTGGCTGTGGCCTCAGTTACATAACATAAGGAGTGTGTTATACATGCTTGAAATTTCAGTGCTTCATTTGTCTTTGTCTCAGGTTTGCGACCTGTCCTTCAGCCTGAAGAAGATGCTGATCCGACACAAGCTGACTCACAACCCCAACCGCCCCATGGCAGAGTGCCAGCTTTGCCACAAGAAGTTTACAAGAAATGACTACCTCAAAGTGCACATGGAAAACGTCCATGGAGAAACTGACAGCTGAATACGGCCTCTGTGAGAAGAGCGGATCCAAAGTGGTGCATTTGTACCTGTACAAACTGCAGGCTTTGCACCTGGCCAGTAAGCACAGTCAGGAGAAACAACTGTCATGCCTTCACATGTTATTTTTCCCACTTTTGTTGAAAATATGCTAGTAGAAAAAAACCAAACCCAAAGACATTCGCCTGATGTAAAACAGTTTGAAAATAAGAAGTGGAAGATACAAGAACTTTGGAAAAATTGTATCCTCATTTAAAAAAAAGCTTTAAGCAAACTTCTCTTTGTTAATTACATCCTTAGAAACTTAGATATTCGTAGCACTGCCTGGAAATCCTGGACACTTGCAACTGAACTCTTGGCTGTCTGCAACTGTATTTCTGTATCTAACCTAGAAGGCTCCATTAAAATTATTTAATTTGAAACCACACAGAATTTGTCATTCTAATTGACTGCTGATTGTAGCCAGGCTTGTTTTATTCGTATCACAATTCTCCATTTTGTTGTAACACAATTTTGTCTCATTTTATTTGCAGCTTTCTCATTACTGTATGAAACTCATTAACTTGAATTGGTTCTTGAGATGCCAAAATGTGTGGGTAGGGAACTGTGGAAAACTGTCAGCATTCAGTATTCCTGTATGAGATTGAGGAGGATTGATTTCTTCTGGTTACATGAAACAAGACTGAAGCGAAAATTTTGAGCAATTTAGTTGAAGTGCTGTATTCATACTCATCACTGTGGCTGGCAAGGCAAGTGGGAAGACATCTGAACAGAGTGGCTTGAGCAGCAGCTAGAGTTGTTAAGTTTATATGTATTTGATGTCCTGGTGAATAGCTGGTTCCCACAGTGTTTCTTCCTGCTAATCAGACATCCTGGATTTCTTCATCCCACTGAACTACCTTTTTCTTTTCTTTCTTAACTCTGTTCATGAGCACTGGGAAAAATACTGCTTTAAAACCAAGTAACAATCAAATTCTTCATGTTATCAGAGTGAGTTGTTTGCTGCAGAAGAATCTTCAAAAGAGTTCCCACAGGCCCTCTTGTACAGCCAGACAACCAAGAAATTCTTATCTACAGGGACAGTAAAACTGTAACTTCAGAGGGTGATTGCATGTGGAATTCCTGAGTTATCAGCAGTTAATATTAAGGCTCTGGCATTAGCAAACTGTTCAGATTCATTTTGGACCTGTCAGTGTTTTGCACAAAAAACTGGGACATCTGTATAGGGTTCCTGCAGATTTTGGAGAAGTGTAATTATGAATAATTCTCTTGTTTGTGACAACCTCCTATGTGTAAAAGCACCCTAAGCCTTCATGCCCCATTTGCTTCCTGAAACGTAGGTGAAACTTGGAGACTTTGCCAGTTCCATTCCACAAATCATTTCTTCATTTAAATCAAGTATATTCTATGTGTAAGAAAATGTAGTAGAAGTAAGCATTATAAAGTTGAGTAGAGAACACTTCCTCTCCTTGTTTTTAGAGATTTTGTTACAGTTTATCAGAACAGTTTGTCCCTAGGTCCAGGAAACTTTAATTTACTGATAGCCGTTATAAAAATTGATGTAATTTTAAGTGTTCAGAGAGCAAAAGCAACCAGTATCACATACCAAGTTCTGTGATGGTATTTTAGCTATTTGTTCTTAATTATCTCCAAGGAGAATTAGATTGGTGACTTTTTTGATATGTCTGGGGTGGGTGACTTTGTTGTTGTTGTTGTTTGCCTTTTTGACATCAGTGAAATCAAGAATTTAGTCACAGGAAAACCAAGATTTACAATTCTTTGTTTTTCGGCCTTTTATATTTTTCTGTCTTCCATTTGGTCAGTACAAACTCAGGCACAAAGAACAGCAGAAGGAAAATAAAACACTAAAAAAAAGAACCAAAAACCAAACACACAAACCAAAAGTGAAGGTTTTTTAAGGAGGTTTTGAGGGTCAACTGTTAAAATACAAAGAAGAAAATCCTTCTGGGGAGAAAAAGAGGATGATTTAACATATTTACATGTTTTGCATAGGATTTTTGCCAGAAATCTCTGCTGCAAAGTTGCTGCATGTTCAGGGTTAATATCTGCTTTTGAGAAGAATACCTAGTTGTGAAAGTCAATAACTAGGGAGGAGAATGTCCTTTTTTAAAAGGACATTATTTCTAGGTAAGCTACAAGATAGAAAGATTAATCATGCTGTATTTAACCAGCAGCAGCAGTTAAGCAGCTGAAGCTTTGATCTTGTTAGTGCTGTCAACAGAACAAGAGATTGACAGGATCAGTGTGGGAATTCAGAGCTTCCTGGGAAACACAAGAAGTAGGTGCAGGAGGTTGAAGCCCAGCTCCAGGTGAGCATCTCTTCCATCTTGTCCTCCAGGAACTTCCCCTTTGGGCTAAGGTGGCTGCAGAGCTGAGCTCCTACAGAGCCAGCACCTGGTTCAGCAGCTCCAGGTGTTTCCACAGCAAGAGCTGCCCTGTTCTTTCCGTGGGGGGCCTGAATTTCTCCCAGTCAGAGGTAATATGTTTCACATTACTGGACTCATGAACTGTGTAATTGATTTTATATGCAAGGCAGACTTACCAGTATGCTACATATTTTTATTTGATCATAGCTTTCTTAAAGGAAAACAAAGGCACAAACCAAAACAACAGAAAGAAAAAAAGCAAACCTGCAAACCCTTCTTCTTTGAGAAAATTTTCCATTGACAGCCTCCCACTTGGTATTACCTGGAAAAACCAGAGAATGTTCCCTTCACCTGGTTTTGAGAAGTGATAAAGTGAAACCTGTTGCTCTGAAGGTAATTGTAACTTTTTAGTGTTGTGTTTGTATGTTTGTTTGTTAATCATCATTTATTAAAATATTGGGTTTTCCATAGTAAGTTGTGCCTTGCAGAATAACATGAAATTCTAGAGCTACTCCTGAAATAATGTGTAGTCACTGCAATTTTAGAAGGCTGTGATTTTTTCCCCCATGTTCTTTAATTCTCTGCAGATGTCATTCCATTTGTCCTCCTAATTTTTCCATTACAGTTGTACCCTCTTGGAGAGACCTCCATCTCTGATGTTAGGAACAGCAGCACTGTCACTAGTTCCTTTTGCTTTTCATTCTGATCAATTATATGGCCTAAAGGTGATACAAATCATTAAGATGATAAATATCCTTTCATTTTCTGATGTTACAATTCTGGTTTGTCTGTGTGACTGTGAGGGATTTCATGTGTTCTACTTAAGGCCTTGATAGTGTAAATTAAAGAAGTCAGATCAAGGAGGGAATAGTCTAAGTTAATGTGTGCTGGGCATTTTATGTTGTTTTTGATTGCAACCTTTAATGCTCTGCACTTATGTCACTAAGTACCAGTGCTGTTATTCTTCAAAGGCCTCTGACTACATATTTTAATTTTTCAATGTAAAAGATAAAGCATAACAGTCCCTCTGAAGTGTCACTTCGAGTGGAGGAGCTCGGTGTGCTGCTGGCAGTGTGTGATCAGGGTACAGTAACATATTTTCAGTTCAGTTACGTACTCATTGGGAAGTATTGGGATTCTTTTCACAGTGAGATTTGAAATCTGCTTATTTGGGGTTTTTTAGGCAGGTGTGAGCTCAGAATGCAATAGCAGTTACAGCTGTAAAGCTGTGTTCTTGCACACACTTGAATTCTGGCCGCTGATTTTTGTCTCCTGTATGTTCTGTGGCACATCAAGAAGATGGGGGAAATTTAAGTCATTTAAGTCACAGCTGAAAAATTGTCACTGATAAAGTTTCCTTGACCTGGAAAATTATTCATTGAACATTTCAACCTGGGATAGCCAGTGTTTTATTTAATAGCTGTTGTCTGTTTTGTCTCCTGTCCCCTTCTCTGTGTAAGCTGTTCCTGACTCTGTGCTGAGCTGTGAGCAGGGGCAGGCAGTGAAGTGGCAGAGCTCAGTGTTTGCAAAGTGTTTGCTGCTCACTTTCCCTGAGCCCTGTTTGTTATGCTCAAGTAGCATGTCTTGAGTTTGCTAACATCAGCTGCCTCTCACGTTACAGCAGCAGTGGGATCAGAGCTGGGCCTGATATCCAAGCTGTCATCACCCTCCAGTGACGAGGGAAACGAGGGGGAAACACCCGCCCCTGTCACGAGTGCAGGAGAGACTGGATGGTCCATTTGTCTCCGTGGACTCCAGCTGAGGTAGGCAGGAAAATATTCCTGGATCTCCATCACTGCACGTGTCCTGGGCCTGGCCACCTCAGAAAAATCTGGATAGTAAGGTGGAGAAATAAAAACAAAACCACTTAGTGTTTGACTCCTGGTGTTACTGTGTAAGACCATGAGGTCTTTCCAGCAACCAACCCTAGGACACTTGGACTTAGGCATTATTATTCAATTTAAGAAAGAGAAAAGTATTAAGAGTTGCCACGTAGGGTTTTGAAATGGCACGATCCCACAAGGCTTTCACAAGAAGAAATGCATGCATATGTATAAACTGTTCTATAGGTCCGATATATAAAAGACAGGCTAGAATGGAAAGGTGAGGTCACAGTTTCATAGGGCTCTGAAGCCTGAGTTAGTGTGTGCTCTTGGAAATCAGTAGAGTCTAACTAAATTTTGGAATTTGATTCCATTGTCTAGGTGTTCGCTGGGATGTCCTGATAAGCAGGAACTTGGTTTTGTGCAAATACACCCAGAAAACGTCCCAGTTTAAATTTGATATTTTTTTGTTAAAAAAAAAATAGAGCAACAATGCGACAAAACTGTAACCTTTTATGATTAAGTTATGTTGGTTGTATATAAATTTCCCATAACACATCTTGCATCACAAACAGATACGATCAACTGTACTTCAAATATCATTGATCATGTGTTCATACCTTTAGCTATAAAACCCCTGAAGTAATGGAAGTGTCTCTGGGCATGTTTGTACAGCAGCAGCAGCAGGCAGATTTAGCACATAGTGAACTGGGAATAACTGGTTGTCAATTTTCTCATTCCATTTGTTGCATGGTGAAGCAGCATGTTCTTGGCTGAATAATAATTGAGGAGAGTTTGTTTTCATTTCTGTTTTTCTTTGAGAAGGGCATTCAGCAAAAAGGAACCAATAATAAAAGTTGTTTTGGGTTTGTGGTTTCAGGGGTTTTGTTGGTTATCCTTCTACAGGGAAAAGACTGTAAGCCCTTAAATCCACAAGTTCACTTCCAGTTTACCAGCTGTTCAAACGGAACTGGGAGGAAGTGCTACAACAGGTAACATTGCTGCTGGAGCAAAGACCTCCACTGCAGCATCAGCCAGGTTAACTCTTTGGTACTAATAGTGTGATCATTCTCTGTATCATGCCTCAGGCTTTAAAATATTCTTTAACAACCTTGATCTGCCAAATTCAAGGTAGATCATAAATCTGCTTTTCCAGACAAGAAGCACCAAAGTTGTTTCACAAAATGACATCTTGTTCTAAATGTTTTAAAGCATCCAAGTCCTTTTGTCTGGCATATTCTGACTTTTTAACATAGGTCAGTTATACTGTGATAAAACTCAGAAGGTTTGGTCTCTACACTAGCTTCTACATCTGTATGCAATTTGTTCAGTTTCCTAGTAGGTAAAGTGGGGATTGAATCTGCTGAGATGAAATAATAAAAGCCCTTTGGGCATGGAAGAAGAAATTTGTGTTTACAGATCTCGCTTTGTTTTCTTCCTTTCTCACTTAGAACAAAATTATTAAAAACTTAGAATAATAAAACCATGGTTGAAAGTAGCTATTGAATCATATTCAGTCTAGAAAATGCAGGAGGGGGATGAATTATTAAATTAAGAGTACACTAATCTTTACAAGATGCACACTTTTTCTGTGTTTATGGGAGTTTGCTGTTTCTAACCAGGGCTAGTTGCTGCCTTTCCTTCTGGAATTAAGCACAGAGTTTAGCTTGTAACTCAGTCTTGTCAGGTGACACTGACAGCTTATGCAGAGGACATTTTCTACTGTTTGGCTTTTGCAGAAGGAGAAGGTTGTTATATTACTGGGTTTTTCTGGGCAGAGGGTGCCAAAGCCTGAGCTTTCCTGTCCATCCTTGCAATTTGAACAGCCTTGAGCCATGCAGAGACACCTTCTTAAAATCTCTTCAATCTCTTGCTTTATTTTTGTTTTCTAAACTCACTCTGTATGTCTGAGAGAAAATCTTGCAGTTTTGAGTAACCTGACCCAAAAGTCTTTCTCAAATGAGTGCAGTGGAAAGTTTCTTCTGCAGTTGTTGGTAAGCCAGGCAGGTGAGGTTATCCCTTTCGAAACTATTTCCTCAGCCATGTCCAGAATACTTGTGTGGAATGACAGGGCTGGGCTTAGCTCTTCAATATAGAAAAAGACTCTGAGGTCAGTTCTGCTGGAGCTGCAGATGGGGCCAGGTGTACTAAACCTGCAAACCAAAGCTGCTCTCAATTCTTCTGCCCACACCTCTACAGTGCAGCAAGGATGGCTGGAAGCAGGGATTCTTCTCCTTGCCTTGATATTTTTCATCAGCCTAGCAATTCCAGTAAGATTTGAATGTGGCCTTAGAATTCAAATGAGAATTGGAGTAGAAAACAGCTGTGAAATCAATGACTTGGAACTTTGTTTTTGTTTGTTTTCCCTGTTCTAAACATCACTCTGTAGAAAGCCACCACAAAACTGGACATCACTCAGCTCATCACTGGAGGGGTGGCAAAGGGGTTAAAAATTAGCTGTTCTCAGTCAGAGGGATAAACTACTGATTGGTATGCAAGTTTAATGATTTCATTTTAAACTTAATTAATAGCCCATCAGAAGTAAAAGAAAAAAAAAAAAGATGATTTTCCATGGGATAAATGAGTGCATTTGCTTTGTACCAGAATGGTACCTTCCTGCTGTATATTTCAGTGGCACTATGAATTATATTTACCCTTTCAGCTGCAATTGTCTCATTTAATCTTCTTTTAAATTGACAAGTCTTACAAAGAATCATCCTACTTAGATTTCAGGCTAACAGCTACCAGCCACGTGATTGCTCAGTATGGATGGTGAACAAGGTTATATTTTGTGAGTTGTATTAAATGTTACAAGGCAAGATTTTTCCAGAAATAGAAAATTAATAGTCGGTTTTGGAGCCCTTAGTTAGCTGTGATTGTAAATTGCTACTCTTGAGCATAGGACTGATCATGTGTCAAGTTATTAGTCAGGTGAATAAATTTATTAAACCTAGGAAAGCCTGACGTGTGTGTGTTCCCTAGCAGACTTATTTCATAATTGCTGGTAACTTCCCTTGTGAATGTAAAAGCCCAGTCAGTAGCCAATCCTGTAATTACAAATTTCCTGTGATTAACTGGGCTGTTTCCTAAATTAGAGTCTGGCAGGGTCTGCTGAGGATATGGGCTACTGTCGTGTTGTCCTTGTTAGCCACAGTTCACCCTCTGTCACAGAGGATAAATACTTAAATGTTTTGCTTCAAAAGGTATTTTCAGAAATATAAAAGCAACTTCTGAGTGCGCTTACTCTGAAAGAATCTGGAGCTGCATGGTTGCTGTGCACTCAAAGTGGCTGTGGCATTTGCCTTTGCTTTTTGTGAAAGCAGATCCTGGCTGGATAAACTGCTTTCACCATCTCTTTTTCTGCTTGGTGTTCCTCATGCTGTGTTTTGAGAGGACCCAGACATAAAGAACAATATTTTCTAGAAACCAAGCAAAATAGATGGCAGATGAATCCTTGGGTCTGTGTTTCACTTCAGACTTACCTTAGGTGAATCCACAGCTGCTGTAGATTTTGGCAATGCATCCTCTGAGAAAATGAAAAATGTTTTCTTGTTCTCATCTTGTACTTGCTTAACTTTGCTTTGGGAAGTTGATTTATACTCATGTAAGAAGAAGAAATTCTTACAGTAAATACACGTGCCAGAGTGTGGTTATGGAGCTCACTGTTTGCAGTAGGTACAAAAAGTGTATTGAAATTAAAAAGTTGACATATGTGGCATGCATGCACATACACAGATCAAAACATGGACACAGCAGGGAAGAGTTGCTGTGAATGTGAATGAAGTTTTTAATAATGACTGAACAAGGCAAATCATTTGGTCATTGTAATTATCTGTGGAACCAAAGCCAGTTTCAGGACAAACAAAGAATTGCCTGAACCTGGTTAATAGGATTCATATTTTCACCATATGGCAAAGTTGTGTTTTTAAGTTAAGGCAATCAGGAGTCTAAATGCATTATGAATCCAATTCCCCCTATCAAATGGTGAAATTCTTCTTAAACCACAGAAGAAGACAAACCCAACCACACATATTTGAGAGCACCACGCAAAGTTTTGAGGCTTCTTTTGATCTGCTGTCCTTATGTGTGTTTTCAGTTCACCTCGGTGTCTTCAGTTTACCTCTGTGTCTGCCCTCTTGTGGATTTTAAATGCATTAAATACTGTAGATTTATATTATCCAGGTTTTAAGACTACAGGTCTTTGTGATGATCTGGTGACAAATCTGGTTTGCATTATCTAGAACAGAAAGGGGCGTATGTGTTCTAGGATTCTTCTGCATGTCTTCTGAATGCTTTATTTGACTAAAAGAATTGTTCTGCCTACCTTCTGGTTTGGGAAGTTCCTTTGTTCTATTTTCAAACTGTGTTTGTCAAGCATTTGTTTTCATTTCTCACCCCCTGCTGTCACACAATTGCTCTTCAAATCTCACTGTCTCAGGGAACCATGAATTGAAAGATAATGACGAGGCATACAAAGTACCACTGAAGTGTTCAAAGCTTTGGGAACTTTTCCTAAGGTCATAAGGTAGGCAGATCCGAACCTTCTACAACAAAACTTCACCAATCCCACCTGTAATTTCTATCTAAAATATTGCTGGGTGTGCAGTAGTAGTAAATTGCTTTAGAGCCAGAGGCCAGGGATCCCTCCTGTGCTGAATGCATCCAGGAGGATTAGTGTTTGTGAGCCTGCAAGGTGGAATGTAGTAAATAATGCATGATGTTGTTAATGGTTTTAAGCCAGTGCAGCTTTGAATTTTGCTACAGAAATAGGAGGAAGATGTGTGTGATGTTCATGGTGTGCAACAGAGAACCTCAGCGAATGTAAAATGAATGAGCTATCAGACAGTGTCATTGTGTCAACACAAAATATTTTAGAGAGCCTCTTAGATTATATCTTATAAAAGATAACAGTCAAAGGACAAGAAAGGAGAAATGTACACTATGGGGCCAAAGGCAGGGATTGAAAAGGGAATTCTTGAGCAGAAATTGGAAATAGTTGCTGGTTCCCTCTCACTGTCCAAGGTGCTGATGGCACCTGAGAGACAGAGACAATCTCTGCACTACAAAAGTGGGGACCTGCCTTCTGGGCCCAGTAAATTCCAGATCAAGGAGAGATCTCTGAGGCAGGTTTTGTTCTGTTCTGTTCTGCACAACAGCATGGGATGAGGAGCTGTCAGCCTGTCCTACTGACAGTGCTGATATTGTTGATATGCTGGTAACCACCATGGAGTCAATGTGTGAGCCTTCACAGAAGCATGGCCAGCTGCATTTTGGGATGAATGTTCCCCTATATTAACAATATTCCTCTGTGGTTACATTTGAGTACTTTGCATGATGTTCCAGAATTTTTTTTTTCATTTAATTTTGAGAAAGTAGTAAAAATAATTCAAAATCTATGACGATTCATTTCTGGATGGTTACTGAGCT
This sequence comes from Aleadryas rufinucha, assembly GCA_013397815.1. Lineage (NCBI taxonomy): Eukaryota > Metazoa > Chordata > Aves > Passeriformes > Aleadryas > Aleadryas rufinucha. The sequence goes on from VZTH01011521.1 coordinate 312,220, forward strand.
TTAATGTGTCCTGTTGCTACCTCATGTAGACTTGGTTCCTAATCTCTGTAATTTTACTGGTTTTTCTGTGGTCCTTTTGATGTTGCAGTATTGCAGCAGAGGCTTTAGAGGTCACTTTGGTGGAGGTGGAATGAAACAACAGATAGAAACTGAGAGAGATAAAGGCATTGAAGTAAATTTATGCAATTTCTTTGGCAGAGATAACACAGACCCCAACTCCTGGAGCTAGGAAGATGCTGTTACCGTGCTGTGACATGTATGGAAATAAAATTTCAATACTTGTGTTTGATACTATTATTGCTTGGCTTTACTGATCATTTACATGTCTGGATATAAGGCAGGGATTGTGGAAGGGCAAGCCTAATTCCTGTTTTAGTGTAATGGTGTTCATCACAGAATCCTCTGAAATGGATCTTGTGGCTCTGAGGAGATGGATTCTAAAAGCAGGTGGATTCTGGAATCTGGACATGAAGCTCTGAGAAAGGTGACAGCACAAGACTCAGACAAAAAGAATCCTGGTGGTTGTCAAGGATAGAATGGAAGTAACATTTATTTAATTGCTGCTGTTTTAAAGCACATTTATCTCTACACATGAAAATGACCACAGCAATGTTAAATGGTATTTTGATAATTAATCCTTTATTACAGTTAGAACCATAAGTTTGTGTGTTACCCAATACTGTCCTGCTGTTCTGTGCTCTAGTAGGTGTATGGAATTATTTATTCCTTACCTAGCACATACATGTGTGTATGTGTTTGCTAAGACTCCAAGGAAACATTTAAATGCATGTTGGGCTTCTGTGAAAGTCTATGGAGTGCACATGATTTTTAGAAAATAAGGCAAAGGCATTCAAATGCCTTGCTAAATAGGAAAGTAAGGATGTGAGAAATTTAAGGCTGTTTGTGATTTCCTTGCTAAGTAACAACTTACTTGGTAAATATCTTGGGGGTTTTTGTAAAGTGCTACTTATTCTGAATTAGTGATAAAAACTTTTCCACATATTTTAATACTGACAAATTCCCGTATTCTGCCAACATGACATTCTCATTGTGCTGAAGAAAACGTAGCCTGTTGCTCTTTTTTGCATCTCAGCTTTCAGTTCTACTAAATCTTTCAGTCACTTCTCTTTACGTCTCTATTTTCAGCACATTTAGGTAATCTGTAGGGTTTTAAGTTGTTTTAGCTTGGGTCCATTGTGAGACATTAATACAGCCTTGACAAGGTCCGTGGTGTGGAACGTTTTGGTCTCTAACACCGGCAAGAGCAGATGGGGGAGCAGAGCCGTGTCTGACGTAAGGCACGCAAAAATGTGGATCTCGCCAATTAATCACTGCACACTGCTGACAAATAAGTGACAGTAATTGATGCAGCCCTTTGAGAGACAATCTGGAACTACTGCAGCCTGGGAAAGCTCATTCATTTCTTTTCCTTTCCTGAGTTAGTGGTGAATAACTGCCCTTCCTTAATTGCTGCCCGGCTTTGCTTTATAGGGTGACAGTGTCAGTGACAAGCCAGGAAGTCAGAGTCTAGTTGGAGCATTATCTGGCTAAGTCTTGTCTGCGCTCTGCTTCTGCAACTATTGATGTTTTCTTTTCAGTGTATTGGCTGCCAAAGGCCTTATGCACATACACCTAAAGTGCATTTGAGTACTTAAAAGTGTTCTCTTAGGTTTTCTGCTTGACAGTCTAATTACCAAAACGTTTTCATTATTTATGTCACACTCCTAGGCTGGAGTGTCAGGATTTCTAAGATGCCCAGTAGATTCCAGCAATAAAATCTGTGCACTCTGACTAGATGTGCTTTGCACTCCCTGCTTTGTTTTAGGTGAATTTATCTGACTCAGAGTAAAGCCAGAAGGTCTTATGGCTGTAAGAAAATGTGTAACTGTTTTAACAGGCAGCGTGCCAGACCAAGGCAACATATATTCAAACCACTGTCTGCTGCTCAGGCCCTGCTTGCAGAGTATTCCTTTCCTTGACAGCAGGGAGGGAAGTCCAGGCTCAGTCCAGAACACCAGAACAAAGAGAGATTTCTGCTGAATTTTCTCTCCAGTAGGCAGTGGCTGCTTCCATCACATTGAGCAAACTTTTCTTCCAGAACAACAATTGCCTGCCTCGGTTATTACTGGAGTGAGGCCAAAATATTTCACTTTGGTGCAATAATATTGTTACAGCAAAAAGAGCTGCTGAGCAAAACCTGCTAGGACTGTCATATTTGTGGGTAGGGCCACCTCCCACTCAGTCATGATTCAGATCTGCTGCCATTTCCTTACAATTATCAGGCTGGCTAAGATAGTATTCACATCCCTGTAACTCCTGAATATGTCCTCTGGCTGTTTCCTTGTCTGGCTTTCTCACCTCTCCACTGCTGCAGAAGAACAGGTGTCCCCATCTGAGAAAAGGAGGAGGTAAATTGCTCCCACTTTCTGGGCCTGGGAACTGGAGCACAAGGCAGTCAATTGCCCTATTTGCCAATAATCCAAACATTTGGGTCTTGCAATGAGTGGAACAAGAGCTGCAGAAATTTAGGGCCTCTGTGAACCAAGCTGGTTCCACCTGATTTGCCCAAACCTCTGTAGTGATTGAGTGGCAGGACAGAATGGATATCTAAGTGTGGAAGTGAGGAGGGGGAAAGAGAAGAGCTGCTAAGGGATCATGTGTTTCCTTTCACTGGAATCCCTTGCAGTGGCTCTGGCAATTTAGAGCTTCTAGCCAAGAACTGCACTTCCTCTGTGGCCACAAATGACAGATTTCTTTCTTTCTTTCATTGGGCCATATTTGCTTTCTGAACACAAGTTTGCCTCTTTAGAGCCCGAGGTGTTTCCTCACAGCATTCTTGTTGCTCTGGTATTGCAGTGGTGTTGCTGGAATAACTGGTGGGAGTGTGCCAGCAGCAGACTGCAAGAATGTTATTCTGCTCTAGCAGAAAGAGTTAAAATGTGGGGCTTTGCAGGGTAGGGTGTATGAACTTAGGAGATGATATCTCAGAGTCTAGGAATATGGCAGTTGAGATGCAGAATGAACTCGTACTTCCATCTAAATTGAGCTGGTTTTTCCTGTGAAATAGAGGAAAATGGAATTCTAGCTGTTGCAAGTGTCCTGGCAAATGTCAGGAGTGTTTTCCTGGAAGATTTTGCCGTTGTGTTCTCAATTCCACTGAATCTTTTATTTTAGTAGAATTCTTGGAGTAGATTAGGTATGATACAAAATCTGTTTTCCCTCTTAGCTTTTTTTCCCCTCTTTGCCTCTTCCCTTCAGGTTATTGTTGCTGTTACACGTCACCTTCTCAACCCTTCGTTTCCTGGCCATCTTTCTCTGAGTTTAGATCTTTCTCCAAGAAATCTGGAAAGATGCATTCATTTATTTGCAGAAGAACAAAAGTACAAAATGAGTGGTGTATTCCCTGCTGATTTCACAACTTGAACCAACATTTTTCCCAGTGTTTTCGCAGCCCTTCTCCAGAGTCACCTGCCAGATCTTGATCCTTGCTCAAGCTCTCACTGCAGTGGCTGTGCACTGCTGTGGATTTTGAGGATAAAATGTGACCTGGTAAAATGTGACTGCAAGTGGTAGAAGGAGGAATGGTTTTGTTGTTCTAACATAAGTAATTATGCAGAGTTCAAGATCCCTAGAAAAGCTATGTTCTGGTATGTTTGACACAACCTGTAATGTATTTTTAACTTTGATGCAATGTAGCTGTTACTATTACCTGCAGTAAGATATATCTATTTTGCTGAACTGCTCAATTACTGGCTTTTTTAGTCACATTTTTCTAACATTTTCAGAGCTGCACAAATAGAGGCAGCCAGCACTGTTAGGTTCCTTCAGAAGAGCACTTGAGACTGGCTGCTTGTGATTATGTGTCCAAGCAGAAACTGGGAACATAGATAGTGGAATACTTGGATCCTTACTGCATTTATAGTTATCCAGTATTTCAGTATTTCCAAAAGAAAAAGGCAAATGAGACCCACAGCTGTTGGTGAGAGAAGGAGGCGTTGTGTCAGATGAGGGGGTGTCATATCCCTCTGGAATTGCTTCCCTGCTGCCCACTTTACCCAGCCAAGAGGAGCCCACTGCGTGGCAATCTCTGTGGAAAATTGATTGAAGGTTAGTAAGGTTGTGGTTTCTTTTGAGTTGTTTTCTTAAAAAAAAAAAAATCTTATTTGCATATTACAGATACTTTATTGATTCTGTCTTGAGGTGGATTTTCCCTAAAGCATCTCCAGTTTGCATAAATGGTGCTTTTCTGAGTGCCAGAGTCTGCATGTGAGGAGGGCATTGGGTGGATTTCTGTGCATGTTTTTCTATTTGGTGAAGTTAATACTAAACACTGTAATAAAAGAAATTGTTCTGAAAACCTTGTTTTCAGCTTAGAATAGTGTTTGGGTGTTACATGTGTTGTCAGCTTTTTCTTGCCAGTTTGTACCTGAAACTGTGACTCCACGTAAAATGTGATTTTTTCTTTTTCTTGATATGATAATAGTTCATTGCTATGCTAAAAGATTTTGATTTGGGAAAATGGATTTGCTGAGAAATTTGTGAAATGAAGCTTCACTGTCTAATTGAAAATGTTGCTCTGAGAATTAGAGTTTTATTTGATGTGTGCTCTGTGATCTTCTGCTTGTTTTCTCTCACAGCCTGGGGTGCTATTTCACTTTCCAGTGTAACTGTTAGTTATTCCTAAGCACTGAGCTTACAGGTTAGATAAATGGTTAAGAAAAATGAAGGTAAATACTATCTCTAGTTTGTGGTTGATAAGTGACACATATGAAATCATGAATTGGCCTGGCCATGCTCTGAAGCCTGTGGCAAAGTTAGAATTTGAAACTCTTCTGAGTCAGCTGTTAGATCAGACTCTTGGACTGGGAAGAGTTTTAGCTGCACAAAATGGGGTTTTTCATATGGGGTGGCTTGAATGTCACCTAAAAACCAAGTTCTCTTCTTGTTTTGACGTGAACAACTGAGATTTCCTCTTTTGCTGGCAGACTTCATTAACTGTGTGGCTTTTTTAATCACCAGGCACTCACCCAAAATAGCCTACACATTGTTGGAATGTCCTTACTGGTAGGAAGCATGACCTGCTCTCTGATACTGGGCCATCCAAAAGAATGTAGTAAATTTTAATGTGATTGTAACTTAGCCAGCATTTACATAAAAGACAACAATGATCTTCTTGTTATAGAGATCATTAACGAAACATCAGCACTGCTCTGCAAATGTGCTACCATGTTGTGATCCAGCTGAAAAAACAGCCTTGTGTAACTCGAGTACGTTGCATAACACAGGAAGTGGAAAAACAAACGAAATTTCCAATGGTTGTTTACATTTTAACGAGATCCCAATGAAAAGTCTACAGTGAGTAGCTTTTTGAGTAATTTAACTTCTGTATCCTCTGAAGGAATATCTGGGAGGCTGGATATATTCTTCCTTGCCTCTTCAGGGCTGGTGTTTGTGGTTGCATTTCTCAGTGTGTTAATCTGATGTTAGAAATCCAAACAAGACTGAACTCCAGATAAGTCATGTGGCACTGTTGGTGTTTCTGAGTGGAGAAGGGGATGAGTGCTCTGCTCTGGGACTTGTGGATGATTCAAAATGCATCTTCCTTGTGCAGCCAGGCATGTAACTTGGAAATTTGCTTACGAGTTGGTATCTGGAAAGATAAAAGCAGTAAGTCACATCTTGTGATAGGCAAACTCATATTCCTGTGAACTCATGGGAACATAATCATTTACAGAACTTATTGATATTTTTTATCAAACTATAGTTTCAATGCCAGTACATTCAAGACAAACTCCTTTCCTTTCAGTGTTGTTCTTCAGTTTTTATCTCACTGTAGAAAGGCAAAAGTTGCAAAACTCTGCGAGATTTCAGGAGGATGTGGCCAGTCAGGAAACTCTGCAGCTATTTCTTATAAGTTCTGCCATTTTCAAGTGTTAAATTCCCCTGAGGATTGTGAGTGATCTGATCCAAGTCTGAAATGTTTGTTAACAGTTTTAAAAGTCCTCTTCTGCTCTTTCTAAACTGAGATTTCTTTAGGAAGTTTGTCTTGTTAGAAAGTTTTTGAAGGAAATTGCATCCAGGTAAAAATTGAATTTAGAAAACTGAGCTGCAAAATGAAACTGTCAGCTCTTGCTACGGATGGTGTGCAAACTAACATATGCATGGAGTTCAAGAGACTTATGTTGACTTTTTATTAGCAGGAGATCTGTTTCTGTGAGCCAGCAGAAGGGACACAGACATTGCTGACCCCAAAAAGATTGCTCGGCATCATCCATCAGATTGATGTTGCCCTACATGTGAATTATTGATGGGTGGAACAGCCACACTCTGAATTGTACTTGCTGTTATTAGCTGAAGAGGAAGGGAGGGTGCTGTGCTGGTTTGTTTCAGTAAATAGTGTGGAGATGGAAACTTTAAATTTCTTATGAACTGAACAGAATTGCAGGGCACACACTCATTATAGTTTCTTGTGTTACCATTAAAATTAATGGCCATATCATCTTCAGTGGAGATGTTCTTTACTTTGGTGACCCTTCAGTGGGTGAGTGAGAGGTGCAGAGGATCTGTCTCCTTTCAAACATGGCTTGGCCTTGGGTGTTTTGTGCCAGCAGGACCTCAGGGTCGATGATGAGAAAGCACTTGACAATGGATATAACAGCTGGATACCACAGGGCTAAAGTGACACTCTCAGCCTGTAATATCTGCTCAAATAAACTATGTAGTATTAAATTTGCATTAAGTATTGTGGCTTATTTGATCAACAGAGCTCTCCCATCTCTCCCATCCCTGTCCCCCTCAAGCCACAGATGCAGCAGTGGCTTTTCAATTGACTGAGGACGCCACATAATTAATGGTTGCCTGGAGATTATTATTTGGATTTAGTTTGTCTTTAGATTTGGCTATGTTTTTGTAATTATTTTTTCCTTTATTTTATTTTACCCATATGAGAATAATCTGCTTTTGATATATATTGTTACCCTTAGATTTAAAATATGTGACAGTATGCAAACTGTATTTCAAATGGTGCAGCACTGGCCAGTTTCCAGCCTGGGTTAGATTTATAGGATAACAGTATATTGTATTGTTTTGTGTCAGATTCTTGGAGTGACATGACACTTAGTTAATTTTCACACCACCACCACCCATCTTTCTATACAGAAAACAAATGTTGCAAAACGCAGCAAATAGGTGAAAGCTGCCTGCTTCTTTTAAAGGGCTGATTGTTTCAGGGAAGGTACTTGATCTAGAGATTGGCTGAGATTGACCCTGTGTGTGTGTGTATTGTGTTCCATTATCTTATAGAAATTCTGCATTTCAGTAAAGCCTGGAGGTCCTTGGCAACTGAGCTGAGGGCTGTACACACATAAGACAAGTGGTCTTCTCTGCAGTTGAAGGAGAGAGAAACAAGAGCTGGAAACCAAGAACAAGTGTATAGAGCAGAGCATGTGCTTGGTGAAGGTACATTTTCTGGTGGATTTTTACTTTTATAACATACACATTTTATGGACTGAGCATTGCCCTCTGGTTGTCCTATTTTGCAGAGCCATGGCCTGGAATAAAAAAGTTGGTGACAGTTTGGGATGTGCCACTCTGAGGAGAGAGAAAGGGAGGCAGGTGCATCACTTCCTTTAAAGTGTGTTTTGTGATTGTCTATCCCTGGGACAGCTGGTTTTATAACCCAAGGCTCTGAATCCCAGAGTTGCAAAGGAAGGACCCCTGAGTTTCTTTATGAACCTCTGCTTCTAACATTACAGCAAAGACAGGGTCTTAACAACCAGACAGGACAATTTTCAGGGGAAAAAAGAGACATTTGCTTTGTGCTGTGCTTTCTATTTATTTTTTGTCTGCTCCTCAGTTCATTCTCCTCATAGTTTTCTGTTTCCAGATCTGAGCAAGAAAACAAAATATTAAATGATTGCTACAGTGGGAAGTAACACATTAGAAATCGAAAACAAAGAAAGGCTGTGCATGGTTTGTTTATCCTCTAATTAAAGGTAGATTTTTCTTTAAAATACAGAAAACTCTTGTTTGTAAATTGCTAAATACCCTAAATCCTGAAGTTCGGTGGGAATACTTTGGAAACAGCTATGATCTAGAACTCTGAATAATTTACTGTGGCTACTTGATTCTGTGATCTATCAAAGCCACGCTGCAGTAATTGAAGCTGAAGCTGCTCAGCCACTGAAACTGCATAAGACAATAGGGGTCAATGTATTTCAACAGAGAATAAGGGTTTGATCAAAGTTCTGTGCGTTATCAAAAGTAATTCCCTCTTGTAACAGGAGGTTGCCTGCTGATACACATGTTTTTAACAGATACCAAAGCCTATTTTGTATTATTTTTGCAGGAGGATGTACTTCTGTTCAACAGCCCATCCTTTAGTCGAAGTAAGTTCAAAGACATGTCGAGCAAATGTCGCTAATCCTTTTGAATTAGCGGTGCAAGTTCATGAGGTCACTTGTTACAGTGAGGTAATATGCAGAAAACCTCTAATAACTGAACATGTGCTGCATGTAAAGCCAGAAGCAAAGCAAACTGGAACACTGACATGAGATTGAGCAGCGTGTATTCTGTATCCACATCAAAGCTCTCAAATGCCTTCCGCCCAGACCAGGACGTGGAGCTGGGAATAGCTGGCTGTAGCCTCAAACATCAGGCTCTTGGAATACAACATGCTCAACTTGAGCCTCTGAAAGTGGGTCCAGACTTGAGGAGATTTAGCATGAATGGCACCATTGCAAATAACTGGGTGTAGTATATTTTCTTGTTTACTTCCTTCATCAGATTTATTACATTGTGCATCTGGTGATAGGCATTTAATGAAATCATGTTCGGAATACTATTCGGAATTTTTCTGGTTTTTTCCTCCTGAATGGGCTCAGAGGTTGCATGCAAGAATTCTGATACCATTTGCAGTTAAATTAAAATGCACAAAGTCATTCTACATTAGTTAACACTACTAGAAATCAGCATGCTCTGAGTTTGTCATCTCTTCTCTCGAAGAAAGCAGAATGCCTACTCATTGAGCCTGCTGCTTGATGACATTCACCCCTCTACATCTGCTGCTTGAGTTTCTTTGTAAGCCTGCACTCACAGTTAGGACAAAAGTAACTGGAGAAAGAGTGCAAAGACCCCTTTTAAGTTTGCTCTGATTTGGAACAGCCACAAGGTGCAACTCAGTATTGTGTGGATAAACTAGCACTGATCCTTGGAGCAGCAGAACCCAGCTCTTGGCCTGAGTTAGCAATCCCGCTGCTCAGACCTTAAACTGGGAAAGGGCTGCGCAGTCTCAGCTGCTGTGGTTTCCAGGTTTGAAGGTAGTTCAGTGCATCGTCACTTTGGGTGTTTGCTTTGGAGTCCATTCTGGAACATAAATCCCTCTGGGATTTCCTTGGAGGGGGGACAAAACATTATCCTGTCCTAGCAATGAAATGAGATTCCGTGGACTGTCAGATAGGTCCTGTTGTGTGAGTGCCAGTGCAGCACGGAACGACTGATTCATTGCTCGCCTGTGCTGGATGTAACTGTTTTATACTGCTGCAAAATGAGTGTAAAACCCATGGCTTACACTGGGAGGTGTTTAATTGCACCTCACTGCTGTATTTATGGCTCTCTCTAAGTTCCTGAGTTTAGTGGAGCTTCCGCTGCAAAGCAGCAATGGAAAACCGTAGGGAATTTATGGCATATAGACGTGTAATGCCTGTTTTCTCAGATGCAACTGGCTGTTTAACTGAGGGCCTTTGTTCAATATTGTTTGCAATTTGATTTATTTTGACTATCAGCCATGGTGAGCTCTTAGAAAATCATTCTGAAGTAACTCAGGAAATAAGTCTTTTGATATCTTCAAGACATTAGTGTTGTTCTCTGTGCTCAGAAAGAAGAAAGAGATAAATTCTTGGTGTTCACTGGAATCACTTTTTTCCAAGTGCAGGAAGAGCACAGTGCCTCCAAAATGGCTGAGCATTACTGTACATAGAACATGTGTTTGGAGAGCAGAGCATCAGCTGCCCCTAAGTACATCAGCTGGAATTAGGTGGCTGTGGAGTCAGTAAGATTAAAATTCAGAGCATTGGCATAGGATGATTTCTGGCCTTGGAGCCTTCCTGCAAAGTGCACAATATTCCTCCCCTCTAATCAGAAGCAGATCCTCCCCGCCCAGCTGTCCTCCTTACTCTTGCACATTCTTCCATTAGTAGTGTGGGCCAGGCAGTGAAAACTTCATTTCCCATAATATCTTGAAGGAAATCTGTGGGATTATCACCACGTGTTACCACTGTGCAGCACTCGGATGCTGTTCCACGCTGCAAGGTGAGATAGAAAGTAAATGCAAATGTGAATGACAATTGCAGGAGCAGATGCGTGGGAAAGAGAGCCTTGCAGGCAGGATTTCTTGCCTCGGGATCCCTGTCTGGGTGTTTCAGGAGTCTGCACTTCAGTCCATGTTCTCTGTCTAGTTTCTTCCTTCATCTTTCTGTACCTGCTCTGGTCAGATTGTTTCCATAACAAAAACCAGCCAGCAAAGAAGATGAATTGCTTGTAACAGACCTGACGCTGCAGACCCTGATACTGGCGAGTCGTGCGCTGTGGGTGGGATTTGGTTTCCTGAGCATTTATCCCTGCTGTGCTCTGGAAGATGCCCCAGGACAGCTCACTTGGGCCTGTGTTTGCCCAGAAGGGCACGAGGTCCTGGCTCATTTGTCATCCTCATGGAGACAAGGAGACATGGCCTGGGGCAGCTGAAATGCCACTGCACATCCCTGTTTACACAACTGAGTCCTACCCACAGTGAGCCCTTGCACTCCGTGCAAAGGTTGAGAGAAAGTTTCCTGATGAGTTGCTTTTTTTTGGACAGAAAATAGAGGTTTTATTTATTCTTTTGTGTGATATGTGCCTTTCCTGTGGGCAGAATTCCCAATACAAACTTGGTTGTTCAGTTCACAGCACAAATGCAGCCTGCCAGAAGGGAAAGAAACATTTTCCAAGCAATTCCATAGCAGCAGCAGCAGCTTACACCGGTACTGCCTGTGCTCTGTTGTACATTATCACCACTTAGGAAACCTTGCATTTCTAATGGAATATTGTGCTGTTTGGAGGATGGTTTCCACTGTTTGTGTGAATCCTACTTTTTTTGCCAGAAAAAAACTGAAAATAGGAACAATTAGCAGAAAACCAGGCAATAGCAGGAATGTTTGTCTTCTTGTCATAACCCTAAATTCTTGTAATAGGAGTACATCTGCAGATTAATAATTGTGTCTTGCCTAGAGATCTGAGAGCAAGTAATGAGAAGGTAAAGAAGACCTGAATGTTTTCAAATGAAAGAGAATATATTCCTGGAAGAATATGGAACAAAGTGCTGTTGTGGCTCCTTTTTGTTTTCTGCACTGCCTTGTGCAGTCTTTGTGGAGGGTGCATAAGGATTTATTTAGAGCTGCTGCCCTCCCTCCTGTGATCATCTCCACATGGGGCAGAGGTTGGTCTCTCTATCATTTTTGCTGGCTGGGGTATTAATTTGGAAAAGATTTGGGTGACACTGCTTACATATTTCTGATCTTTCTTAATGTGATTATGGTGGCTTGTGCTTCCCTCCTGTTGCTGAGGAGGGGATTTTCAAAAATACTCTGTTGGCCAGAGGCTGTTCCTATTAAAGACATCAGGGAGACTCTCCTGGGTGTAGTGGAGGTTGAGGCTGGGCAATAATAACTGGGTCTTTTTCAAAAATGTTGTTGTTGGTAATTTTGGAGACAGCAGGTGGAACGGTTGAAATGAAATACTTGGTGCACAGGCAGCCTGTCAGTAACTGCTAAGGAAACGTGTGTGCAGGAATTCCACATGGAGAAATGCTGTCACTGGTGCATGCTTGACAATTGGTGTTGCAAGAATGGAGGGAAAAGAGAAAACAAGAAAACATATATAAAATATATGATGAGAACATAGATACTTATCTCCAAAAACAGATGGAAATTACTCTCTTGTCACATATCTACAGGTATTCCTCATTTCTCTATTCTGTTGTTATTATCCTGTTATAACCATCCATCTTTTGCTATGGTTTATTCCACAATAAGCTTAATGAGCATCATGCATTATTGAAAAATATTGGTATAGTTTATACGGTATATAAATGAAGAATATTGGTGGGGGAAGTTCACCAAAGTGAACTAGAACAGCTAAAGTTACAGAAAAGGCCTGAAAGCATATTCCTGTTTCCTCTCAGTCATGTCATGTTAGCTATGACACTGATTGTAGCTGTTCTGCTCACCTGAAGATCATATGAGCAGTATTTTATCTGTAGCATAAAACCAAAAATGGCCATAATATGCATAAGTAGTGCCTGTCTCCATGGAGGAGTTAAAAGGAGAGGAAGCAGACATCCTTGAGGCACTCATGGTTTTTGCTGAAAGGAACAGGATTTATGTCCATCTCTTCTTAGCAGGGCACTGTATTTCAAGCCTTGTGGATGCTGTCAGTCCCAAGCAGCATTTGTTGGAGAACTGCTCCAAGATGTTATAAGGACTGCTCAGTGCTCTTCTGCAAACCTGTGAGAGGATTCTGGAGAGTATTCAGATGATCAGAGCTCAGGCATTAACCGCATTATTCCTTGAACACTGCTTTTAGCACCTGATTTACAAAACCCATTTGACCTTCCCGTACACTGATGGAAATCTGTAGTGCAGTCTGACAGCCTTGAGCTTTTGCTACCTTTTCAGTTTCAGTTAGGAAAGCTATTAGCTGGAAATCCCTGATAGGGTTTCCTATTTTTGGGATTAGTGTAATCAGATGAGGTTTCTAATTGGCTTGGACAGTGCCAGTGCCAGTATTTCTCCTACAGCTTTCCAGTATCATCAGTATTTATCAGTCATAGTTCCTCATTAGCACAGTATTACATTTCTAGATTATCTGAATTTTTTGCTAGGTTCTCTGCATACATAACAATGTATCTCAGCTGTTTCCTTCACTTTACTTTCTTAGAAAAATGAGACATCTATCAGTCTGTATTGATAGAGTTCCTAGTAAAAGGATCAAAAGAGGAGTTTTGCTTTTTTTCAGCATTGAGCCTGCAGATGTTTTTATTAATCAAGTTAATCTTCCACGAACATTTTTGTCTTTATCTGCTGTCTTGAAAGGGAAGAATAAGTGATACTGAGTTTCAGATTTGCTCAGTCACATTTATCTTGTATAACGTTTCTGTGCTTGATTGGAAGTTGCTGTGACAAATGTGAATAGAAGAGGGAGAGATAATAACTACTTTGCCATACTGAAAAATGTAATTGCAGAGTCAGTGCTACTGTCTAAATAAGCTGAAAGAGAGCCAAAAACTCTGCTAGTGTTGCAGAGTTTGGCTCTGGATGCCAAAATTGAATTTGATCTTCTCTGTTGGTATTCTAGTATTATATTCTAATCCTATCTCATTCCAGAGGGAACTGTGGCATTTTGATTTATTTTTCCTCTACAGTCTACATTGCCCTAAGCTAAGCAGAGAGTTTCTGGAGAAGGATACAAGACTCTTGTCACAGGACAGTGTCTCCAAGTCCCAAACTTGATGCTCTGCTTACTAAAGTGAGCAGGACACACTCTGGCACCTGGGTCTTTTTTCATTAGCTTCTATGGCAGTATTTTCTTTTTCAGGAAAAAAAAAGAAGAAATAAATCCACCTCTGACCACCTCTAGTCCCAGCTATAGGTCCTTGACTAGACTTCTTAAGCCAGTTGTATCTGTCTGAAGCTTGGAGCTGTTTAACACAAAAGCTGTCAGGATTATCTTCCCCATAATGTGGCTAAGCTGGGAACTAGTTCATCATCTGTCTCCTGGATGAGGGAGTTTGGGGAATTCCTGGGCTCCCAGCTGGGATTTAAGTCTCACTTGCTTTGGTGACAGCTCTTCTCCATCTGTTAGCAGTGGTGACAGTCTCAGGGAATCATTCCTTCATGCTCACAGGGGCTGTCCCTTCCCTGTGCTTCATTGTGTTCAAGTGAATTAAGTACTGAAGCAGAGTTCAGTAGGAAAACATACACCTTTTAAAAATGGACAGTACATTCACTTGTTATCTGCTCTGACCCATGATGAGAGCTCTGAAAAGAAGTTCAAGTAAAAACCTGATACCTTAGAACCATGCAGCTCCTGGCTCTCGTGATGCCATGGGGGCATGGGGTGTGTTGGGGATGTGATTGTGAGAGCCGTGACTTGCAAGGCCACTTAGTGACCAACATTGGGGAAAAGAGATTTTTGTGTTCTTTGACCCTGAGCTAATTTACATGCTTCCAGGGACTGCAGGCCTACTGGTGCTGACAGCAGATGGCTCAGGATATTCTCACAGGAGAGAGTGAAGTAACTGGAGAGATTGGATAATTGCATTCGTGCTGTTGGCCCTAAAGTCCAGAGCTGTTACGGGCTGCGAAGCAACGCAAGGAAAAGAGTTGACCACGACGGATGTGCAGCAGTAACGAGGTGAAATTGCATTGCCCTTTCCACAGAACTGATAGCCTGTTAAATATTCCACTGTAAACAGGAGTAAATGAACAGGCAGAGATTCCTCAGATGTCTGGCAGAAATGTTGTTAATTCAGTTGTGTAGCTGAGGTTGAACAAGTGGTGCAAAGCTGAGAACTGTCTTGCGCTTGATTTGTTTATTTTGAAAAGTGTGTGCTTCCTCCCAGTTGTCTTGGCCATTCTGTTGAATATATTCAACAAAGAAATGGGAACTGTGTGCAACTGGAAGCATTTCCAGATGGGTTCTGTGCAGCAAGAGGGAATACCATCTGTGGGACGTATATAACAACACATAGAAACAAAGGATATACACCTATGGCTTGAAAGTACATTTAGCGTAGGAAGCCCTCAGAGTACACCTCAAGGAGTGAAATGCACTCATCATCAGCACATACTGCTGCTAGTGTCTCCCTCAAATAAAATCTTCAAGGGGGCAGGATATAGGAGTGACAGTAAACTAACAAATGCCTTGCCATCTCTCAAGTGGTAAAATTTCTGCTGGAGGATTGAGCTGTTTTGCTTCTAATCTCATGTATGTAGAGCTGGAAAATGCATACAAAGGGTGTTATTACTGAACACAACATCAAAACCAAACCCCAGACCCTGATATGTTGGCTCTATAAGCTTCCTCCAGGGGATTTTACAGAAACCGTGGCTTCATGTCTCATTGCATGTGTCTAAATAAATAGTAAAGACAAGCATTTTGCATAAGAGACTCTACAGTACAGCAGCAAGGTTATTAATTTGTTTGCCCCTGGCAAAAGCATTTCATGGCTGTAGTCATCAGCTCCAATTATTTGTTGTAGTGTCTTGACTTCTTTGAGTATTGTTTATCCAACAGTATTTACATAGAAGCTCATTTGTGAGAGGTTTAAACATTTTTACAGGGTGAAGTTGGTATGTGTTTAACATAAATACAAATTATTTTAGAAAATGAGGGCAAGACACAGATCAAAACTGGCTGTAAACTGCTGCTGAATTCACAACAGGGAGCTGGACTTACATGGGTTTTAATACCTCAGATTCCTCCCCAATCCTTTTATTTTCTCTAAAGCAATTTCCAGCTAAACCACATCTTATTTCCCCTTGCTGAGACAGACCTAAGCATCCCCTTTCTTTGAGAATGTCCAAATTCCCTTAGGCAGACACCCAGGAATGTGTAATTTAAAAACAAAATTAAAAAGAGTAAATAGATGAGGAGAAGAAAAATACTATTGCTGCAAGGGTAATACTGCATTCATAACCAATTCCAAAAAACAGAGACAAATATAAAATGTCCTCTTGAGTGTAAAATCTTAGTAGGTAGGTATTAGCACTCCATTTATATTTGTACATATCTGATAGGTAAACATTTGATTTGCATCTCATATGCATACTACTATTATTTTTGCAAGTCATCTTACAATAGGCACTGTTCTGTAGAGATGACAAGTGGATGAATCTCTGATTCTTTCATCACAAAGAGAATTTTTGGCAATTTTTCTGCTCCCTCAAGAAAAAACAAAGCATTCTCATTCCTGCCTTGACCATCGTGTGAAAGGAAAAGGTAATGTTTCTAAGGTGTGTGAGTTTTCATTTTATTGTGGGAAATGTTGGAGGCCTTGTTTTATTCTGTAGCTACCTCTATTCTGCCAGCAGATTCCAGAAACTCCCTGAGATGTTTTCAGAAATTAACTTCATGGCTCATTTATTTAAGAGAGTATCCTGAGAGGCCAAAAGTGGGGAGAACTTTAGAACAGCAAGATTGCCATTTTGTATCTTTTGTGCGGAAAGAACTAAGGAGACTCTTCCTCAGAGTTCTTTGCCTGCTCCTGTTTTTAGGAAGGGTTGCTATTTCCATCAATTCATCTGTGACCTGGAGGAGCCATGGTGACAGATTTTTAGATTGTCCCCAGAGTCGTTCAAGCCCCAGGGTGATGTTTGTTCTGTCTCTAACAAAGGCCAAGATACTGGATTATAGCACAGTCCCTGCCATTAATTTAAGTATTTCCTCTCTTTAAAGCCATCAATTTGGGTTGTACTGTCATTATGTTCCTTCAAAAGTCTTTGCAACTGAAACCCTTCCAGAAGGTGAAAAATTAAATTTCCTGCCTGAGAAGTAGAGAGATAAAATCTGCCTGGGTTCCTGTTTCTCTGCAGAAGTCCTGCTATTGGATAAAATAGTCCAATTGAACTTCTTTTGGTAATATTGGCATCATGAATTGTTACATGGAAGTTTTCATCAGCCTCTGGTGAACTCTTTTGGTGACATGTACATTATTTTAGAAAAGGTTTTGTATATGAGATGAAAAGGAGAAGTTGCTGTGCTGATGACAAATGCATGTGCAGTACCCCTGTAAGCAGTTCAGGCTTTATAACTCCAGATTTGTTCCTGATGCTTGGTCATTCCCTGTGTTATGTTGTTCCTTTTATGATGTGAAGAACAAACATGGAGAGCAAGGAAGGTGCCTCCCATTTTTTGAAGCCTTGACCAAGCTAAAAGTACTCTGTAAGTAGTCTCAAACCTTGCTTTTTGATTGTCCCTTGCTGCTGGAATTGTAGTTCTTGGATGTGTGTCTAATTTCTGCATTGTGTAAGACACGTGTCGTGAAGGTGATGTTCTCCTTCNCCAGAGTCGTTCAAGCCCCAGGGTGATGTTTGTTCTGTCTCTAACAAAGGCCAAGATACTGGATTATAGCACAGCCCCTGCCATTAATTTAAGTATTTCCTCTCTTTAAAGCCATCAATTTGGGTTGTACTGTCATTATGTTCCTTCAAAAGTCATTGCAACTGAAACCCTTCCAGAAGGCGAAAAATTAAATTTCCTGCCTGAGAAGTAGAGAGATAAAATCTGCCTGGGTTCCTGTTTCTCTGCAGAAGTCCTGCTATTGGATAAAATAGTCCAATTGAACTTCCTTTGGTAATATTGGCATCATTAATTGTTACATGGAAGTTTTAATTCATCAGCCTCTGGTGAACTCTTTTGGTGACATGTACATTACTTTAGAAAAGGTTTTGTATATGAGATGAAAAGGAGAAGTTGCTGTGCTGATGACAAATGCATGTGCAGTACCCCTGTAAGCAGTTCAGGCTTTATAACTCCAGATTTGTTCCTGATGCTTGGTCATTCCCTGTGTTATGTTGTTCCTTTTATGATGTGAAGAACAAACTTGGAGAGAAAGGAAGGTGTCTCCCATTTTTTGAAGCCTTGTCCAAGCTAAAAGTACTCTGTAAGTAGTCTCAAACCTTGCTTTTTGATTGTCCCTTGCTGCTGGAATTGTAGTTCTTGGATGTGTGTCTAATTTCTGCATTGTGTAAGACACGTGTCGTGAAGGTGATGTTCTCCTTCAGAAATTCTCAGCCTGAAATGATACAGCAGAAGTAAAGGTGGGAAGTAGTGTCACAAAATCAGTTGAAAATGATAAAAAGATTCAGTTACTCAGCCTGCTGTAGACTTGCACACAAAGTGAAAAGTGCTTTTTTTTCCCAAAGCAGAGAGATTTGCAGGATTTTCTAAAAATATCCCTTTAGCTGTGATTTTTTGAAGCAGACGAGTAAAGCAGATTAAATTAATACTCAGAACAATCAGCAAACATGATGCTTCTGCGGGCACAACTGTGGGACAAAGAGACTCTTTTTCTGTGTCACTGATACTCCTGAAATATGGTAGGTGCAGTTAATTTCACATTTGATGGTTATTAACGTTTGCCAAGTGTCTGAAACACTGGCTTGGCTCTACTGCAATGTACTTTTTGAACTGCTAGTGTTTTGTAATCCTGTTGTTTGGTGATGAATATTTGCACATTTTCTTGGGCTCGTGCCCATAATTTACAAGGAGATGCTTTGTAGACTGTGGAAAACCCCAGAAAATTTCTTGTCTGCGTATACTCAGACAAACTGAAATGAACCTTCAGTTCCCAGATATGATAAGTGCTGTTCCTGCTTTGAACACTGTACCTTCATCACATGTGACCTTGGTGTTTGATGATTTGGCACGGTGCCACAGCAGAATTCGATGATCCACTGGAAATCGTGATTCTTTCATGTGGAAAACAATAAAAAGCATATGGTATCAATTATACTTCACTGTTTCTTTGAGAATTCAAGCACCAGAAATAAAAAACACCGTCTGAAGACTTTGAATTTCCATTAACTGGAAACAGTTGGTATAAATTATTTTTACTGAAACTGCTCTACTGGCCCTGGGTAATAAAAGCAAAAATAACATTGGCATTTGATTGACTTCGTAGGTGCAAGATATGTCATGCTCAGAGGGAGCATAAAATTCCAGGTCAGGCAATGGAATCATTTTATTAAATACCATATTTGTCATGGAGAAGCTCTTGGAAAAAGGAGTGTCCTGTTACCTTAATTTGTACTGCATCTCTCCTGAGCTTGGTGATTTGCTGAGCAAATACACTGGGTAATGAACATGATGGGTAGCTACAGTAAAAGCAGGAGGTAAGGAGAGAGGCTTCTAGAGTAATAAGAATTTTGGTGGAAATCAAAGCTGAGTTCTTCAAAGGAACAGTTTTACTGGCAATGTATTTCTAAAGCATGGCTTGGATCTGGGTTTTGGACATTTCAGAGCTGTGTATGTTGTGTTGCTTTACTCTCCCAGGGAGCACGTTCATTAGGACTGGCCTCTCAGAAGTCAGTAACCATGCAAAGAGTTTCTTTTGTTTCTTTGTTGTTTTGCTCAAGATTGAATTACTCTGCAGAATTTAGAGTAATTCTGAGTGGTAGCATCTCCAGTCGATTGCAATCAAACTTATATTACACTGTGTTTATCTTAACGCCCAAGATTTATCTTTAGTGCTTATTACCACATTTGGTAAGCAGCTTTATTTCTATGGTTTCTGTAATAGGAGCAACTCCATAAAAATAGCATCTTTTACTCAAATAGAAACTTAAACTGAGCTGATAGCAGCTCTGAGATAGAAATTTACACAGAATGCATCTGCATTTGTTATGGGAAAGCAATAAGCAAATCAATAAAATGTTTGATAACCAGGAACTAAAACAGGAAAGCAAGTTAACTTCCAGGTTTCTAAATTTTGTCCATGAGGAATAGACTTGTAGCCCTGTTAAATATGACTTAAATCAGTGGGGTTGCTCTTGTAATTAAATACCACCTGGTATTCTGAGGTTATGTGCCTATAGAGTTACAGTGTAAGTTTCTTAGGCAATAAAAAGGGGCACGGGTAACTCACCTGAGAGCAGCCCTTGTCCATGCTGTCCCTTATTTGGGTCAGTTGGTGATAAGGAAGTGTCACAATCTTCACTGTAAATTACTCCTATTTTCTCCTAATAGTTTTAGCTCCAGTCCTGACGGCCCAATAGATACAAATCCTTTCACCAATCCCAAGTTTAATAATATTAAGAACATCATATGCACTTGGAAAACATGAACATTTATTTTTATGAAATAGCATCTGATAGTTAAACTGCCATATTTTTTCCAGACTTCTTTCATTAGAGAGACTGATGACTATTACTACAAATATCCCACGGCGTATTCAATTATGCTGGAAGGAGGGTGAAAATGATATGCCAGAAGCTATGCAAGAGAGATGATGCACATTATTCTAATTTTATGAGGTTGTAGATCTTGGGAAAAGCAGAGATTTATAATGCCACTCCCTGCAATAATTAAGAAAGTGTGTGTCTGATTTATGTATATGTGGTGGGAAGCTGGAGAAGTTGACTGAAAATATCACGGAAAACAGAATCTCTGTGTAAAAATGATCTGCCCAAAACTCCAAATCTTATACACTCATCAGGAGATAAGTTTATTCTTAAAATTGAAAAACGTCTTCCTATGCTTTGGTTGTCAGCCATTGTTTCCTCTTTTGCTCACAGTGGTTTGAAGTTAGCTAAGAAGAAGTGTATCCAGTGAAAAGCACCCTGATAAGCCATCAATACGATGTTTTGTAAATCTTGCCCTCTGAACGAGAACAGGAATCAGGTCATGTTTCTTTACTTCAGGTGAAGGATTGGCATGATTCAGCCAATTCAGGTAAGTTAAGTGTATGCTTGCTGTTGAAAGAACTTTTTTGAAAGATAAGTCATCTTTGTCTTTGGAGGAATTCCTTTTTTGTTGAGTCAGGGGCAGAGAGAGAACAGAGGCAGGTTTATGTAGTATTGACTTGAGGTCAGGGACAGCTTGTGTTTGCAGATCTGGAGGTAGAGTTTGGTAAGGCCAAGTTATTTTTCACGATCTTTTTTTTTCCCTCCTTTTAATTCAAGCTCAGGATTCAGTCTTCAAATGACTATTTTCAGTGAAATTGTTCAAGTCACTTCAAAAGAGTATATTTTTTATATTTGGTGAGTTGCTTTTTTTGATCATTTGCTTTGCACTCGTTCCAAGAGCACATCGGGAAAGGAAGCTCTCAGTTTCTAGAAGAAATTACAGATAAAATTTGTCTGCTTTCCACTGAAAGTGCAGGGACAGTAAATTAATACTTGTTATGCTCATAACTGTTAATTAACATGTCAGGCTGTGTTGCAGGATTGATGAGACTGTCTCATCTGGCAGTGTTTTCAAGGGAAAAACAAGTCTAAAGACTCTGGGTTTTTCCCTCAAGTCTTCTCCATTTTCTCCAGCAAATTCTGGATTTGATCTCACTTCCAGTTGTTTTAGATGTTGAATAATAATATTTTGTCTTAATACAGGATCCAGTTGGAAAACTAAAAGTGGAAATAGAGTGTGTCTCATATTTCCCATTGGTTGTGTCCAGTGTAAATATCAGGGTTTGGTTTGGGCATCTTTCTATGCAGCATTGATCAACTCTTTATTAATTCAGACTTTGTAACAAATGGGAAAACTGGCTTCATTGCCTGATTCAAAATTCATTGATAATAGTGGTGGGATTCCTTCCCATTAATTGTGGTGGTAATCAGATAATAATTATTGTTAATTTAACAGCCTGGGCTTGAAGTGTGGAAGTAATGTAACAATCTGGAGTGCTGATGGCTTTTCTTGTTGTGGTTTTTTATTTTCCCCCCAACAAGATGAAGGAAAAGAAACATCAGAAAGTTTTTGTTTGTTTACTAGCTATAAGAGAGCAGAGGAATTAAAACTGTGTGTATGGGTATCTGTCTATAAAAATGAAAACATAGCATCTGTAGAGTGAGTTCTTTCTAAAAGTAATTTAGTTTGTATGCTAATAACATTTAAATGTGCCGTTTATATTCTATAGCAAAAACCTGTAGCTGGTGGATAGAGATTATTATAGTTTAGCTAAGTCTTTTATACCCAAGTAGGGTAATCTAATTAAAGTGAAGCAAGAGAAAATAAGTGTTCTTTGCAAGTTCATTTTCTTACATGCTTCTTTCTTTAAAGAAAGAAATCAGTAAATATCTCTTGGGTTTGTGATCTGGGGTCTGTCTGCCTGTAACAGTGGCAACGTTACCAGGTGCTCAACCCAGAACTAGGACTCTTGTGTCGAGATTACAGCTGAAGACAGACTTATTCCAGAAAACAAAAGGTGATTAATACCTGTGTTTACAAAATGACTGAAGTAGCACCTTATTCTGAAGTGAAGTTTGTATATAACCCTGTCAAATGCATGAATATGGTTTGGTCATGGCAGAGAAGGAGCTTGTCTTCTCCATCCTCAGCAGTCCAGCTCTTCTCAGAGTCTTGTGACTAAGAGAAGTCAGCAGTCACAAATGTTCTGCAGGGTAACAGTAAGAAGTTTTTGTTACAGGATCCCAGCAGGCAGGGAAGAATGAGAGCTCCTGTACGACTTGGAGGCAGGATTTATGCACACCTGCACACAGCTCTGTGTGTGAAACAATGACACCAAACACTGCTGAGTACCTCTTTTGCCTCTTACCCCAAATTACCTACAAGCTTTTTGCTGCCTGCTGGAATTTTTTTCCATCTTTCTGAATAAGTTCCTTCTATAGGTTACGGGTGACAGAGCCCTTTCCTAAGCTGGTGTTCTTGAGTGTCCTGAGACATCAAAAGGAGATATTTGAGGTGAGGGAGTGAACTGAAGAGAGACAGGAATGCTGTGCAAGTAGGATGAGGTTATTCCATGTTACTCCTTTGAGAGAAAGGTGGGACTTGGAGGGTTGTCAGTGCTCTACAAATGTGCATTTTTGGGAAAGGAGGAGGCACCTCTTGTTGATTAGTCTGATCAAAACAAGTCTGTCTCTTTTCTTCTTTCTTAAATGTGAGTCAAAAGTATGTTTGGACAGCTTGAATAAAATTCTGGTTTTTAGCTGGAACAGCACAGCTAAATCCTTGTACATTATGAATTGGCACCGCTGCACTGAAATCAAGGGAACTT
Source organism: Aleadryas rufinucha (assembly GCA_013397815.1). NCBI lineage: Eukaryota > Metazoa > Chordata > Aves > Passeriformes > Aleadryas > Aleadryas rufinucha. The sequence continues at coordinate 334,985 of VZTH01011521.1, forward strand.
TGTTGATTTATATCAGCTGTTGCATATTCTTAACAAGGAAAGAGTGTAATGTAATGTGTGTTGTAGATGTCCAGATCCAAATGTTTTCAAGTCAGTTCTTTAACAGTTTTTTTGGGTGACTGAAATATTCTGAAAAGTAAATTTAAAAAAAAAAATCTTATGAATTTCAAAGAATATAGTACTCCATGTGTCTCTCCTTGGGCTGTATGCTGTACCACAGTAATCCTAAGGCATGCTTCCTTCATATTTATATTCTAAATACTACAATATTTAGTGCAGCTCCTGTTTTGAGGAAGGATTATATGTGCCTAATCTTGCCTGGAGAAACCTCAGGATGTGTGTAAACAAGTGGTGTTTGAACCCAGGCTGTGACACCAAATCTGACCGTGGTACTGGTGCAAAAAGAAGATGCAAACTGCCAGAAACGAGGCTCACAGCTTTATGGGGTTTGCTCACCAGAACAAAAGTATCACACTGGATGGATGGATGGATGGATGATTGATTGATTGATTGATTGATTGATTGATGGATTGATTGAATGCCAAAACCCACTCGGGGTCACACTGGGAATTACCTGCCACAGTGCTCTTCTGGCCGGAAACTTGGAGGAGCAGACTGTGAGGAAAGCATCTGTAAAAGGCAGTGACCTGCCCCAGCCCTGAGTCAGAACTTGGGGGGAAACCAGAAGCTGTTGGCCTGGAACAAAGTGAGTGTAATTGGTCTCATCTTGGGAGGAAGAACTATTTTTGCTGGCATGCTTCCTTCACCACTTGGCAAAGACCAGTGTGTTATGGTAAAATCTTGAAGACCATAGACTGTGGGCTGTTGCCCATCTTTCATATGATCCATCTTCCATACCACAGCAATTTTCTTGACAAGATAGCAGTGTTGCAAAAAGGACTTTTTTCTGACATTAAAACAGTTCCATGTTGTCTCCCCAGGACTGGTTATCTCTTGGGCCAAGAAAGCTTCAGTTTGGGTGCTTGGAGCCAGGCACACACTGCTTTTGGCTGTATTTACCAGGGTTTGGCATTTATATTTCTGTCTGACTCTTTGCCTCCAGCTGTAGCTTTTCCTATTCTTGCATTTGCATGTGAAAGGTACTCTGGGTCTTTTGCTGGTATCCTGCACCTTAGGCACTTTCATAATGGCCTTTAAAAGGTATAAAAGAGGCTTCTTGGCATAGCAGCTCATCCAAAATGTGCTGCCAGAGCTGCCCCACCAGTGACAGCAGCGCAGGAGGTCTTTGTGTCTTTGCATGTTTAGCCCTAACTTCAGAGCATCATTGTTTCTCTGCTCCTAAGAGAAAGGGATGTGGGTTACAATGTTTTGGCACCGATTTCATCTCCTGAAAGATTCCCAGGGGTAAATGGAAGTCAAGAGAAACGTGGGCTTGTGTGGAGAGGATCGGCGTGAAAAGTGTTGTGAAAAGATGGAAGTAAACTGTTGGAGAGGGCTTAGGTTTAACATGGCAGTGAGTTAAGGATTTGCAATTCCAACCTCCCTTTATTCCCCAGAGTGAAAGATTGGAAAGGAGAGGTTTAACTTTGCATTAAAGCAAAAGCTTCAAGCACAGTGTTCTACATCTGAGAGCAGGCATTGGTTGGAGAACAGCATTCTCAGCCTCTCAGGCCAGGAAGAGCCTGCTGTGCCCTCAGGAGGATGCAGGACCAAATCCCTTTATTGATAAGCAGGGTTTGTGTGCTCTTAAGAATACAAAGCAGAGGTGAATATAGAAGAGGTGGCATAGAAAAAAATAAGCTATCCAAAAATTCCTGTTGGGGACCTTGTGAAATGAAAGTTAATCCAATTGTTGAACAGAAGTGCTTCTGGGAGGTTGTCTAAACTGCCTCTTTTATCTGCCAGTAGAACTGGCAGAGGAGGACAACTTAGGGGAGAACAAGAGTTTTGGGATAGTCCACCAAGCCAAGACACTGCAGGCCTTCATCCAGCTGATCTACAGCTGTTCTCGCTCTCTTTGTCTAAAAAGAAAAGAAAAAGTAGACTCATTTACCTTCAAGCTTGGAAAATACCTCACATTTACTAGTCCTGCAAGAAAGAGGGAATCAGAATGAGCCTAGAAATTATTGGTGAAGTGGACTTTAAAAATTCAAGAAAAAGTTTGGCATGCATTTTTGAGTAAGGATTCTTATTTTAGCTCGACAATATCCTTGATCCCTGTTTATTTTGGCCAGTTGCTAATTAGTAATGTGATTCTTGTCTGTGATGGTTTATATAAAGTATCCTGAATTCTTGAGTGCCCAGAACTCTCACTGGCTTTAATGCTGGTTTGTGTTACACCACTTGCAATTCATGACTAGGTTTCATTTTAGGCATCTATATTTAGTTTTCTAAGGCAGTGCTGAGGGAAAAGAATCTGCCCCAATAATACATCTCCAAGGAGTGCTGGTTGTGTGGAACACTGTATTTATGGAAGAACTTAGCAGAGTGGCAGAGTAAATCAGTGCTGGGTATAAATGCAGCTCTTGTAAAGTACATGTTACACTAAATACCAAGATGAGACGTTGCATCTCTACACCCTCTTTTTATCCTGAATGTTACAATCATATCTCTTAGTTGTTGCATTTAGAAACTGGGGGAAAGGGGAGAGTGAAGGCAGCCACAAAAATCAATGTATGTCCAGATTAGAAGTCAGAGAAAACTGAGATACGTTGGCGACAATAAATTCTGCTCCTCAGGTTCAAAATGCACTTAAATGTATTCAAAAACGGCAGAGTGAGCCATGCTCATCATTGAATGATAATGGGATGGGGGTGAGCTCCTGAAATGTACACCACAGAGTGACAAAATGCCCCTGCACCACTGTTGGATGAAAACAGATAAGCTTTCTAAACACTGGATGCTAAAATTTGAGTTTTGAAAAGAAATGAGGCAATAGTAATAAAAATGCCATTATAATTTGAGTCAGGTCAGTCCTAGAGGAGAAGTTATCTATTTAAAGTACCAAGTTTTTCAGTCCTTATCTGTTTAAAGTGATTGCATTCTGAAAAATGGCAAATGCAATTCATTGTTAATTGTTAAGAGATAAGGTGAGCTGGAACAACTAATTGAAAATTGTATCTGTGTTGGAATAGATCCTTTTTATGTGTGTGCCACGTTACAAAACCAAAAAAAAAGGTAATTAAATGTATACTTTTACAGCCAAGTGCCTTCTACAAATAAAAATGCACTCACAGAATGACATGACATGCTTTATTCTACAGTGCAGAACTGCTCGTGTAGATATCAGCACAATTAGCCAAGTGTCTGAACTACCTAAACAAGTAGTTAATGTGTCTCTACACCTCCTCTCTGAATTTCAGCTGCAGACCCAAGAGTGCTGGCTCACTCTGGTGCAAAATACAGGTGTCAGTTATTCTGCAAAAGAGACTGCTGAGCTGAATGCAAATTTAAATCATAGAAGAGTCTGCCTCCATCTTCTCTCTTCTTGTATGTGGCTTTAAATTTTAGACTCCCATCACTTCCTAGTAGGAAGAGATTAATACCAATAATACACTTTATTATTCTGTACTTCAGTGCATTCCTTAAAAGATCCAGACAATAATATGGTGCAAACAACTGTTCTAGGTCCCCAACTACTTTATTTTCTAATGTATAGCCTGTGTTTGTCCCTGGAAGATAAGATCTGGGTTTAATTATGCCCTTGGACAACCCGGCAAAAGAAAAAATGTCAGGAAGGGGGATACTTCAGGGAGCAAAACATTTGGGTGAACTTCCTCTTGTATATTTGGAGAAGCATAGGACTTAATTCCTCTGGAACATAAGCAGACTTTTCTTTCTCTCCCTGGAAAACCCGTAATTGCTATGCAGAAGTAGTAAATAATATAATCGTGACTTTAATCCACAGTATTTCATGGCACCTTTACTTGTGCTCATGTCTCATCTTTGAAAAGCTATGTGAGAAATTAATTGAAGCCATTAGAGTTCTTGGACATACCTGTATCCCCCTAAAAATATATTTTTCTGAAATGACAGGAGGACAGTGACTACAGACAGGCTGCATAATCACCCCAGCCAGTGCTCAGCTCCAGGGCACCCAGGACAGGCACGCACAGAAATCTTCCATTCTCCTCAGGCCCACAAAAGAGATCGCTGCCATGGCCAGAAATCTCTTTTTCTCAAAAAGAGCAAAGTTCCTTTGTCAGCCTGCATTCTGATACACATTTGGACTGCCAGGTCTTGTCTTCAGCCCTTTCTTGTGTCAGAGGTTTGCCAGGAAAAATTCGAATTTCAGCCAGGGAACCATGTGTTCTATGCAAATGAAAGCAAATAGTTCTGCTCTTAATCATCTCACTTGTCATTGAGCAAAACAAAGCTTTTGAAGCAAATTCAGAAGTTATCATCACATCAACATGCAAGCTTTGCTGGCTCTGCTTACCTGTGCCAGGTTATTCCCATAATACACATCCACAGGACTGCCTTGACTCAAGATCTAACAAATATATCCTGATTTAGTGAAAGTCACTTGGAAGACTGTGTTGAATCCGGACTTTTTTTATTTGTTTTGAAATAATTTGCTAAATGAACGTGCCAAAACTTGGGAGACAGTAGTGGGCATTACTGGAAAACTGCTCTCACTGTGTCTTAGCAGAGACCTGTGCTCTGGTACAGCTTAGCAGTCCACTACTTTATCAATCTTTAGTCCCTCTGCAATACAGATGTTGCTTTATTTTTGAGATAGAAACCAAACACAATTTAAAAAGCAGAAGATGTTCTTCCTGAAGACTGTAGAGCTTTACATCTGCATTGCTCCTTCTCTTAGGGAAGCTCAAAGCCTTTTGCTCTCTTTAAATAGCACTGCTTTGTGTCTGTCACTGTACCTGTCATTAGCTCATTGTTGGGGTTTGTGTGTTTGGTTGGCAACACATGCTCATTCTCCTGATTAGCACCATGCTTTAATTTCATTTAATAAGTGTATTTCGGAGTCAGAATGATCCTCATCAACCAGAGTAATTTCACTTTGCCACGTAGAATTAATTAAGATGAAGACTGTCAAATGAAATGTGAAAAATAATCAGTGGTTCTCATTAAGAGATAATAACGAGATTTTTTCTGTTGTTTAGCAGTTTGGTTTGGGTCCCAGCAGCAAATTTTAAGAACTGTTACATGTTGTGAACATTAATTTTAATACATTCGATCTGGCACCATGCAAATAATTAAATCCTTAAACTTCATTTGACAACCAATAATTTAGACTTCGAACTAAATACTGAAAAGGAGCTTTAAGAATAGGTAGCTAATTTAGGCATACATCAGAGTCTGATGAAATGTGTAACACTTGAAAGAGGAGCTGAAGCAGTCTCTGATGGAACCTAATGATTGTATCCAACAACTGAGTCAGGCCTGATACAATTTTGGAAGATTTGAGGCAAAAAAAATGAAGAGAAGTTAAAGTTCAGAGAAGTGTGTCAGGGCAGTAAGGGATTTAGAAAAACTGGAGGATTTAGATTTGTTTTATAAGGGGTAGTCTGACATTGCTCTTTTGATAAAGCTGGATGTAAGAAGGATGGTGCAGATTGATTCTCCATGTCCCTTAGGGATAGGGCAAGAACTAGTTTGCAGGAAAAAGACATTTTGATGTCAGAAAGAGCTGATCTCCCAAAACAGACAGCTGTTCATAGTGGTGGTGTGTCTTCCTTTGGAGATTCTCAAGAACAAGGCAGACAGATATCTCCCAGGAGTGGTGGGATATTCTTCCCCTGACTGGAGAAACTACTTGGCACCTTCCCTCTGTCTTTGTGCCTGTATTATTCCAAGGGTGAGCCAAGTATGGAGAAAGGCATTGGGCATCCATAAGGAATACACTTGCTTAATGGTATTGCCTCAGCCAAGGAGTCAAAGTGTGGTCTAAACACCTAACTCATTAAAACTTAAATAACAGTCATGAGATGAAAGGATATGTAGCTTAAAACACAGATGTCTGTTGAACCAGGACAAACATTGTGGACTGGAAAATAATTTTGCCAATAAAAAGTGTTGGCTGTGTTTAAAGTTAGGGAAATTCTTCTTTTTTAAATGTGTAGGTTCTATATGATGGCAGCCTCATTTGTTTTCTGGATTTCCTTGGTGTTGTGACATTTTCAGGATTACAGTAAACAAAAAAGTCTTCATGAACTGTTCAAGGAATATCAGCTTTATGGGGTTAGGAGATGTCATCCTGATTGCCTTCAATTAAATCCAAGAAATGAAGTCTCACCCTTTCCAGCTTGTTATTGGGCTGTAAGCCCAATGAAGTAATTTTCCTTTGATTATGCAGCCAGTCCTGAACATATGAATAGATTTGATGACTGCATGCTGTGGTTTGTTGTGGTTTCTTTTCATTTTATGGATTTTATTCTGACTGGAGGCTATACAGTCTGTTATGCTACCCATCAGACTTGGCTACGGAGTCCAGCTTGGAAAACACTGTTCTTTTCCTGCCAGCTTGTTCAGCCCACAGTCACTCAGCCTACAACAGCTTGTCAGCTCGACTGAGAAGAGCCAAGTAAGACTTCACCATCATGTTTCTTTCCCTCTCCCTTGCAAAAGACAGTATGTTTCATGATTCAGATTGGGCAGAAGTTCTTGTGCTACATGGCCAGGAGCTCTGTTCATATCTCCTGTGTTCAGAAGAGGCAGCCTGGCCCTGTTAACCACGGAGGTCTGAAGAGGAGCCAGGAAGAAAACAATTCTTTCTCGTGAAGTTACAGGAATGTTCTGTTCGTAACGCAGCCATGTCTTTATGAGCTTCAGCAACCTAAACACAGAGGGAGATGTCATTTCCACCATTTTGCTGTGGCAGAGAGAAAACAGCGTGTCCTGAGATCGTGGAATGAAGGGTTACTGAACTATACGGGAATAAAATCCTCCGAGGCATCCGTGCAACACATGGCATCGTTGCCTGATCCACAGAGCAAAATGCTCATCAGAAACACCCTCAGGACAGCCCAGAAAACTGTGCAGGAAAAGCTCATTTTAAAGTGAGGTTGCTTTGAGCACACTGCCAGCAACAGAACAGAAACACCGGCGAGAGGAGGAGGGCTACCAGTAGAAACAAACGTGGCATCTGTATCTAGGGGAGGACTGACTGCCTGCAGCTCTGCACCCCTTAGATAGCTCAGCATACCTGTGCAGGACCATATGAAGCTAGCTAGAACCACAATCCCACAGATTTATCCCTGGCCATTCAGCTTCATCACTCTTAGGCACATTATGGACTTTTGGGGTTTGAATGTTTAAATTTTCTGGTAAAGGAACCCAAATCCCAGCTCTGTCCACCTTTTCAGTTGCCACTTCTGAGAACCCATTGCATACTAATTTGCTGAGCATTTTGGCAGGCTGAAGTACCCACTAGTTCACTCAGTGTAGGCAGGAATCTTCAGTTCCAGTTTGTCAAATGGGTTGGAGCCTCTGCATCTGCCTACTCTGGCCATGCCAGTGATGCACAGCAGAGCAAGAAGTGGTGGGAGAGCACAACAACAATTGCACCAGAATAAGGGCAGGACCATCAAATAGAGCTAGACCGTTGTTACGGCTCTAAAATTAGAGATGTAATCAGATTTAAAACCTGCTAACTCAATTTAGATTCTTCTGTAAGAACTGCCAATGCTTTCACCCCACAAACTGAGAGCTGTATTTATCTGCATTGCCTGCTGGCCATGACAACACATGTTGCTGGGAAGGTCTTTGTGTTGTGGCCAGCCAACACTGCAGCTCATCTCTCCTTTTCTCTCTGTCTTTCCTCCCAGTCTCAGTCCCACTAGGGCTTTTCTTTCAAGTTCTGATGCCAAATTTTCTACATCTCTCCTGGAAGGCATCCTGCTTGTAAATTACCAGAACTTTCTTTTCTTCTAAGTGTTCGCTTCTTTCTTCTCCTTTTCTGTAGTTTTTCCTCTTTCTTTTCCCATTAAATCCTTTTTTCTGTGTCTCACTCCCTCCCCCATTTTCATCTTGTGCAGCTTTTACAGCCTACAAGCCTACAAGTTTCTGTAATTGCAATTTCTTGGGGTCTGTGTGGTTTCCTTTTCTTCTGACTGATGTTGGTTGCCTTTCGGATCGAATGTTGACACAGCTTGTGCTTCCAGGTAACACGTATAATACCTCATGGAAAAGAAGGGTTTATATCCTATAAAAGCACTGAAGTGTGAATTGATTTGAATATTTTCAAACTTTGGTTGCTTAAAATTAAATTATTTTTCCTAAACTTCACAAGTTATTATGATGGAATATTGATAGAGGAAAAAAAAGTATTTTAAAAGTAAGGTTTTCTGCAGTATCATATATTCATCTGCTTCTCACAACTGAATGACTCTGAAATGCTCTGTAAAGCTGAGAGCAAAGACAGCATGAGAAATAGTGCTCTCTGTAAATGCTGAGATATGTGTATTTTTAATACCAAGTACACTGTTATCGAAACACTTCCTATCAATTGCTGAAAACAACTTTCTCCATGTTTGAGTAATGTTTTGTATTCGTTTATTTATCTAGGGTGAGGAATAGCAGGAACACGAGAGGCTTTCCTGGGAATGCATCCAAGAAGCGCTGGTGGAGGCTCTCTAGTTAATCACGTTGTCAAAAGGAAGACTTTCTCCAGTTTGCAACATTATTCACTTAACATTTCATTAGGCCTTTTAATGTAAGTACTACCAAAGCAAGCAGCTGTGATACAGAAACCTTCATTTATGCCAGATCACTTGAAAGTCCTGACTTTTCATCTGTGCATCAACAAATACAGGATATGAATGAATGTACATCTTGTGCATTGCTAACCCACAGCAGACTAAGCTCCCCCAAATCCCAGCACTCAGTGCAGTCTTCCTCAGAGTTTGCTCTCTGTTCCTATATCATAAGTGAGTGTTACTCAGAAAGGGCTTGAAGTCCCCAAGCATGTGTCCACTTCCACCATTAAAGTGGATTCAGGTGCTTGGCATGGCTGTCTCCAGGCAGATTTTCCTTGAATAATCAATAGCTGCACTCACTGCCCATGGTTCTCTGGCTGGATGTACTCATGTTGATGCCATGATGATTTTTTTGCCTTTTTATACACCCCCTTCTATATACTCTTTTATATAGCTTTTATGTATTCTTAAGTGCTTTTTAGCCCACATATTTTAAGTCCTTAGGTTTGATAACCAGCATAGACCCAATATTCCTTAAGCCAGGAGATCAAACATCTGAGAAGCCTCAGACACCGAGGGCTTCTCTGGAACACATTTTGTAAACTGAGATAGGCCTGGCCAGGGGGGAAAGTTCCTCGGGGAGGGGGGTTCGCTCAGCCTCTCATTGGGGAATCTTTGATAGATGTGTTAATTGGTAAGGCCTATAATGTTATACCCAAACTATTGTGGGGGTGCATTTGGATGTGCATTCCAGCGTGTTCCACCTGGACAGGGTGCACCAAGGATCCTTAAAATAAATACCGAGGTAAAATCCTTTTTTTCCCTTCTAACCGTGTTTGGTTCTTGATTTTAAGACCAAGGATAGGCATCAGTGTTGTGCTTATAGGGCTTTACAGAGCACGTGGTAAGGATCTCACTTTCTTGTTGATGTGACCTATTTTCACATTTTCAGGTGAGAAATTATGCTAAATGAGCTTTCTTACACCTACTATGATACGATGAGAAATTGCTATTTTTACAACCACAGCTGTCCTGAAGTGTTGTAAAACTTTCAGTGGTGTGAGGCACTAAGGTTTGATTGCCAGAAGATACTGAATGAAGAAAGAAGAGAGACATCTTGGAAATTAACCTTCACGGTGTTATATTAAAATCTTCTTATGGGCAAAAGGAAATACATCACATGAGTTGAACCAGGGACTTACCATTAGTTTAGTTAATATCCTGTTACTCTAGTCAAACATAGCTGATTAATTCAAAAAAGCCTCATAAATTATGAGGTAGAAATGGTACAGAAGAAAGTCTTCCCATTATCCACCTCTTTTCTCTGGCATTATCTCTGGGCCCTCAGGGCATTGGTTTTGGTCTCACTCAAAAAGAAAGGGGTGTTTATAAATTGTGCCAGCATACCAAGGACAGAAAGGGTTATTGTTTGTTAAGGAGTGAGCAGCAATTTGTTCTTTGGGGTTTTTTTATGCTTCATAAACAGATATGAAATTTGTTTGCTTTGGGCACAGACTCATGGAGCTTGTGAGACGAGGCTTAGAGCAGACTTGCAGACATGGTGTGGGCAAACAAAGCAGAACATTGCACTGGCTGGACTGGAATCACCTTTAAACAAGGCCTTGATGATACAATTCTATGCAATTAATAATGGGTGTTTGGTGGCACTTGCAGTGGAATGGCTGCTTTCTAGATAAAGTTCATTTTGTTTGAAAACCGAAGTCCTCAATGACTTTCCAGATGGAATGAACCCTTTTGATTACAGCTGTGCCACATCCTGTGCTGTGCTTTTCAGGTGTAATTGCTCTAGAGAACTGCGAGTGACGTTTTATGCCACAGAAGGATAGCTGCTCTGTGTATTTGGGCTTCCTCTAGAGAAAAGGTAATGCCTGTTTCTTAAACATTTTACAGTTTTCAGAATTGCTTTGAAATTCTCTGCAGTTTTGGGGACAAAACCAAAAATTATGTAGAGACTGAGTGATTTATGAAAACAGTTTGTTTCTAGCAACTATTTCCCAAGCAACTGTATATGAAAATAATCTGCATATATTTGAAAGATATGAGCACTTAAGTCAAAAGAGGTGACCAATGTTATATCAGCCTTGGGAATAGCTGATTGTATTAGTTTTAGTTGTGAAGCAGACTTTGGATCTCCCCTTAAGAAGCTCTTATAAGGGATCCCCAAGATCTCCATTGTTTCAAACACAGGTTTTCCTGAAGAGTAAAATATGTGTGACAGCAGTTTGCTTTCCTGTGCTTGGAACCACTGGGATGCTTTTGAAACTTCCTTGTGCTTGATGGCTGAAAACCACTGTTTTTGTCAGGATGCTGCACACCTGTAACCTCCACTGATTTTGGGGATTTGCAGTCTCGGTCTCAGCCTGTGCCAGTTCATCTGGCTCGGTGTCACCTCCTTAACCACAGGCAGCATTTGTTGCCTAACAAAGAAACTTGATCTCTCTTTTCCACCTTTGCTGCCTCAGTCCTCACAATGAACTGAAGAACTGCATTTTTGTTTGACCCCACAGTTAAGGACAACTTTCATGACAAGGCTGGTTTCGTAGACAGGCCACTGAATTTTGTATTCCTCTGGCACTACAACATAGATGTTTTGTGCCACTGGTGTTTACATTAGAAAAAAAGAGTTCCTTTATGTACTATGAAAGCAACAGATTGAGTACAGTAGCTTGTTCTGCATTTTCTGTTTTGTTTGCTCACTATTATTAACTCCACATCATTTGTTCCTTTAAAAGCTGACAGATTTTTCAGTTGTGTTGTTCTCAGTGTGCTAAAGGCTACATTCGAGGTATGAGCATTCAAAAATGGTCCAGTAGGGATAGTTTACTTCCACTGGCTATTATTTCAGGAATGCCTGCAACAAGGAGAAAAAAGGATTTATTGTTGTTTCAGATCTGCTGTATTCTAGGAAATTCAAGCATGTGCTTTGAAAGAGTGAAAACCTAGTGATCCCAGAGCAAAAATGTTCCAGTCTTGGAGGCCAGAGAGCTAGAAGGCCCATTCTCCAGTCTGTACCTTTTATATCATGGAGTAAGTGAGGTCATAATTGTCTTGTTGCATTATTTTGCATGAGGAACTACTGTGGTCACCTTTTACAACAGTGATTGTGTGCATGGACCAGTAGGGTTGAATTTCCTTCTGCTAGAATGACAGCCTGCTGCAGCAGGCACCACCATGAACAGCATAAGGATAGGCTTTGGAGGGGCAGCAGAGTTTGTAGTTCAGGAAACCCTATTCAAGAACAAAGGGGTGCATTGTAGCAGATGTTTTCATGTCTTTAAATGCTGTGTTTGGGTTTCATTTGGTTTGGTTTTTTTCTTCAGAAGGTATGAGAGGCTGCTACAACCTAAGAAGCACAATATTGACATCTATTAAATGGGAAATAATCTCATTTGTGTCTGTTTTGCAGCTTTCCCTCTGCCTTGTGCATCCTTATGATGACTTAGGTGCTTATTTGCTGCCTGGAAAAGCTGCAAAGGGTCTGGGCTTCAGTGCTTTCCTGCCAGGAGGGTATTATCTGAAGGAGTGGCCTCCACATGGAGAGCAGTTGCACATCTTGAAGTGTATTCTGTCCCTTAATTAGTAAGGAGAGCCTTATAGGATGGGTACAAGCCCATTTTAGTCATTGCTTGTCCTAGGGCTTTGAAAGTGTCTTTAAAAGACACGTGCGTGTCTGGCATGAGCTCTGTGGGGGGAAAGACACATGGAGTGGTTGTAGAGCAGTGTGACAAACAGATGGACAGGATGATGGATTGGGAGGGATAGGCCAGTGCAAAGCTTGACAGTTGGGATAAATGGTAGGGGAAAGAAGTTTTGACACAGGACAAATTTTATGTGGTAGCAGGTGAGCATCTGGCAGGTGGATTTGAATGGGGAAGGGACACCACCAAATGCTGAGCAAGGAGAGCAGCTTGTTCTTGTTACACCTCAAGTGTTTTTGTGGGACTGCAAGAAAGGCAGCTTGGAAAGGCAGGAAAAGGAGTGACACGGTAGCTAGGACAGAGTAAGGATATGAAGAAGAGATTAGGGGTGGGGGTGGAATGTAAGCAACCACCCCCAGAACTTTTACAGAATTGCAATCAATAGAGTTCGTAGGTGGGAGGCCCTGGGTTTTGGATTCCAAGTGAGCAATCTCCTCGTGGATCTGCAGAATCCCTGAGGGTGCAGGGCTAAGGAGAAGGAAATGAAGACATGTCAGATATGAAGAATCATAACTTAGTGTTTGGCTGCGTTGTTGTGCGAGTCCGTCCATCACTGTCCGAAACCTCTGGGACGGGTACGGATTTGTCATGAGTAGAGCCTGGTGTATGAAACCAACCTTCTCTGCTGGTCTGTCTGAGAGAAAGAGAGCACCTCTGACACACAGCCCCGCTTCTAACTGCAAATATTTTATACCCCACAGCCCTAACGGAACTTGGGAGGAATTATTACAACAATGTATTGCAAGGCCACACTGGAATAATGCTTTTAAACTTTAAACGTTCTGCATCTGATCTCATATTGCAGCTAATCCATCAAAAATTGATCCTGAAGTCTCTCAAAAATGGCTGTTGCTGGTGTAAATGGATATAATGAATGCTAGTGCTGCCTTGCCAAGTAGGAAGTGATACTCTGAGTCCTCAGAGTGGCAAAAACAGATCGATAGTTAATGGAAAGATATCCCCAGCAACATCTGATGGGCAGTGATCCTCATCTCTGGATATCAGTGCTGCAGTTCCCCATGTCAAAAAAAGGTAAATGTCGTTAAAAGTAGTACAATGGAATCATTAAAATAGGACCAGAGCTGATCCCACCTGAGACAGGACCAACTGTACCTAAACCTCTGCACAGGAACTGTGCTCAGGGGACCTGCAATTGTTCTTGTTCCCTGTGTTTGTACAGTGATAAATGGCATTCCCATGCCTGTGCTCTGGGGAGTCTTGTCTTCATAACAAAATTACTCCTGTCTTTTCTTTCTTTGTTTTTCATGGGCAAAGCAAGAAATAGAATAGAAAAAAAATTGACAACAACTCAGCAGAGCATTTCTGCTCTTACAACCAAGTGAAGATAAAATTTCTTTCAGAAAGCACCAAACCCAGGGATATGCTGTGTTTAAACAGTGAAAATAATTATAAGAATTTATGGACTAGCCAATCTACAAGCTTGCTGATCAACAAAACAGGAGCTTTAAAGATAATGTAAATATGTTTGAGTCACACTGTTTTGCTCATTTCTTACAAGAGAATATTGAAGGTTTTGGCCCTGATTATGGACAGAGCAATAGCAGAGTTTATGAGTTGAGATGGATTCTTTCTTTCCCAGTGCTTTTGGGTGACACATTCAGTTAAATATTAGTGAAGTAGCTTCTCTCAGCTCAGCTGCTGGAGCTATTGTTGCTCCTCTGCAGGCATTTTTGCTGTGTTTTGTCACTATATTTACTCAGAAATGCAGTATTTCTGCTCACCTCCTATTTCACCTAGAAACACCCAGAAAAAGAGAAGTTTGGGTGTCAGGGAAAAATTGCTGGAACAATTAGATTTGGGGAAAAATAATGAAGCTAGTTAAGCAAAGTGGACACTGTGAGCCATTTGGGAGCTAGTTAAACATCACTGAAAATTACACAGGAAGGGAGTAATTCTACAAAATGAAGTGTTAAACCTGGATAATCCAAATGATCATTTCTGATGGGGTCCTTGCTGCTCATTATTTGGAGACAGGCAATGGCTTTGTTACTAATTCCATGGAAAAAGAGAATTGAGACACCAGCATTTGCAGAATCTCAGTGAGTAATAATTGCAATTTTTAAGTTGTTCTTAACTATTCAGGATTGTACTTCAAATGGACAAAAAATGCTTTTATTTCCTAAAGCTCACACAGGAAGAGTGATAGAGAAAGAAGTGAGTTAAACCCAAGGCAAATGTGCATTTTAATTATTAGTACTTTATTTTGAATTTTTGTCACAGTTTTCAAAAAATATTTTAGAAAAAAAGTAATTGTTACGATATTCTGGTCATTAGTCATCTGGGAGTTTTGTGTTCAAATGTTTGTTTTAACATAACAATAATGGTTATTTGACAATATTTTCATAGTTTAAGATAACCTCAGGACTACACCTCTTTTTTTCACTCCTCCATATGTTTTTCTTTCCCAATTTATTCTGATTTAAAGGAATGTAACGTGATATTTGCTTCATTTAACCTCTGAGCTGGCAAACAGATAAGGATGAAATGGATGATAGGAGAATCAGCTTTTAAATTGTAGAGCACTGATTTAGCAACAACGTAGAACAATCTCATACAAGCTGATGTTTTTAACTTTTTCCATGCCTAGATGATAATTCTGTGGCTGTTAAGGAGAGGAGAGCTATCTAGCAGTTATGGATGTCATCAACTTTTGTCCGACAGCTATCAAGGACTGCATCCAACTGAAAAGGAACAGAATGGTTTAAATCAGCCAGGAGTAATGTAAAGTTTGGGATTGAGCTCTGTTACATAGGAGGACAAATTCTGCCACCTGCTATGGCTTCACAAACTCAGTTTTTAAAATACAGGTTTCTCTTCTCACTAATTGGAAGTCCTGTCATATTTTTAGATAAAAGCAGCAGCCAGTAACATGAATTGAAGTGGTTATGCTGGGAAATAGAGTTGAAGGACAAGTTGCTATGTAGCCATGGGGTGGGGGGGAAAGGCAGAACAGTTGTCAAGTGGCATACAGGAAATTTAGTTGCTGTTTATAGTGCAGAAGTGAAACAAGGCCTCCATGGCCTACTTTGCTCTGGAGGATAATCAGTGTATTAGTGGTCAGGGTGATATTCCATGGTGGATTGCACCAGTGTACTCTACAGACCCTAAACCTGAGTAACATTTGTTTGCCTTAAAAAGGCATGGGAAACTCCAGGCCTAAATGAAGTTTCAGCATTTTTTGTTCCAAGAAATTGAAGTTACTCCACCTCTCACACCTGGTTTTGTGTCTAAGTGTGAGGTCTACTCCAGCAAGTACTTATATGAAAACAGAGTGACTGCAGGTTCAGGGCTGTAGCAGGAGTTAATTTTCATTAATTTAGGATTGTGTTTTGTGCTTTTAAGATAACAAGGTCTTGAAGAATTGCAAAACTCTCAGCTCCCATGCTGGCAGGTAGATCATAAAGAAATAATCTCTGAAATATTTTAAAGTCTTCTGAATAATCAAGTATAGTGACAAAGATTTTTCCAAATGAACTCTCAGTGCAAGGTATTCCATTGCACTGTTCTTCTACAGAGACTGCCAATTTATTTCTTTGCACTCTTTATCTCACATTCTTCTGAGCACATGCTGTTACCTTTCTTTGTGCTGCTTCGTATTCCCATTATTGCTTCTTCACTCAGTCAGGCCATTCCAGCATACACATTGCACCTGCTTGGATGTCTTTAAAACTGCCTCTACAAATCCCTAAATCCATTACAGATGCAAAGGAGAGCCTCGCAGTGAGACAGTCTGTCTTTTCGACACCGAGTTGTCATCAGAAATCTCACCATCACTTCTTCACCTGCTCATGTGGTACCCAGCTGTGCCTTGCTGGCCCTGCCTTTGCCTGGAGTGTGAGATTTGCTGTTCTGAGGCGAGATTCCCAGTTCTGAAAGACTCCGTGTCAATCTCTAGTTGGCCCCCGTATGTTCTTCCAGAAAACATACAGAATTAGGTTTTGATGGGGGAAAGGGGAATGCTTTAGTTCTTCTTCCATGTGCATTCAAATATAAGTGCATATTGTAAAGAAAATATAGCTGCTTAAGGAAGCAGAGTGGTTAGAGTGAAAACTTCCAATAACTCTGGAAACCAGTATCTTTACATGTTTTACATTACAGTTCACTGTGTTAACACTTGGCCACGGTGCTGTGCAGCTCCTAATGCATCAGAATTATGGAAACATCTGGGCTAAATAGCTTCATGCCGATCCACTGAGAAAATTCACCAAGGATTCAATACTTTTTAAGATATTTCATTCTCTATCTAGGATAGTAGGTTGCATTACGCTTATATACCGATTTATGAAACACACAGGAATGTTTTGTTTCTTTTTTTTTTCCTTTCAGTCTTTTAAGTGCCTACAGGGCACATCTGTGCTTTTTTATTAAGAGCTCCGTTATGGCCGGGCCTTGCGTGGCTGCAGTGTGGGAGAGGGAGCAGAGAGGTTCCTTTTCCCTTTGTGCAGCCCATCCGGAGACTGCCAAAAATTACAAACCTCTCCAGAGCCAGGAGGAATCCTTTGAAAGAAAGATGTTTCTGCTGCATCTCTGTCCTTCTGGCCAGAAGAGCTGGCTGACCATGTGGGAAAGTACCAAATGACTCTGTTGCAGCACAGCCAAGGTGCTCTGGTTGGAAGCCCCTTTGCTGCTTCCCACACGCTGTCTGTCCGTGGCACACCCTTCTGCTGGGACTGCAGGAGCAGCACGTCCCCTGGCATCCTCTGATCTCACCAAAGTGCTCTTCTGGGGAGCCCCAACTCTGCTTTGGTGTGTTTGCATTCTTCTGGTACAGAGAGGATGGTCTGTAGCAAGCACTGAAACCTACCCTGAGGTCTCCTGTAGGGCACACACAGCTCCTGCTGACTGTGAGGTCTATAATGCTGTACACTGATCCCATTTACTGTCAGAAGGAGCTTCGGGGTTCCAAAACCTCCCCGCCTCCCTGAAAAGCGTGCTTGCTGTACATTGCTCTGCTGCATAACCCTTACAAAAAACTAATAGCAGGATGTTGTTCCAGATCTGGCTTGGCCTGTGCCTTGCAGGTCAGTGCTGAGCATCAAAATGTCTTGAATTTCAGTCCAGCAGATGACCAGCGTGGGGATCACTCTGACACCGTGTAAAATAACTGCCATTCAACTTTTAGTGTTGGGCAAACCCTACATTCTCTTTCCTAAAGAGGTGAGGGATTGCTACAGAGCCTTCATTTTTTCCCTGGAAGCATTCGTGTGCTGGATACATCTTTGAATTGCTTCCTCCTGGCTCTGCAAGCTCAGCCTTCATCTGGTGTTCAGGCTGGGCTTCAAATGAGGCAAGGAGCTGGGGAAGAGACATTTTGTGTGGAAGGGACTGGACTGTCCTATGGCCCTTCCTTCCAAGGTGACAAGTTTGCTTTAGTTACCTGCTTGGTCAGGACTGAGTCGCAGTCATGGACTAGAGATCTTCAGGTGCAAGGACACAGAATTACTCTGGTATCAGGATGACATCTTCCTGTGTGGAGAAGGGAATGTTATCATCCTTTCTCTAAGTGTCAGATAAAGCACATTCAGCCGTGCTTGTGCAGCATGAAGAATACATAAACTGGTTTTTTTGCAAGTCAGATCCTTCAATTTTGCTCACTTTTGAGAGCAATAAATTAAACTGCCTCTCATGGTGTGAATTTCTGAACAGTCTGATACAAATTTTTTCTTCTGTCTCCTTAATTAATTTGGATGCCTTTTTTTCTTCTAGTGAAGGGGATGATTTTCGCCCACTGTAATGTTTTAAGCTGACGTGATAAGCTCTTGCTCTAATGGAAAACCACTTAAAAAGCAGAACTGGGAGCAGCAATACCAGCTTGTCACCCAACACTGATCTCCTTGAGCAGGTAGTGAGCTTTAGTATCCCTTCTCCCAAAGGTACAGGTTTTGTGGGGTATAAATAAGGACCCTTCTACGTTGTGCTGACCTGCTCTTCACCAGGCCAAAGAAATGTAAATACAGACCAGGAAATGTTCAAGGCAACCCATGGTGTGGGGAGTTAATCTATTTTATATGCATATAAAAAGCTTTTATAGGGATGATCAACACAAGGTCTTATCTGATGTGCACTGTAAATAAAGTTGTGTCCCAGGCCTGTGTAAATCTCAGCAGCCTGGACTGCTCTGAGCATTGAGAGACAGCCCAGCTGAGCACTGAGAGCAGAATGCTGGCACGTAGCACTTGAGGTCATTGTGAATTTCCCAGCTTTAAACCAAGCCCTGAACACGACTGTAAAAACTCTGTGACGAGGCCTCTGTGAGCGTGAGCTTCCCAGGGTGAGCTGGGATTTTCTGGGATGGGAACAAAGCGCCTCTGTCTGAGGGCTCAGCCTTCTTGGTGACTAATCTGGAGCTGGAGCCTCAGCCCCAGCAGCAACTGGTTTCTCTGCCCTGGGTTCCAGCTGCTGGGCACAGTTTGTTGACTTTACCCTCTGCAAACCTTGTAATGTGTATACTTAAAGGGAAAAAAGTCTGCAAACTTCAGAAGATGAAAGACACCACTTCATAAGTCTTCCACCTCTGAGTATAGGAACAAAGAGCCAACGTGCAGCCATGGTTACATTTAATGCATTGTTGCCAAGTATTCTGAAAATATATTGAGGAGTGCTGTATGATTTTTGTATGCACTGGAATATAGATGTGCAAAGCTGAACAGAGCTTCATTTCCTTCCTGTGATTGGTGTTTGCAATGACTTAGAATCTCTTAAAATGTTTTGCCAAAGTGTGGGATAGTGAAGAAAAAAGAGTTTATTGATAGAAATGCTGTTTTTCTTTCGTTTTTTGACGTCATGAGCCACCATGAAAGCACATCTCCCAATTCAAAGAGGAATGATGATGGTGAGTATCTACTGGAGAGGTAATGTTTTGTGTTGGGGGTTCTTTTTGGTTGGTTGGTTTCTTTTTTTTTTTAAATTCTGGTTTGAAAAATAAAGAACAAAAAAACTCTTACCTGGAGTAAGTGCCAGGGAAGACACATAGCACAGTGTGTTTCTTTGCATTAAATACCAGGTAAGTGATGCAGCTGGACTTGTTCAGTTGGCATTACAGATGTTTTCAAGTCCCCAGATGTGCTGGTGACTGCTGTGTGTTCTGACATTCAGGAATACCCACGTGTCAGTGAGAATGAATTTCATGTCATTCCTGCTTTGTTATAGATGCACCTTTCTCAGCTATTCTGAGTACTGAAAGTGCCAAGTATCACATTCACACAGTTGAGGAAATCATTCATGAAATAAAAACATCTTTTCCAGGACATTTATTGACTTTGTGTCCAAGGGGATCCCATCAGCAGCCCAAGAGAGAAATGCCATTTGGAAAAATCACAGGGGGATATCTTGCAGCTCTCACTTGTTCTCAGGACACCCATGATCTCTGTCAGTTTTCTCAGGTATTTGCAGGTGGAGAAGGATAAATTGACACAAGCTGTTGTATGGAACAGTTCTTTCTTTATTTAGAAATGTTTATTCAAGCTTAATTTTTTTACTGTTCTACATGTTCTTTACTGAAATTGATGCAGTGTTTATTTTCAGTGTTTTGGAGGCTATTATGTGTAGTTGATTTATGTTTTAAGCCTTTTCAATGGAAAGAAATAAGGTAGGGCTGTCAGCATGTTCTGCATTCTCTGCTTTCCTAATGGCAAGAACTTCTGTGGAAAGGTGGAGGAAGAAGCTGATCCCACAGTACAAGAAGTTTGGCAAATCCCTATGGCCCTGAGATGGTGTTTTCCCTGGAAAGTCTGAAGGCACCTAAAGGTAGGTGATGATTGTTACTTGTGTTTTACAGTTGGTAAAATTAAACCACTGGAGGTTTAGGTGGTTCACCTGAAGATCAGATAATAAATCCAGAGTATGTTAAGCACCAGAGTCCCCAGTTCTCAGCCTCTGGCAGCATAGCTCCGCTTAGTAGAAAAGGAAAAAAATCCCCAAACCCTCTAATTAGTCATGGAAGGAGTGAATGTGCAGGAATCTCATACACTTTCAATCATACCGTTATTTTTCATTGATGCAAAGCGTTTCTGGGGTGTGAGTTCACAGGGAGAAAGGGTGACTGAGGTGAGAAGTGTTCAAACAGCTGAACAAACCACACATGCACTTGAAATTACTGCAGGGTTTGTAAGTTCATAAAAGCTCCATAACTGGAAGGTTTATTAGCCAGCATAATAATTTTCCAAGGTAAATAGGGGGACTTGTGAGTTAATTATCCCTCCACTGTACTGCATGTGCTGTAATGCTGGAGAAAAAGATGATTTTTCTGGTTTTTCTGTGTATGAATGACCAATACAGTGGTGATGCAGAGAGGTTGTGTGGCTATAAAAACAGAGCAAAAATCCCCAGCAAACCAAAACCTGCCAGTAAGAGTGACAGTGGGGTGTGGCATGTGGAAATGCCTCCAGCAGAGATAACTCATTATTAGTGGGGTGTGGCATGTGGAAATGCCCCCAGTAGAGATAACTCATTATTAATGCTCCTGCACACAACAAGGGAGCCTTTGGGGAACGTTTTTCCGTATGACTGTGCCATTTCTCTCTGACTTGCAGAAAAAGCTGCATTCACACTGAAGCTCATTCGGAGAAATGAACGTGGCACATCAGGGGAATGGATTTCAAAGGAAAATCCACACCTTTTAGGTGGAGTGATTTATTTTTCTGATGTGAGTTTTGTTAGGATATTGATCTTGAAAAGCGCGATTTCTGTGGTTAGAGTAATATCCTTAGTGGGCTTTCATGCAGCTGGCAAGTATGATTCACTAAAAGTTTGTATTTTAGAGATTTTTTGCAGGAAAAGTAATTTTTTCCACAAGACTTGGAAAGAAATTTATAATGCATATAAATGGAGTTTATTAAGGCTTTGGCAGATCATGACCCACGTTAATTTGTAAAACTCGGCGTCTCGTAGCAAGTAGTCAGGTTCAGTGTTCTTGGGTTCAGGTAAAGATTCCTGGATACAATTCTCTGATACTGACCTCAAGCAGCGTATTTTCTTGGACAAGAACATGTTTTCTCCAGTAAGTGTGGGACAGAAGCTTGTATATTGATCAGACCAGCCACTGCTATCTGATTAAAGGTATAATTCACATGTCTGAAGTGAGTAGTGAATATAAAAGTATCTCAACAGCTGCATGAGCTAAACAGACATTTGAAAATAATGCCATTTATAAGTTCCTAAAGCCTCCAAAGAGTAAGGCTGATTAGTCAGCCTGCTAATTTTCCAAGGGAAGTAGGTGGTGTGAGTTAACCCTCCAGTACACTGCACACATTTTGGCACTGAACAAAGTGCCACATGGAGCAGTGTTTCACCTTTTTTTTGCTGATGAGAAATCAAAAGCACTGGGAAAAAGCACTGAGAAGTCAAAAGCACGGGGAAAATCCCTGCAGTTGGTTTTACTTTTTTTTCCAACTGCAGACTGTTATGCCACTTTAAATAAACACGGTAATCTACCAGACTAGTATTAAGATAAATGTTTTGTGGCCTCAGCTAAGTCCATTTCCTGCACTCATTTCTCAGCGTGCAGTTGAGAATGGCAATAGCTGGAGCACTTGGGAGGGATCTGGACAGGCACTGATAAAGTACTCGGTAAAAAAGGAGTAGCTGATCACACCCATGGGTGGTCCTCTGCAATGTTTTGTTTACAGAAATCTCTGACATTATTTGCAACAAAAGCACTCTTGTGACAGGAGGCTGCTCTGGTTTTTCTGAAGTGTTCTGTATCAGTTCATAGGCTGGTGTGCTAAAGAGGGAGATTGAGAGGGCTGGGGTTGAAACCCCCTGACGTAAGAAATCATGCACTTTTCTGTGTGGAACACAAAACATTTGTCATTTATAAAGGTGATTGATTGCCAACCCGCTTATGTTACCTGAACAAAGGATTTTATCCTGGAGTCGAAAATGGACTGCTCAGCTGAGTGGATTTACTCCTGAATGGATCCACTTGCTAGCTGGGAGACTAAGGGCTCATACAGGACAGGGCTTTGGACACTTGGGGTATCCATGAGATTGAAAGGCCAGGTATTCAGTGAGTTTTCCTTGGGACAGGAAGAAACAAGGCAGGTCTGGCCCTTCAGAGTTGTTTGCAGGCTGCAGAGAGTTCAAGTTTAGCAGAAGGTGTTAGATCACTCTAATGATTCCAAAAAGTTTCCAGATAGTGACAGGAGACTTCATAGCAGAATACCAGAAACAGCAATCCAGATAAAACAGCCCTGGAGTCCCCTTTTCTGTTTTTAACTTTCTCTTCAACATCTGGGTTTTTTCCAATGCAACTTTTTGTAATGGTAAGGTACAGTAGACAATGATCCCTCTGTGGCAATATTTCTCCTCCTAGACCTTGAAGGGATACTGATTTGGCTTCCATGGTTTATTTACTGGCATTGCCTGTGCTGGCTGTAGGAAGCCCATAACAGTGTAGTTCTGTGAGTAATGATGCATCTGGGGGCCTGATGAGCTCCCAGCAGGTCTTCTGATGCCTGATGCCACGTTGCAGGAAACTTAAGAGAAGCCCTTCAAATCATCAGGTGTTTTTTCCCTCTCAGGACTTGCTGCTGCAGAGTTTCAAGATTCCCTCTGAATGGTTTATCGTTCCTCTTTGTGTCCTGTGGGAGAGCAGAGGCTGCTTTATGAAGCCAGTCATGATGGGAATCCTCACGGGTGTCTCACTAGAAATGATGCACAAGATGCCATTGCAAAAAGATGGATTTCAGAATTACAGGTGTACAGTGGATGATAAATACAAGTGACAACAAAGAAACATCAATAAGAACTTGGTGTAGGAAAGCTGCTGCACTAACTCAGTCTCCTTAAGTCAAAATGAGTGGTCCATAGATTTTGGTTATTCCAGCAAAGCACAGAGTTTATACCTTATCACATTTTCACTTTCATCTAAACTTGCAGAAAGGTTTATTGGAGCCTTGAACTCTACATCAAAACAAAACCTTGGAAAACTTCAAAACTTTACGATTATTTTTCCCCCCCATTCACTCATTTCTGTTCAAATCCATTTTTTCCATCAGCTGAGGACGTTGGCAGATGAATTGGTGTCCCTGAGCTAATAATATTCATTCTGGTGGGACCCCAAACTAAGAGAGGCCTTGATGGGTGTTCCCCTCCAGCAGCGACCTGTGGATCTTGGCAGCCCTGGGAAGGAAAGGGGCGACACCAGCCAGAGGAAGGCTTTCTGTTTTCAGTGCACCAGCCAGATTTTGGGTGCTGCTGCCAAGAATGCAGATTTTATTAGTGCTGCAGAAAGAAACTCTGTTCAGGGGTCTTTATTTTCAATTCCAGTTTAATTCATGTTAATACTGCAAAGCATATTCTCCACTACCCTAATGCCATTTCACAGCCCCGGGTGGAGTTGCCCTCATGTGATGGAGTGGAAATGGGTTCGTGGTCTTTAGGGAGTTTGATTTATTGTACCAGATTTGATGCATAAAAGGGCAAATTATGTGGATGGGGTAGGGAGAGGAAAGGCCTGGGATATGAGAACTGGTTTCAGTAAGAACCAGTGTGAAATTTCATCCCGTTCTCAAGGAGAAACCAGCCTTTTCAAAGTCTCCCCCATTTTTCCAGGCTTTAAGTAAGTAAGTAAATAGCTCATGCTTCCACTTCTTGGCTTGCAATGGAACCCAGAACCAGGGGGTACAAGAGAGACACAAAAAGTCATTTAATGGCTTGAAAGGAAATAGTTCCAAATGGATGAGGATGGGGTAGGATTGGTTCTTAAAAACTGGCCTGTTTGGTTTCTGTAGCAGAAGAAATGTGAAGAATTTTGTTCACTTATTGATATGTTCACTATATCCACCAAACAGGCCATGCCAGGTGCTGGAATGAAGAAATACTTAATTACTGAAACTTTCATTTACATTAGCTCTAAACCCTCATTTTGTTACTTACTTTAATTACCCAAACCAAATAAACACTGAGGAGTCTATCTCACATTAATTTGGGCCCAGACTCAGCAAGGTAATTTAATTAAGTACCAGTGTAATTCACAGCACATTAGAAGTCCCACTGAAACCCACTTCTGCTGTTTCGCAGTTGTTTCGAAGCCGGTTTTATTTCTCGACGCTCCAAGACAAGCCAAGCTTATTTTTTTTTCATTTCAGCTCAGGTTATGAGCAGGGGAGAAAGGCAATTTGAGGTTAAGTGGAGAAAAATTTTACAGACTACTTGGGGAAAAGCTGAATTTTAAGTAGAAATGGATGCAGAGGAGCTGAAGCACGTGTGGGCTGGGTGTTTCTCAGGCTGGAGGTGGAGGGTCCTTGCTGTGTACCCAGTTCCCAAAGTGCTGCACAGGAGGGTACAGGAGGCCACTCTTTCTTAAATACTGTTATAAATGGGATGTTGACTTTTGTAGTCTTCTGTAATTGTTAATTTGTTTGTTCAAAATTGTTAATGGTTAATTAGTTATTAGTGTTCAAGTCTATGATAGATTAAGGGGTGTCTGTTTGTTAGGGGTATGGTTAAAGCTGTTTATCCATTTAATTTGGGAGTTGGGGCTATTTAGCTTAAGTTTGTTATATGCATTAAAGCTAGGCCTGGGGTTGATGGACAGAGAAGGGAGAATCTTCTGGAAGGAAAAGATGTCATCTGAAATTNAAAGCCTCACCTTGCCATTAGCTTGGTTGGAATACTTCCTTTTGAGATCCAGCTTGCTCAGAGTGTGGTCCTGCTCATGTTGGTATGAATAACTCCATTATGTAAAAAAAATGACGACTGCATAAATCAGAAGAAACTTGGATCCTGGGCCATTCTTTCAAGAAATTGCAAATGCACTTGGGGAATTGACAAATATCTGGAATATTAACTGAAAACACCAGAATACAAAATTTTTTATTTATTGTTATGGCTACAACAGTGTTACAACTCATTTCCTTTCAGCTTAAAATAATTGTCTAGATAACTAAATATTTAGTTTTAAACTTATTAAAATCATGCTGTAAAATTAGTGCCAGTTTTATATAAAATGTAGAGAAACTTAGCCCATGTAAAATGGTTTTTAGTTGAAGAAAATACCTGAACAACTTTCTGGAAGTTTTGAAACATTATGACAGAACTTCTGATGTAATGATGGAGAAAATGCTGAAAGATTAGCATTTTAAACCAAATGGTTTTGTGTAAAACAAGAAGAATCAATCATCACGTTAAAGGGGAATTGTTATAACAATGAAGCAATTTATCAAATGCAAATGCAGGGTTATGAATAGACTCCAAAAAGCTCTTAGCTTCTTGTCCAGAGCTGCTTTCCCACAACGTTAACATTATGTCACTGACAGAGTTGCTGGGAAACTGCGATACTTGCACGTAGAAAATTTGTTTGGAAAATGTTTCTATTTTTGGACTTATCAACACATAGTTTTGAAAAAGACTTTTCTCTTTCTCTCCATACCCACTCCCTCTGTTTGCCTGAAATTTCAAATGCGAATGCTGCTGCCTCAAATGAACAGTGGTGCTTGGAAGCATTTTAACTTTGTATGGTAACACTGAAATGCAAAGTTGTTATTTAAAATATTAAAGAAGTAATCCTTTAAAAATAGCACTGCTGTGCTTTCAAGCACTTTCAGTTACTACCACTTATTTTAACTGAATTGTTTGTTTAATTTGCAGCACATCTCCTGTACAACCTGGTCAGTCTGTGGAAACTGCTGGATTACTCCTGTTTCTTTATCTGCTCCTATGGAAATGTTTCTGAGTCAGCAAAGGGAGCCCAGCACATTTTCCAGCATCCAGGAGGGAAGGCTCGGGAGAAATATGGGCAAACCACTGGTGAGCCAGTAACAGTAAACAGAAAGGAGGAAGGGCAAAGTGGAAAAGGAAGGCCCAGGTGGACGCCAGGAGGAAGTGCTGAACACTCTCATTCTGGCAGTGGGGTAAGGAAACTTAGAGCAAGAACACACAGCAAGATCATGATGAACTTCTCAGAAATTAGCCAAATTGTATTGCACAAATTTATAATCCCTGCTACACTGAAAGTCATGGCAGGGATACTTGTCTTGGACTTGTCTCTGACACTGCTGCTGTTCAGAGAGCTTAGTGCTGTGCAAGGGCTGGGTAGTGTGGAGGAAGCCCTTCCTTCCTCCCGGCTGCTCCTCATGTGTCCCAGGACTGCCATAAAGGGGATTGGGGTCAGGGTTCTGCTCTTCAGAACAAGCAGCCCTAATAGGCCCCTCATTGTCCTTGTCCCTGTTCTCCAGGTTTTGTCTGTGCTGTGCACATCCTCCTGGGATGGTGGTGCCCACAGCTGAGCCTCCTGCTTTCCCCCACTGAGCCAAACACGAGCATTGCTCCCATGTGTTCTACAGATGACACTTGTTTATTCTTCCCACAATGGTTTCCCATTTTTTTCCCAGCAGCATGATGTTGTTGACTCATATCTATGATTTAATATACTATAGCTCAGTAGTGAAATGGTAGAGGATTTGTGGATTTGATTTTTTTTTTTGCCTTTCTGACTGCTTTAATAAAAAGAAAAAGAAGGTGCTGTAGAATCACTGGCAGATTTAGCTTATTTAATTTTATTGGTTTTCTCCATGCTGAAGTTTAAAAGCCATGTTCACAAAAGTACCTGCTGACATCATGAATGTCACTAAGACTGGGCTGTCAGAAGAATTGCCCCTTCTATTCAGCATCAGCTGAGAGGGTTGTGCTTGACTTCAGGTTTGTTTGTCTTCACAAAATAATTTTAACAGCATTTTTTTTACTGGGGTCTGAAGTAAGAGTTTGAAAGTGAAGCTAAAAGTCTAGTCCTTATTTCTCTTTTGTTTCTGCAAAGCCAAAAGATTGCTTTTACTGTCTGTGTCGCAGCAATCTGAACTTGTTTTCAGCCAAAACGTTATCTGTGTGTCCAAGCCTTTTTCCTCCTGTCAACAAATCCATATTGATGGAAGGCTCAGTTTTGTTATTCCTGCTAAAAACTGTGTTTCACCTTGCAGGTCTACACTAGAGCCATTATGTCGTGAGAAATGTCAGAGATAAGAAGTCCTGAAAAACCATAATTTGTGTGTAAGCTGACATGTTTCAACAGCATGGACAGGGATAAAAAGGTTGTGGGGGTTTTTGTTGTTGTGTTTTGGTTTTTTGGGGTGGTTGGGGTTGTTTTTTTGGTTTGTTTTTTTTTTTTTTTTATTTAAACATGCTTTGGAAACAGATGAGTGCTTAACCTCTTGAAACCAAACATGTTAGCGTGAAGTAGCAAACTTGTGTGTTGCCCATTTCATGACTACAAGCTGAAAAGATTTTGACATCACTAGTTACAGTTTGATAAAGGTAATTACTGGCGTAGAAGCACCCCAAGATGTTTGCTGTGTTGGCTGCCTTTCAGCCCATCCCACTGAATATTGCCGTGCTTTCCAGGCAGACTTTAGAGACCATTTCATGAATTCTTACAGCAACCTGGCAAAGTTTCCTGCCACTGCATGTGCACTGGCTCCATAAATCCCAGAGTATTTATGTCTGGGTCTGTCATTTTCTTCTTAGAAAAATTTTTCATACTCAGACTGTATCTTCTGCACACACTGAAATGGTAAGAGAAAAGAAAGAAAAAAAAGGGAAAAAAGAGAAAGACTTGCAACAGTTCATTTTCAGCTCGTGTTTTGTGTTTGTGGATGTTGCAACAGTTGTAGACTCTGCAAAGCGGAGTGACTCTTGATTTAGTCTGTGACATGATTTTGCTCGTTCTCCCACTGCTTCCTGAGCTCAGCATGTCCCAGTGTTGTTTGGGAGAGATAGGGAGTGAGCTGGCTGCTTTTCCAGGCAGCAATATTCTCCCTGTGCCTCTCCCTGCAGACAGCAACTTCTGTGTGATAAGACTGAGTTTTCAGCTCTGAACATTCATCAAAACACACCATTCCTCCAGTAAGAACATGAAACTGGGATCTCTGATGCATGGCCAATTTGTCTCCTGCACAATGCTCCTCTCAGTTTGCAGCTTTAATGCAGCAGGGTCAGAAATAATCAGGCTTTGAAACAGGGCCATGTGGCTGAGCACACAGAGCAGGAACCAGGAGGTTTGACAATTGCATCATTATCTGTGTCATGCAGACAGAGCAGCCCACGAGAGAGCTCTGTATCACAAATGGAGTGGTGGAAATGGGAGTCAGTCCTGTCTCTCCCCATCCAGAATTCTGGGCAGTAGGCTGGACAACAGCAGGAATGGTTCAGGGCTGTGGTTCTTTTAGCTTCTGGGTTTTTTGGTTTTCTTTTTTTTGGTTTTCCTTTTTCTTTCTTTCTTTCTTTGTGGGGTTTTTTTGTTTGTTTTTTTTTTGCCTTGGTAGCTTATCCCTCCCTCTTCTCTACAGCATCCTCGAGGCTGATGTGCTGCTGGTGGAACCAGACACTCATATTCAACCCAAATCTCTTCTACTTTTTTGCCAGCTCTACTTGCCAATTCCAACTGGTCAGGGGAGCAGTGGTTCTAACCAGGCCGAGGTGCACGTTAGGAAGTGAGAACAGGAGACTCTGAACTCTTATCAGCAACAAGAAAAGGCTGCACAGAACTCAGCAGTCATCAGGACTGGAGGTGGATGGGGGCAGAATGCTGGGAGTGCTGCTGGTTCCTGCAGAATTCCACTGGAATGGGTATTTCTGACTTAAGGGGAAAAACCCCTCCCCATAAAGAATAGGGTGGGTTTAGTTCTTAGGACATTTAATGATGTACTGGCACATAGCAACTGCACTATAAATATAGCCTGAAAAAATATGAGCTTAGTTTGGAAGCTGCTCTCAGCTAAATTATGGGGTTTTGATCCTGACCTAAACTGATCCCACATGTTCCTGGATTCTCCCAATGTTTGAGTGCACAGTAAATCAACTGTAATTTTTGCTTTTTATTGCAAAGAATGAACAGAAGAGATTGGAAATTATATGACTTTGGCATATGTTTATCACATGGTTCAGGATGGTTTGATACCTTTTTGGCTTTAAGATGTAAATAAAGTTTAAAACAGGTACAGAGGATCAAAACCTGTTAGCTGGTATTAGCTCACAGACAAAGCTGAGTTTCACCAAAGTGTTCATTTCACAAACATTCAGTGCCTCTACAGAGAAGAGTGCGCTGATTTTACAAGTATTCGTGTGTTCTGCTCACAGAACAGTGAAGAAATAGTACCACAGGAGGGAACAGTAAAGGAGGAGGAAATACCAAGTGACTTCTTTGGTAATGATACCCACTGCTTTAAAGTAACAGCCATTGTACCCCTGGATTGTGGTGCTTCTCCTTTGAAAAATGAGCATGTTCAGTATTTACTCTTTGTACCTCTCCTAAGGCCTTCTCCCCTCTCTTCCTCACTCATTGTTGTACCCACTTCAGGGGTGATGCCATAAACAAGTGTCTGCTCTGCAGCATGGAGCTTAGCCTGCCCACTTCAACTTTAAAACTCTTTGCTTTTCTGTTCACAGACACATTTTTGTCATCCGATCCCTGCCCTCCAGCCTTTTTTAAGATATTTCCTACTTTTCATTGTTTACCTTGTAACTTCTGCCTATTCTTCGGCTGCTTTTTCCATTTTTTTTCTTTTTTTCTTTTAACTTAAGAGTTGATATTTATATTCTTTATTGATACTATTGAAACATGGCTGAACTGTCTTCTTGAACTTGGCTTTCCTAATGGACTGGCTTTCCCCTCTGAAACATTAGTCTTGCAGCATGATTTTTGTGAGCTGACTGCCCACACAAATCTGCTGCCATGTGGGCTGTAGAGTCAGCTTGTCTGAAGCCTTCCTCAGTAATTACCAGGTAATAAAAGTTAACTGCCCCATAAAACCACATGGATGAACCATGCTATTGCTGGCTTGCCCTACTCAGCCATCCTCTTCCTGTGTGCTGGATCTTTTGGGCAGGGGAAAGGACTACCCAGGGTCCCTTTTGGCTCTCTTCTCTGTTTCTAATAACTGGTGACCTGGCTATGGGCTGCTGCTGACAAGGCTCAGAAGCGCTTCTCAAACTAGGAGCCTGAAGCAGTGAATCTGAGCTTAGAAGTTCCTGCTTTATTTGTCAGGAGAGGAGAAAAAAAGAAGTTAAGACACTCCAAAGTTATCCTTCAACACTTAACTGTTTTCAAGACACCTTGAAAAACATTTCAAAATAATGCTTCAAAGCTTATCTATTGCAGCACTAAATTAGCTGCTGCGGAGTGAAGGTGTCTAACATGGACTCAAAAAGAGGTCAGCTTTGCTACTTGCCTGAATTGGCCATGACTCAAACTGGCAGAACTAGTCTTAATTTTGTAGTTCAGTAGATGTGTATAACAGCTTTATGGAGAATTGGAAATGTCAGGTTTCTGCCAACCTGCTAACAGGATTTATATTGCTCTTGTAACTCGTAATTTTTACTGCTGTGGCTCTGGTATCTTCTTTTATCATGTGTGTCTTCTGCCTCATTTTTTACTTCTCGATGAGATAACAATCCCATTTGGGGTTTGGGGATTTTTTGTTTTTTCTTTTGTTATTTCTAACTAACTGAGTTTTCAGTCTTCTTCAGGAGCTGCAAGTATGTCTGTGCAGAGTTCCTGGGAGAATTGTAAAGGAGTTTAAAAATGATACAGAAGGCTGTTAAAATACAGGGTGGTAGGTTGGGAGGGGAAGCTGCTGAGTTGTAGAGCATCCAGGAATAGCCAGAATATCTTAGGATATCATTTAATCCATGCTCCTGCCCTAAAGAAGAACCTTTACACTAATATTCCTAACAGAGGCTTGTCTAAATTGTGCTTACATAATGACAACCCTTCAGCTTCATTAGACAACTGCTTACCCTTAACCTTAACCCTTGGAAAGCTTTTCTTAATCTTGAGTCTAAGTATTCCAGGATCTCAGAAAGAACCTGTTTGGGACAGTGCCAAAAGAATTCAGCTTTTG
Source organism: Aleadryas rufinucha (assembly GCA_013397815.1). Classification (NCBI taxonomy): domain Eukaryota; kingdom Metazoa; phylum Chordata; class Aves; order Passeriformes; genus Aleadryas; species Aleadryas rufinucha. Next base: position 366,176 of record VZTH01011521.1, read on the forward strand.
CACTGACTTTACGGGAGTGGAGGAGGGAAGCAACGATATGAAAGGTACTTCCAGAACAAAGTGGGTATTTTCAATCCTTTTTGTCAGATCGATTCTTTTTGTCATTAACATTGCTGGGAATGCCTGCAGACACTTCAGGGCGTCCCCTTTGTAAGAGGGATCACAGCTGAGTGTTTCCTGCACTGAAATCAAAATCCAGCTTTCTGCAAGGGCTGCACATGGCCACACTGCTTTTAGTTAAAAACCAATAGGCTGAGAGCTAGGCAAGGGAGCTGAGAAGGGGAAGCACTTGAGAATGCCTTGATTAATAGCATCCCTAAATGACAATGGCTGTTTTATGGTTTCTGTAAGGACTGTAGTGTTTCTCAGACATAAAAATAGACAAGATGTGGTTGCAATTAATGGAGAGCTCTTTGTTGAAGCTGTTGACTGTAGGAAAGAACCCAAGGGTTTCTTACGCTCCTCAGTTGTAAAACTAACTAAATACATCTAGGGCTGCCTTGTGTCACTCCATGGCATCTTTCAAAGCTGTAATTAGCAGATACCTAATGAGTTGTGGCTATAGCATGTGGATCAGATGACTCAAATATTTACTTTAGGCCTCTGATTCTCTGTCTCTGCACAAGGGAGAATAACTTGGGTTTAATGTCTAGAGTCTCATTTTTCTTTGGTTGTCTTGCCTAGAAACTTCATTTCTTTTCCCCATGGTCTGTCAAACTGAGTCCTCTCCAGTTTCCTCAGTGGCAAGGTACATCTAAAATATTTACTGGTGAGTCCTTGCTTCATGAAGTCTTTTTTAAATTTTATTTTATTTTGTAAGAAGTTCATCAGAAAACCATATTTTCACTTGCATTTTTTAGCAAGATTGTCCTGTTGTTTCCCAGTGCAACTTTTGAGCATAGGAAACAAATCAAGCCAGGCTACATTTTTAGCCAGGGAAGGTAAGGGGCAGCTACAGCCTTTGTTCCATTGCTGTCTGCTTGAACAAAGGTTAACACCTCACAGTGTGAAGAAAGAAGTTGTTTTCAGGACAAGAGTTTGTGTGTCACTTCAAACTACCTAGTTTGAAGCCTTCCCATTTTTTTCAGCCCACAGACATTTCTCCTGTATTCTTTCCTTTGCCCATTTGAAAACTTTGAGTATTAGCTTTGAAGTAATTTCATATTGATTGTGCTTGAGCTGAGCTTGGTTCAGAAATTTCCTAATTGTTCCCTGTGCTCAGCCATTCCACCATAAAGGATAAAGATTCAGATGAACCAAAGACTGAGCCAAATCAAAGGTAGATCTCTCCGTGAGCTGTTTTTCTACACAGCTGGTTGTTCCTGAAGGCTGTTCAAAGCCATTCTGTAAGAAATAACTGCATGAGTTCAGCTGTGAGAACAGCACTGCACCTAGACCCATACCTGCAAATAGTGTGTTGGGGGCAACTCCTATTGCATGTACCTGAAATGGATTTATTCCTGCAATCAGCACTTTTTGAGGCATGTGTCCCAGGGGACCTGAACTGAATGTTCAACAAGTTTTTAATAAAGAAAGAAAAAGCATGGGGGAGGTTAGCATGTGCTGTAAGAGGATCTGTTTTATAACAGTCATGGTTGTCACAATAAACATGATTGATGTGCTCTTCATCACCAGCCACTCTCTTAATTCTTTAGGTGGTGGCAAAGATGAATAGGGAGCGAGCTTCATCCTTCTGGAAAGCTGTGAATTTAAGCAGTGCCAGTCTCGTGGTTGCAGGCAGTTGAGTGAATCCCATGGGAGGTGCAGTCAGGCCAGTAATGCTTTTCCTAACAGTGATTTTTCATGTGCCAGTCTGGTTTGCCCCTCAGCCCAGTTGTATTTCTCCCAATGATGCAAACAGGGAGTACTTTTTCCTTTATCACATTGGCTGTAGTCTGTGGGCACAGAGTAATTCATATGAGCTGTGCAATTTATGGAAGATAGGCATTACTTTGGCTCCAAGTTCTGTCAAAATACCTAAGTTTGTAGTTACATCTCTGTCTATGACAAGGATTTGTTATATAGTCTAAAGAGAAGGGTGTTCTTTGGGTTTTATTAACCACACACGAAGCTGTAAGGCTAACTCCTGTGACTGGTGGGAACACAGGTTTCCATGAGCCATTAAGGAAGTAAATAATTTCTGCTAATAAGGTAGCCTGCCTTGTCTGTCAGTCAGGCAGATCTTATTCTTCTGCTGGCTGCTTTGAGACATACTTAATGGACTGAACTAAAGGAAAATGCCTCCTAGCAAGGATCTTCTTGCTTGAAAGATATTTGTAATTCTCGCTGTGAAAACTTCTCCAAAGCGATCTTTTTAGGATCTGTTTAAAACTAATGGGAAAATCCAGAACTAAAACAGGTAATGAAAGTCATTTAATTACTTCAAGTTATAAGGAAAGTAATTCCCAACTTAATGATTTAGGCTATCAGCCCATGATCTGGAGCTGAGTGAGGGTCTGAACTGCACCGTGTGGTCTGCATCTGGGAACACAAAGGTACAAATTGCCTGAGCATCCTTACCCCACCAGAGCTCACAGCTTCCAAAGTAAATGGGTATGGGCAGGCAAAGGCTGGAAATAGTGAGCCTGGGAGATGCATGGCATGGCCACACACTTTCCATTAGAGTCTCCCACCTCTTGGTGAAGCCCTTGGACAAAAACATTCCTGATATTCCGTCCTTTTCTTCCAAAGAGGTGACTCATGTCTGGGATCCTGCAACTTTTCCTAAAAGGGAAAGAGTGAAAGTGCTGTTGTAGAAGAACTCATTTCAGTGTTTTCCCTCCCTTCAGACCAACATTTTTATCTGAACAAGGAGAAAACTGGCAGATAGTGTATCAGTTTTCTGTCTTGAAATTCCAAACCACTGAAAACATCAAGGCTTGTTCCTGAGTGTTAACTCAGAGGAGGGACATGGATGAATAACACAATTGCATTTGGTGATGAACAGATGAGTTGACCTTCAGGTCTTTTCAACTTGCTTGCAGTGATTGATGTGAAATTACTATACAAAAAAAAATCTGATTGTCTTATAATTTAAAAAGCAGCTGCTGAACTGTTTGTGAAGCACAGTCTGGTTTATTTCTCATTATGAGAGTTTGGGTATTTGTGCTGAATGAGAGGAATGGGCTGCCTGTAACCTACCAGGGCAGCCTGCTGTAGGCTGACCTCACTCTGCCAGGCAGTCTCCCCTTCATAACCTTGGAAAAAGGGCTCAGTAATTTCAGTTGAGATGGGATTTAATCACCCTAATTGCCTGTGATGTCTGGGAGCACTGGCAGCTGGATAGAAGGAAAGGATTCCTGTTGGTGCCCACAGTGACACACCAGCAGAACCCATCAGTTACCTCATGGGTTTGACAGCAGCTGCTGGGCCAGCCCATGGCTCCAGCTCCACACTGACCACGGCATGTATCCACACATTCCTGTGAAGAACAGATGGATTAGGGCACTGGAAGGAGACTTAGGGGACAAAAATAAGCAGGAAATCAAGTTCTACTAATTTTGCTCCTCATGGAATGAACTTTTATTGTTGGAGTGGCAGAGCAGCCCCCCAGGTCACTTTCTGTCAGGGTGAGATCCCTCTCATCCAGTTTTCAAATCAGGTGTCCGTTTGTCATGTGCACCTATTTTAGTTCTTCTTTTCTCTCCTGCAGAAGGCTTGTTACAAATACAGTCAGAAATTCTAGGAGTTTCTTGCATTTTGAACACATTTATTAAATATATATATATAATATTAGTGGAGCAAAGGCATAACCAGTACTTGTATACCACTTGTGGCCATCAAAGCATAATCAGACCTGCATTTTACAGGCTATGTATATTTTAACGGCCTTCTAAATTGTCTTCAGTTGATTTTGAAGATGGTCATAGGTTGAAATACCGAGTAACTGTTTTGAGAACATCATTCCAAGATACAGCAGCTGGCAAAGATAATAAAGTAGTTTAATAGCCCGTGGTATGTCTCTGCAGAGTGGATATAATTTTAAAAATTAATACGTAGCTCACAATGCTTGGATGTTATTGACAGATGAGTGAATGTAGAACCAAGCTGCAGCCAGTAAACTCCATCTTCAATGTTGTGAGATAAACTTGTTTGAAATCTAGTAGCTACTTTTAATTGTTGTTCATTAACCTCTGAATTTTGGCCCCTGAATAACAGGTGGAGGCTACTGTGAGTAATGTTTTGGGGAGCTAGAGCAGAGTGTGATGTGCTGGTGTGGGAATAGGGTACTGTAAGACACAGCAGCCTCGGCTGATGGCTGAATTGCAGCTTTTAGCCTGGCTGGGGTTTTTTGTTTATTTGTCCAGGAGAAGAGGGAATACTGAAGAAATTGTGCATTATTACAACAGTGAACAGTTGGCTGCAGTTCATACCAAGAGACAAAGAAAGTCATGCCTAATGACTAAAACAGACAGCAGGTTGCAAATTTGGGCTTCTTGATGCATTCCAGCCAGTAACATGAAAGACAGGAAATCTCTTACATGTGCTGCCTTTGGGAAACGAGAGAAGATACGGAGGTCAAGCATGGCTCTGCTACGTTTGCTGATAAATCTTTTCTAACAGTGGACTTTTCCCTTTTTCTCTTCTTTTTCTTCTCCCTGAGCAGTGGGAAGATGAAGCAGCCTCGCAGCCAGCTGCTCAGCGCTGGTCACTGCCTGCGAGAAGGATGGGCCCATCAGCGCGGCCGAGCGCGGCCGTTCATCACCCAGCACGTGCAGAGGTGGGCTTGGGAGTGACCTTGAGCACTGCACCAGCAGCACTTTGCCAGTCCAGGGTAATGTCCATCCCTTATCTCCAGGCACAATCCAGCAGGCTGCTGCAGTCAGGGATGGCTCTGGAGCAGTTTGTAACTGCTGGCGTTCCAGAGTGTGTCTAAATTCAATTTAGTGAAACCGCTGCAATGTTTGAAACCCCTGGTGTTATTAGGGCTGACAGAGCCCTCTGTCTGTATTCCTTTGTACTCTTGGAAAAATAGGATGGCAGACTTAAGGGGGTGTTGTTGTTTCTGTTAGCAAAATCTGGGCAAGTCACTAGAAAAACAGTGTGGTAATGAAAACAGTGAAATTGTGGAGGTTTTCTTCATAAATCCTGAAAAGCTGTGAAAAATGGCAACTTTACAGTTGCTATACAAACATACCATAATAGAGCAAATGACATTATGTGGTTCCTAATATTTTGGCTGTTACTGTTCCTGCTAGATTGACAAGTTAACACTGGCTGCTTTTAGGTTACTGAGGAGCAGGATCTTTGTTCCAAACAGTTGTCATTTAAAAAAGGAAAGAGCAGAAGCGAAGGAATAAGTTTCATGTCATTGATGGATTTCTCTTCCTCATCTCTTTTAATTACTTTATTGTGGTGAGAATGATGAAGATTTTGTATATAATCATAGTAAAAAATCAGCCATTCTCTGGCAGGAAAAATATGTGCTGAAGTTCAGTCCTGTTTCAGCAGAAACCACTATCCAAATTCAGAATAACTTCAACATTATAGGTTAAGGGATGCAATCCCTGGGTTAGAGAGCAATAAAAATCTCCCGGAAGCCCAGAGAATCAGCCAAAAAACATTTTCAGAAGTCTGGATTTCCTGTGCATAATGAATTCTCAGAACATCTTGTGGCCCAACAAGGTACAAATTAGGTTGTTGGTTTCCAGCTGCAAGTTATTGGTGTGGGGAATGACATGGATCAACAAATGCTTGTGCACTTCCATATTTCTGGGCTTTAAAGAGCTAGTGACAAGGTAATTGTTTGATAGATGCAGTATGTTATGGGACCGCTATCCAAATAACACCGACATCAACATTTAGTCATATTGTCAGCATATGAGTGATCCGCCCTCAAATTGTGTCTGAAAGCAGCAAAACCACATTTTCTCAGAGAAAAGTTGCATTTGCATGTTCAGTGCAGAAAAATCTCTGCTGGTGATAACACATTGTGGTCAAGTTGTTCAAAATGGCTGAGTAACTTCTGCCAGATAAACACACGCTGAATTTATTCTGTGACAACTAAGCACGAGCTTGGCTGGCAGAGCACAGCCCTACTCAGACATGCTCATTCTCCAAATGAACTCCAGGAACCAGTCTTGAAATTCCTGCTCAATTGGACTTCAAACTCTCATTGCTCTGAGCAACACCACGAGTTTACTGAGTTAGTGAATAGGTTTGGTTGCTTTCATTTGAGCCTTCCAGAAAGTAAATTAGAAAAAATCCCCAGATCAATAGCATTGAAAATGTCCATTTATATATCATTATACTTTGGTCTGCTTGCATTTTTCTCCATAATCATATTGTCATAAACATTTTCCACTGAAAGTATAATATGAACAACCCTTTTCTTTTTCCAGGCCAATGAATTTTTAGGAAGACGAACTGAATAACATTTACGTAAATCAGAAAGTGTTGATGGTTGTGTTTCCATGCAGTGGGGCCGTCTATGAAGGAAGCTATAAGGCAGTGTTCATGTATGAGGTAAGAAAATGGTCAATAATAGATCTTAAAGCATTTTAGGAGACTTTGACCTTAGCAGTGTATGTCATGTTAAACCAATAAATTAGAAGTGACTCAGCTCTATTAGTAGCAAATCTAAGTAGGCTTGAAATTTCTGTAAAGTGCCCTTAAAATAAATTTCACCTCAAACAAGTTTCATTGTTCTCCAGGTTTCCCCTGGTGTTTTTCAGCTATGGGTGCAAGTAAAATATTATCCTTTGTTTAGTGTCACTGGTTCCACACCGTTCAGGAAGTGCATTTGGCTTGTCCTGGGGCTATAAAAAGCCTAAATTGTGCTTGACACTTTTTCTTGTTACAGGGTCTTGCATGCAAGTCTCTCTCTAGAAAATGGTTCAATGTTACTGGTCTGTCTTTCCATTATTGCCACTTTTCTATTTTTAACATGTTTTTTATTAGCATGCCATAATTCATGTTAAAAATCAGTTTGTCCTGTGTTCTTGACTCTAGATATTCCTCCTTGAAGATGCAGATTTGCTGCAAAACAATACTGTTTAAAAGTAAACAGTTTCCTTTACTCCCAGACTAAGATGAAAAACAATCTCTCAAAACAAATGGATCCAAAGTTCTCCAAGGAGCATGTTTAAAAATGAATGGGAAGACATTTGTCTTTGTAATGGATGGTGTATTTTTAGGTAGTATAAATTTTATAGCAGCCATAAAGTTTTATGAATTTCAACAAATGTCCTTCTCAGAATAACTTGGATCTTACTGTCAGTGTGTTATCTGGGAAAAGGTCACCAGATCTGTTCCTAAAAGCGAGGAATTTGCAAGTGGGAGGTTCCATAGGCTTGGGAAGAGAGTTAAAAATCAATCCCCGCTTGCTAGTCCTGTAAGCTGCAAATTGCCAGACCTGAGCTTAGGGAAGAAACATCCCTGAAATTGCTGTGTCTGTGTCCTATGCACTGGTGGCACCCAGCCCACAGGTGTGCCTGCACTGAGCTCAAAATCCTCCAGTCACCTCGAGGTGCAAAGCAGAATTTAACTCCAGCTACAGCCAGGGACACAAACCATATTATAATTACTGCTTCAAACCCCATTACGTTTATGGATCCGGCTTGCAGTAGGATCCTGTGCAACGACACAAGATCTGCTCCAGCAGAAACTGGGAAGCAATGAGTTTTACCATTTTTTTTCCCTGTTCACTTTAAACTGTTGACATGGTGCTAAATTCAGTACGCTGAAGGTGTTTCCTTGTGTCACTTCTAATAGGATACAGGTGTCAGACAATTTGAGATTATTTCAAACCTAATTTTCTTCGAGTGAAGATACAAACAGTTACACCAGAAGCAGATGTTGGGCCTTTCTCACCCCTCTGAAATGTGGTTTGGCATCCATCCAGACTGAGTCTATGGGGAAAAAGAGAAAATTATATTTAATTTTGGCTTGCTTGGTTTCCTCCTTTCAAAATCTACATGAGTGTGTAATAAAAAAACAAACCCATCCCTTTTCCCTCTGCTTTACACAGGGACTGAGTATCTTGTTGCAAACAGATGGAGTACAGGCAGGTTGGGACATGAACGCTTTTCCATCTCCACACTATCACTTTGTGGCCCAAAATCTGACATAAAATGCTGTCTTTTCCTTTTTGCCCTCTTACCTGTGTCTCTGCCCCTTGCTTTTCTAGGGCACTGATGCTGAACTAACAGCCAGGAAGCAGAGAGGTGGCAATGACTGCACCTAAACCACCGACTCAGGGTCCTGCCTCTGGCCCATCTCCATTGACCTACCTGGGGGTGGTCACTGGGACTCAGGAGAGAAGCCCTAAAAGGTTCTTCTGTCCCTGTGCCTTCCAGCTGCTTCCATCTTCCCTAGCTTGAAGTTAAATCTCAGCTGTATACATGGATACAGGAACTGCATCACTTGCTGGTGCTGGCCTGTCCTGAGGACAGTAGGTGTTCTCCACCAGGAGCTTCAGTGAGTTTAGTTACACTTCATCAGAACTCTTGGGTGTCAGAAGAATGGAGCTCACAGTCTTGATATTACAACCTTGTAGAAAAAGACCTTACTCCGAGGTTTGCCATGTGAATTTTGGGTTCTGCTGCTCAAATCCCTCTTTCTGCAACTGCTTTTAGTGAGTGAATCTTGTGACTGTAAATTCCATGTGCGCTACAACTGTATTTAAAGCCAAATTATCAAAAAATACTCCAGTTGAACAGGGGATTTTAATCAGTGTTTGTTGGTCATTCAAATGCTGCTGAGCAAGAAATCCTTTGGGAGTTAAGAGCCACACATGTACACTCGGAAGTGGAGGAGGAATTTATTTATATCCTCCAGCCCTACGTGCCAGAGGGAGAAGGGCACAAAGTCCTTCCACACGTGGAGAGGACTCCACGGACAGACAGATACAGGGGGAGGAATGAGCACATGGTGGACAGGAGGCATTAAAGGCACAGCTTATCTGCGTGGGGCCGGTCCAGATTGCGCCGGGAAGGTTCCCGAGTCGGCTCCCTGCCCAGGCTGCCGGCAGAGGTGGGGGAATGTGATCAATGGGAGGCATCAAGTGTTGGCTTGGGAATCAAAGGCAGAACTGTGGAAATGCCACTCTGCAAAATGGGGTTTCGCTGCGCTGCCAGAAGTTCTCCAGAGGCATTTGAAGACCAACCCGGTAACAGGAAATTAATCAGAAGCGTTTTTGAGCAGCTCCTCGGCTGGTGAGTGCTGCTGGCGCTATTTATACCTCTGAACTACAGCAATTTACCCTGCTAAGGAGCTGCTCACATGTCCCATATTAACCACTGCCAGAACAAGTGACCTTTCTGCACAGTACATGAAGAGCAAAGAGATGGAAATTCCCGTTTTCTAAGCATGGTCCAAAAAAACCCTCCGTGCTCTTGTTAAACCAGCTGCATTGAAGAGGAGTGATTAGAACAGGCCTTTTTTTTTTTAGCCTGCACCTGTCTCTCGTCCCACAGCTGAGGACACACTGAAATCTACTTCCCTCCAGACCTGATTCTGTACAAGCTTCAGGTGGTAATTAAATTCATCATTATCTACAGCTATTTCTACTTAAGCACTTGAGGGGAAAAGCCACCTGAAGGCCAGCAGTTGCTGGAACTTGCAGTAATGAGTCAGCCACAGGGGGAAAAAAAAATCCCCCATTTCTGCACCCTCAGATGGGTGAGATTTTTCTTGGTTTTCATTCTTATGGAAGTCAAGGGCTTGCAAAGGAGGGAGGATCAATTTTGAGCAGCCTTGGGTGTCAGTCTCTTGAGAAGGTGACAGCTTCACTCCCAGCTGGGAAGAAAGGTTCCCTGACCAGTCTGTCAAGAAATAAACAGGAAAGAACTGTGCCAGGTTACTGCAGAAAAGACGTAAGTGTGATTTTCTTTCTGAGGAATTTAAGACATTTTTAGGGAAAAACCTGGGTTTGGCATTGTCCCTGGAGAGATGGGATCAGTCATTTTTCCTCCTGGCATATCCCTTTATTGTAAATATGTTTAAAGTGCACAGATACCATGAGGTATTCCACTTATTTCATGGAAATGAGCAGTGGCATTTTTAATGAGTGGGTTTCACTTAAAGTATCTCTCCTCTTTCATAAGAATAACTTTTTTGTTCTCTATAACTTTTTTGTTCTCTATTATTTTACTCAGGTAATTCTTACACTTTGATCTCAGCTACCTTCAGAGCTGAAGTTTCTCCATATTCCCTCAGTTGCTCTTCCCCTATGAACGAGCACACTGCCAGCAGTCTGATTTCTGGCACAGTGACACAGAACTAATGGCTTCAAAATTGTCACCACTGGCATTTTTTAAAATCCCAAACCATTGAATATTTCTGCCTTTAAAATATGATGGGTGCTTGGAAATTACCGGCGCTGTACAAGCAAATTATTCTTTGTGCAGTCAGTCAGACATCCCAAATAATCTGTATTTCTGGGGAAGAAAAAAAAATCAAAGTAGAACTTGAATTGTTTTGTGACAAAGTGCTGTATGGGACTGAGGCAAGACAGCATGATGCTTACTGAAATAACTAATCAAAAACATGCCTAGCACTAAAACATATCAAAACAGGCTAATAATAATAATAATACATTCTTGTATACAAAATGCTGCTTCATCTTGACCCAAAGTGTCACACCAGCTTCTGTCACATGGCAATTAGGTGTGAGGTTCTAAAAAGATTAATTTTCTGTAGCTATTTCTTTTGTAGATTAATTCCACTTTTGTCACTGCCTGAAATAGGAATAAAATCAGGGTTTTTTAAGGCAAATGCATTTAATGTGAACAATAGCCCCCAGAATGTCTTGCTGCAGAATTAAAACCAAACTAAACAAGAAATCTAGAAAACTGTCTTAAATAATTTTTAGAGAAATTTTAGAAAGATGCCAGATGTACTGAGGATTTTTTTTGCCTCCTCAAAATAGTTATTAATGTATTTATCTTCTATCAAAGTAAGACACTTGTAAGTTTTTTAATTTCAAGGCTGTACTGGAACTTTGCTTAGTTAGATTTCGATTACATGATGAAAATGACCACTTCTGGCATTCTAATCAGCTAGTGAATAAATTCCCTAAAAACTAGGGCTATGAACCAGAAAATGTTATTCATTAATTTTGTTTATGGTTATTTAATTTTAATTATAATACTTTAAAGCTATTTAAATTTACATTTCCATCATGTGTAAGTTAATGTAGCATATTTTGCAGAAATAATCAATGCCTGGTAATACAAATCACCACAGAGCCCGTAATTAAATCTTTGATGAGAGTTTCAAAGTGATTTTTAAATGTGCACGTGGCTCATAAAGCACTTTACAAAAGCTATACTTCTGTCATTGGGACTTCCCAAATGTTCCTCTGGCATTGTCCAATTTCCATTCAGATTCAAAATGGAAGTGTTTGTAATTGAGTAATTGCCTTGTAAATAAGTGTTGTCTGTAGGTAAGGAAAACAATCAATTTTCACACCAGCTTTCCTGCTGGAGTGATAATAAGGATCCATCTTAGTGATGTCAGTGAGCCCCGAGCCCACCTGCCCCTCTGACAGCAGAAAAATGGGGTGTGGAGGTGTGTTGTTGTTGGGGGTTTTTTTCCTGGAATCATTTCCTTGTAATTGAATTCCATGCTCAAGACGGGCTTTCAGTGCCTCATGTTACGAGATGGGAGCTCCAGGTTCGCGGCGATAAGCGGGCTGCCTGCAGGCAATTAGAGACCTCAGGGCTTGCAGAGTCTAGTCACTAAAATATGTTACAGCTCGAGTCATTGTTCAACAATCCGAGTCTCTTACAGCTGTGAAACACGCCCATCATCAACTGGGTCTCTGGGACTCCCTCAGGAACGGCAGGCTCTAGATATCCAGCTGCTAGGAACAAAAATAAATCTCTTTGAAGACTTATTTGCCGTCACATTGTGTGAGGACTTAGAAAGGCTGAAGCGTTTTAATCGTTAATCTCCATTCATCAAATCTTGTCATTCTTAACAAAACTCCAAAACAGTTTCAGCTGTGAGCTGGGTGTCAATCACACCGAACTCTGTGTGTAGGTATCAATTTCGTGGTTAAGATGTGCCCCACACAAGAAGTGCCTGTTGCAATCAGAACAGTTCCTGCCCATGCAGAGACACCGGGGAGCATTTCAGAACTCGTTATTATTTATGCCCTTGGCTGTCGTGGAGGGAGAGCAGCAGAACTTTAATAGTTATTGATCATCAGCCTCTATTGAGCAGTGTTGGAATCTCTTTCACTGATGGTCAGTTAGCCTTTGCTACTGACAGATGGTGTTGGTTGTCTCTGCTGTGGTGTGATACCAGCAGCAGCAATTAAAAGTGATCACCTCACAGAAATATTCACTGCACAAGTTTGGTTGAAAAAAAACTTAATTCCTCTCAAGCTCAACACAGCTTGTGAGTCTTGACTTCACTGGGGTGTGAAGAAACCTCATTTTTCTAATTGTTTCTCTCTTCTTTTTGTCTTTTCAAGATTTTTAAATTTTATTGCTGACCTAAAAAGAAAGGAAATTTAAAAAAATTATAGAAAAATCTGGGTGTAGTTAAACATTCTTTGACCTCTTCCTTGCTAGTACTTAAAAACATTAGATAAATTACTAGCAAACGTGCTGCATGACTTAGAGGTAAGCTCTTAATGACTTAAAGGCTTCTAGGCTGGCAAGGATTTCCAATACATTTCATTGGACTGTTTTTCCTTATCGTGTTCCTTTTTTTTTATAAGCCATGTTTTGCTTCTCCCTTCTGGAGCAACCCAGAGAGCATCAATGCCACGCTTGTGACATTGCAGTGGGCTGTGCAGCCAGCAGAAGGAAAGGTTACTGCATGTGGGAAAACACAACCCCATCTCCAGATGCACAAATATCCAAAGTGAGCTCTTCAAAGGAACAGCAGCTCACTGCTGGCCAAGCACATGGATCGTGCAGGAACACCCTTGGTGTTCTCTGCCCTTCTAGGAGACAAACTCCCCCAGACTTCAGGAAAACTTCGCTTCAGCACTTCTGTGTCAGAGGCACAAAAAGTCCTCGGATGATGTAGGGAGAAGAACCTTTTCCCACTTCAGAGACGAGACAGCTTTCAGAGGTGCAGAGGTTAGACTGTCTTCCCAAATGGATACAGCATGGGAATGAGAAGCCCTAGCCCAAGAGTTATTTTGGAGGGGTTTTAGTTCTTTTGAAGCATGAGCCAAAGCCCCTTGCAGGCTCCTGTGGAAATGTTCGCATTAACATCAGTTTTTGATTTTTCTGGGGTTTGGATCTATTTGATGAAGTAGAGAGAATAATGTTGAAATTGCTATAAAATGGTAAAAATATTTTGACCTGCTCCTGAATTTTAATATATTTTTTTAAGCAGTGTGGTTTTGACTGTGGTTTTATTTGTGCCTATTGCTGGAGGAAGGGAGAGCCCAGGCAGGGCTTATGCAGAGTGAGGAGGAGACTCCTACAGTGGCCCTGCTGACCTCGCCTTCTTTCTCAGTACAATTTCTCATCAAATTTCCTGTAGCTTCTGATATTTTTGTTTAATTATTCCCTCCCAGAGAAGATTTTTCCTCTTATCATTAGTTCCAGGGGCTTTCTGTCTGATTTATCTTCTCTTTGCAGGACTCAATGAAGCAGAAAAACAATGTTAGTCTTTGGTGGCCAGGGAAAAGGAGGAAAGCTCGTGGAGGTGGTCTCCAGATGATCTGGCCCTGACTGAAGCAATCTCCTTCCACGAGGAGGGAGCAAAGGGCTGGCAAGTGCAGGTAAAGCTGCCTGCGCTCCATGTGCTAAGAAATCACCCACACAAACACATTCCAGCTTTGGCAGTGCTCAAGTAATGGCTATTACTGCTCCAGGGAGGAAATAATTAAAGCCATTTCTTGACTCTGACAGTTTGATACCGGTGGTTTTCAATAGCAAATTACCAACATCTGTACAGCAAAATTCAGCTACTGCAGCAATTATTCAGCAGGGCTAACCACAGAGGTGCTAGGAATTTTTCATTTTCTGGATGTCCCCTCGTTAGATGTGACCTGCAGTTGAGACCCAAGCTCCACACGATGGCAAACTGCGTCTCTCGCGTTGGAAATGTAAACGAAACCATATGGAAAGCTGAGTATTCCGTGAAAACCCCAGTGGCAAATGCATCAAAGCCAGAAAATGAAAGACTCGAAAGACATCTGAATGGCTTTCTTAATTATGTGACAATTTCAAGTTTCCAGAGCAATTCAGAAGTAAAATTTACACAATTCATTCGATTCCACTAAAATTAGGGCTTCTCATTCCCACATACTGTTAGAACTGTTTTGCATAATAAACACGAAGAGTGTGACTGTACAAGCTGAGAACTCACATCTACAACCTGTAGCAAGCAGCACAGCACTGCAGATTTTCACTGCTGGCGAAAGAAAGGGCTAGCAAAAAAACTAAATAAGCTTTATACATCCCTAACTCAAATATTTCTTTTTAAACATTAGCTAGAAAAGGTAATACAAATCTGAGCAGGAAGGAGAGGCTGAGATGGAGAGAACAGTTCTAGGAGAGAACTGATTTGGTATTGGTAACAAAAATACTGTCTTATTTCACTGCTTATGTTGTAGCTACTTCTTTGTCAGGGTTTTATGTTGTAATCCACTTTGGTCATGGATTTACTGGTGTATAAAACCTGAGTTTAGTTTGTAAATTGGCGCTCTGTCTTCAGCTCTGTTTCACTGTTATTTAAGCTGCAGGACCCCATCGAGGCATTGTATAATTTCCTGTAAAAGTATGCAGTAATGTTAAATGAGAGCTTCAGACTTCAGCAATCTTTGGGGTGGCCTGGTGGGGAATAAAAATAGCTTGTGCACCTATCAGGTGATAACGAGAGGCTTTAAAATAGATTATAGTCTTCATGGCCCATGTCAGCTAATTAGGCTGTGGCAAAAACATCACCTCTAGACATGGGACAATTAAACCCTTGCTTCCCTTTAGAGAAGAGAGAAACATGCTTGAAGTCCTAGGAAATCAGAGCAAGTTCCTCAGAGTTACATCAATTTCATTTAGATATTGATATGCAAGTGCCAGCCAGCCTAATAATGCATTTAATTGATTGCTACACAGTTATATTTTGAAGTTGATAAGGAAGATCTTATTGTAATGATATTTTATCATAACTACCATACAGCAGTTTCCAGCTCTCATTGGAAGCAGTGCCTTGTGCAGGTTATGGTCAGATTTAACCAGTATCCATCAGCCAAGTCCTCCTCCTAAACTTCAGGAAATGTAGGGCACGACATTTTTTGTGGTAGGACAAAATTCAAGTGCTGTGCAGAGGAAATAAATGCAAACTAAATAGACTGGGAAATACTTGTATAGTTTTGAAAAGGAAGGGATTCTGTTCTGCATTCAGTCAGATGCACGTTATAGAGGAGAAATAGCTCAGTGAGTATTTTATTTTCACTCCTAATCTTCATTTGACATGAATGTGGGCAGGCCAAGCCAGGGTATTATATTCACATCAGCAATGCCTTCAGACACTGTGATGACTTAGTGCAGTGAGGCCCACATGAATCAATATTGATTGGCCACTTATTTTAAGGCTACTTAATTAAAACTAACACGATGGCAGAGCTTCCAGGCAAATCTACAGTGCTGTGATTTATGAGTGTGCTTGGGAGAAAGTGGGAAGGACACGGTGTAACAGTTCTCTTTACTCTGCAGTTGAGATCTTTTTGTGTGAGGTGAAGTTAAAGAGTTTAAAAAGAGGAACTGAATGAGTGCAGTAAATAAACTAAAAGGGCTGTTTTGTCATTATCTAGGCTGTTGGAGAGGACTTCTGGCTTCTTTCCAGGGAACCTGACTGTCTCATTGCATGTTGGTATCATCCAGGGCATCCAACACGAAGCTCTCTGATGTTAATGATAAAAGAAAACTGCTTCCCTGTGACTGGGGTTGGAATGAGCTCAAGTGTCGTCACTGTTCTGTCAGGTTGGTCTTTTGTGTTTCTACTGAATGTATTTAGTTCCACAAATATATCAAATGGTATTTATTTACAGTATCTACATCTGGGGGAATCCACCAAGATAATCTGAAATTATTTTTTTTTTCTAGAAATCTCCATCTCTTGATGCTTGGAGAGCAGTCATTTGGTTTTTTTATCAAGCTGGTTTAGGCAACAAGTTGTTCTTTATCTGACAGCCTCATGTATTGTGTGTGTTTGTTTGACCAGAGATGCAGAGAATCCAGCTCCCTGTGTCACTAACAAAGCCCTGGGGCTTTGCACCTCCAGATATTTCTCTTTCTCAATGGCCAGTGAGGAGGAAAACTAAGGAGAGTCTCACAGATTGCAATGCCATAAGGAATTGTTTCTCATCTGCTCATATTTACACAAAAATAAATCGAGAGAATTATGCCTTGAAAAGTTCAAGCCTTTGAATTGTGCTTAGCAGGCATAAGTCAAGAAGTCACTTGCAACACAACTGGGTTTGTTTTTTGTCAGCACTTCCAATATCCTGAATCTCTGCTTGCTATTGCAAACAGTTTGGTGAGGGAGCAGCTGAGATGCCAGAGGACAATGTATTGCTCTCTGAGGGGAAAGTCTTGGACATTAAGATAAAGGCAAGAATAGTTTAGAGAAGTGTGATTTAGGCAGTGAACTGGGTTTTTTTTATATTTCTCCCACAGCAAGAAACAACCCTTAGAAAATAGTGTTTTACATCTGATGCTAGAAGAAACCCAACTTTTTTTCATCTCCTCCTTGATAGTTTGTGTTTTCTGAGCATTCTAAATAAAGCCAGACAATTTGAGTGTTTCTAGAGAACTTTACTGATAATCTCTTAACTGAAGTAATGCACTTGGCTGAAATCATCCACTCCATTTTAGTTCTTCAGTTTTGTTCAGGTGTGTCAATTTCCAAAGACTGGCAGGCATCAGTTCTCTGTATTCAAAAGATTGAATTTTTGAAGGTTTTGAATCTTAGAAGTTACAGAACTTGCTGCTTGAATTATTTCATCTTGGAGTTTTGTCCAAAGTCTGAAAAATGATGCTTTGTTTCTTGAGTTATCTGTAAGGGACATAGAGTTCTCCCAAGAAACATGTATTTGTTAGGAGTTCTTGTGAATGAAAAGGATTTTATTGAATGCAGAGTACTCCTCACAAAACTCCTTGAACCATTTGTTTTCTCAGTCTTCACTCATTTTCCTCATCATGTTTATGGCATCAGTATTAAGATTCTTTGAAGGATGGTGTCTCTGACTTCTCAGCAAAATTTTCTTTTGACAACTTTGTCTCCTTGGAATTTGTCTCTTCTTGGGATTTCAGGAAAGATCGTGGTACAGGTGAGCTTATGAGAAAAAAACCCTTCAAAGAGGAGCACATGTTGCTCCCTTCCTCTCTGCATTAATGCTGGAGATGTAGCTGGGCAGGAGCCCCTGGACTTTTGTGTGGGTGAGAGAATTGCTGTCTTGTGATGTAGTGTTAACACAGCACCAACTGTCTGCAGGACTTGCTGGGATGTGTCCCTCTCCTATTAAAAAATATATTGATATAAAGTAATATTTCTCTCCACTGCCATCTAGTGAAGTTGCTATGCTCTGTAAAGGCTTAGAGATTCAGCTGAGTGTTCTGTGTATCTTAGTGGCACAGAAAGTCCAGTTCCCCTGCAGAGTGTCTGATAGTCATCCCTGGGGTAACAGCAAACACTACAAAATAAAGGAGGTACAACAAATTTAATCATAGAATTCTATCGATTGGTTATGGTTATGATGGTTATGATGATAGAGACAGTGAAAGGATTTGTGCATGTTACCAGCATTGCAGAAGTGATTGGCAGCACCTAGATCCAAGTTGTGAATAAAGCAAGCACCAAAACCTGTGCAGGCTGGTGGAATGGTGTAAAATCAGGCTTTTTTGGTAGAAATTACACAGGTTTCCTGGGGGTCCAGACCTTCTGCCTCCAGTGTGGATCTTCAAGCCTGCAGAGTGACGCCCACCAAATTCCTCAGTGAAGTTCTTCAGCCTAGAACTTGAATGACACTTTTTAAAAAGAAGTTTTTGAGGTTTTCAGCAGTGCCCAGGTTGTGTTGGGCCACACACAGGGAGGGTGTGCTCTGACAGCAGTGCTGGGGTGGGATAAAATATTTTTAAAAATCAAATGAGTATTTTTTTTCCATTTCTGTTCTGCTCAATGGTATTGATTTTGCTTAAAGATCCTTGGCTATTTTTGTAACGCACAAGTAGGTCAACCCATCGCTTCCTGATAGTGGAAATAGCTAAAATAGGACATAGAGATCTGAAATCATTATTCTCTTCATGTATCATTTAGTGAGCAAAATCTCTCTCTTAATATTCATGTGAAAGTCCTCTTAAAACCAAAAGCTGTTCCCAATGCAAGAGACTAAAATAAAGTTGAAAAAAGACATAATATCAATACGATTTAGAAGAAGAAAAAATCAAGACAACTGCAAACCAGATCTCTTGGATGGCTGAAATGTGTATTTCCATTGCCTAGCTGAGCAGTATCTCTGCACTCTGATTCATTTGCCATCTTTCCACTTCAGTTTCCCAGGCATGACGGAAAAGCCCAAATTCCTACTGCTTTGTAAACCTGTGCACTTCCCTCTGTAGCTGTAGTAGCAGTGTGGTGGTTTGCTTGTCTATTTGTCACTTTCCTTCTACCAGATTTATTTACCACAGAATCTATTGGGCAACATTTAAAGGCAAATTATTTGAGTATCCCTCAGCTCTACCTGAATTATACATTACCTTAAAACAGAAATGAAAGGTGAGTTTATGTTTTAACTTGGCATTGGCTGCTGAAGTTTGTGCTTCTGGGTGGGAATTGTACACGTACAGACTTGCTGTATTTTCTAAAGTTGTGTTAAGGCAGTAAAACAAACTGGTCATCTGGCAAATAAAAGACAAGTGCAGGGTGGAGTAAGTTTATTACTATTATTTATTTTGTAGCTAACCCTTTTTTAAGGTCTTCCATTGAATCGTGTCATAAATTGTAAATTACAGAACAAAATTTCTTAACTTTGTCTGCTAAGATGTGTGAGAAATTCAGGAACCTTTGAAAAATCTGCAGCTTGTAATTCTGAAGGAGTTTGCTGTATTCAGCAATTGGAGCCATGTTTAAACAAGAGGAAAATCCTTTATCTTACCGAAGAAAGGCTAAATTGGATTGAGTTGTAGCCACTACCCCCAACCACGCTGGGTGACTGAGAGAGTTGTTGTTTTACCTGTCTCTTGAGGCAAGGAATAAATCTTAAATAATAAATAAATCTTCTAAATAATCTTAAATCACAGTCTGCCCTGGCATATTTACAGTATGCC
This sequence comes from Aleadryas rufinucha, assembly GCA_013397815.1. Taxonomy (NCBI): domain Eukaryota; kingdom Metazoa; phylum Chordata; class Aves; order Passeriformes; genus Aleadryas; species Aleadryas rufinucha. The sequence goes on from VZTH01011521.1 coordinate 385,414, forward strand.
AGGGCAGCCAGACAATGGCCATGCTGCTAATTATAAATGAGCAAACAGTTTGGTTCGTTGGCAACTTCAACACTGATCTTTTCTTTTTTTTAATTTCATTTTATTTCCAGCCAATTTGCATTTAAGCTTCTTTGTTCAAGGAGTCCCCTTCCTGAGTTAGAAGCAGTGACATTTGAACACTTAATTGTATAGTGCCATAATACTTACACTTCATTTTTATTGGAAAAAAATACAATTCTAAGTAGAAGAATTCAACCAGTGCATTTTCTTTATTTAGAGTTTCATCCCCAGTGTTGCAAGGGGATGTCTTGGAGAGAATTTGGTTCCTAAGCAGCCCTGTTATCAATAAGCAGCTAAGGAAGTACATTAGGATTTTAGAGATTTTAAATGCATCAGGAAGAAGAAAAAAAAAGAATTACTATGGTCTTTTCAGCCAGAATTTTAATTCCTGGTGTTGACATTGCCAGGTAAGGTTTTAGTATTTAAAAGTTGTCTTTTGTTCTTTCCATGATTGTTTATGTTGGACCTCACAGACTCCAAGCTTTTTTGTATTTCCCAAAAAAGCATCAGAGCTTACAGATATCCCAGTGGGATGTAAATTGCCTGGATGTCCCAGGGTCAAAAGCAGCGTGGCAGATGCAATGGCACATCCCCTTTGGAAAAGCAACAAGAAAGAAAAGCTGCAGGAGTGCAAAGCCACTCCTTCACTCACAGGAGGTTGGTGATGGATAGGGAACAATAGAGGAGGGATAATACAGGGCAGCTTATTGAGACACAGGAAGGTTGAAGATGGATGACATCCCTAGTTCTGCACAGTGCTCCTTCCACACATGCTATTAAATCCAGACTGGAAGGGGAAGGTAAAATACTGTAGGATGTGCTGAAAGTGGCTTTGCACTGACTTGCAGTGCTGTCATCATTTTGATGCCTTAGGTTTTAGCTTTTATATTTTTCAAATTCTGTATTCTCTGTATTCCTAGTGTGTAACACTGATCTGTCTTGCAGCCTGTTAGCTGCTGCTCTCTCATGCTAAGATAGACATAACAAGCCT
>VZTH01011521.1:386921-418071 GCA_013397815.1 Aleadryas rufinucha
TTTTTCAAATTCTGTATTCTCTGTATTCCTAGTGTGTAACACTGATCTGTCTTGCAGCCTGTTAGCTGCTGCTCTCTCATGCTAAGATAGACATAACAAGCCTCTCCAGGCTTGCTCTTCAAGGACACTCAGACCGTCCTGGGCCAAAATGTGTAAACCAGCATCTTGAGAAAGGGGGGCAAGTTGGGGGGGGCGGTTACATTATTAGCTAAAGTTTAATTGGCGAATTTATGCTGATATGCAAATGGACCAAACTTACAACAATGTGAAGAACTCGTGACTGGTCGTCCATCTTGGTAGCCTTTGGCCTGCCAGGGTGTACCTCTGAAGGCCTTTTGAATAAATATCTCCTTTATTCCTCTACCCCTGTCTAGTCTCTGTTTCAGGTTGTCGTTTTTAGGCATCAATTTCATTGCAGTATCGGTTTTAATTCCATCCTGTAAAATGTTGTGTTGAAAAGATGAATCAAGTTCATCAGGTATATGAATATGGAGCCTATTGCAGTTGGATTTGATAAAGCAATACCAAAGTTTCTCATTGTGCCAGCAAGTTGAATACTGTCCTATTTCCACAAGAGAAAAAAAAGGTTATAAAAAATGGGACATCAAGTGTAGTCTTTAAATAGTTGTCCAGTAAAAAATATATGGATTTTACTTCTAGTCCAGAGTAACATATAATGTCTGCAGAAATGGCTTGTTTTGTCAAACAAAGATATCAAAACAGGCTTGTGTTGTTTGGCTGTTGATTTTATTTTTCTTAGAAGTCCTCCTGGCTGTTATATCCTCTCTTCTTGCTTTCCAGTCAGGTGGTAATTGCATTCCACATTCTACACAGGGTTTCCATTTCATGTCAAAATGGTGCATATTAAAATAAAAACACTGGGAGGAGGGAGAAGGATGTAAGTTACAGACTTACAAACAAAGTGAAGGTGATGCTGTCACATAAGAACAGTGTCAGGCCCAATATCCACCACGGCCCTAACCCCATACCCTAAAACCACCAAGAGTTAATATTTGGCAAGAGTGTAAGTATTCCCAAGCAAATAGTGGTAAAAGGAAAGACTGCCAGGGAAATTTATTTGCAGTCTACCTGTCTTAGCCTCTCTTGGTGGACGTTACTTACAAGTAGTAACAATCACTTCATATTTGTAGAGGAGAGCAGAACTCGTCAGCCATATATCATTGTAATAATTTATTTACAGTTTTAATTTTCTTCCCATTTACTGAAAGAGTAGAATGATTAAATAAAATATTTTTAAAAATCAAATGAGTATTTTTTTTTCCAAGGAGAAGGCACAGAGATGCTGCTAATAAGGCTGCATTCCTTTGATGTCAGGCCTCACGCTGCATAAACTTTATGGAGCCATCATTAGTCCTTGTCAACTCGTAGGGTCTTTTGGCTTGGGGCCAAACAATTGATATAGTGGAGAGCTTCCAGCTAAAATAACAGCCTCTGCATCTTTATCTTCCCATCCATCAGATTGTTGGTGGAAGATAGGGCTAATTTGTCACTCTACCCACTTGGAAAAGTTTGATAAATGGCTTAATTAGACTTTTTTTTTCTTTTTTTCTTTTTTTTAAGAAATCACATTTCTTGAGAACTAGAGGTTGGGAAAACAAGGGCTGAGGATTGCATTAGAAAAGGCAAATATTTTTTCTTCAGTACAGATCAGAGGAAGCACAACCATTATACAAGCAAGAGGAGAAGGGGAAAGAATACAGTTGTTTGGAAGGCTTTTCAAGGACAAAAAAACCCAAAGCACCCTAACACACAAATGTTCTGTGGGCTGTGCAGCTGCCCAAGGACTCTGGCAGACCAATCTCTACAGAAATATTCACTTACAGAGTGCTTTCTTAAATCTGCTGCCCCCCAGATTGCAGTGCTTTTGTGTTTAGAGCTCTAGAACAGATAGCCAGGCCCCTTGCACCTAAAAGAACATCTAAATAGATAATTCATTAATTCTGTGTGATGCTTTTCCCATCTTCCAGCAGGCAGTCCAAAGGGAGCTGTGCTTTCTAGGAGGCTCCTGGGTTAGTGCCTACACCACTCAAATCTCATCTTTCACTTCTGGGACAAAAAGGGGCTGCTCCAAGGCCACAGATCAAGGACTAACCTAGTCCAGGTCGCAGTTTTGGATGTTCCTGCTCAGGACTTGCTAAAGGTAAAAGGATGTTTGCATTTTCTTCTTTTCTTGAGGTAATTTTGTGGCTTATGACTCAAGCAACCTACATGGATTAAAATCATTGGTTTTGATGTTTTTCAAACTTTCAGCCAGAAAAAAAGGGAGAGAGAAGCTGAGTAAAGTTCTTCTCTTGACTGTTGTTTCCACCACCTTGTTTGGATAATTAGCCTTCCACTTTGCATAATTATGGAATGTATTCCTACATGTGGATGTGTTGGTGACAGCTGCAAATCTTAACATGTTAGAGATGTCTGGGCTTTGTGTTTCTAATCATCTTTTTATGTAACTGTTTCACTTGGGTCACCGAGGGAATATATTTCTCCTTTCTGTGGTCTGACATAAATTAACAAAGCAAGAGACAAACTGCATCCTCCTTTTTTTGATAAACTGTCCAGAAATTGGATGTAATTCAGAAATAATTTAAAAACTCTTTAACCTCTGGGCAGAAATTTATAATAGTAAGGAAAAGACAAACATTTTTCAATTAAAAAGATTTAGAATCCCTTTCTCTGTGGAACACTAATCTGAAATGACACTGAGGGGTAATAGGCCTGGTGTTAGTGCTTCCCCAAGGAAATGTCTTATCTTTTGCACTAAATTAATTGTGTCTTTCTCACACATCCTAAAGCTGTCAGTTTGGGCATTCTGTGTAAGGAAGCTCATGATTTAAAGTTTCTGAGAAGAAAGGCAAAACAAAAGTGTTTAAACAATAGTGACCTCTTATGCCCCTATCTCCACCACCCGTTCTGAAGAGGATAGCCATTAACAGTAAATCATTCACATTCCAGGGAAAGTCACAGGGACAAGCTGTGGGAGCAGCCTCCGTGTGGGTCGAGTCCTGGAGGCATGGTGTGCAACAGCACTGCAGCAAATGCCAGGATAAGGTGAGGGTGGGTTGGGATAACATGGAGGTCTGGCAAGGGCACCATTGCAGAGCTCTGCTGGCCAACCTCCCAGCACGGTTACTGCCAGAAATGATCCCTCCTGACTCCTTGGTGGCCTCTCCACGACCAAATAATCTCAATGCAGATGCCACGTGGGAAGGGTGCTCTGCCCCTCCATGCCAAGGTCACAGAAACAGGACCTTGGTGACCCAGTGCCAACAAGCTCTGGGTGCTCCTGGCGTGGTTTGCCAGGTGGGGTGGAGCAGGGGCTCTTCAAATGGCAGTGAGCTGTGGAGCTGCTCCATCCCACCTAGCAAGCCATGCCAGGAGCACAGGTTCTTGGAAGTGTGAGTGCAGATACCTCACAGCTGCTGGGACCTGGAGTTTGGTGCCTTCCCTGCAGCAGTTTTCCAGCTGAGATGGTAACGAGTGCCCAGGAGCTGTTTTGGCTTGTTCTCCATTGCTGCCTTCACCCAGGCAGGAGGGCTGCCCTGGCCTCCAGCTCAGCAGATGTTGTTTGCAGAGCCACTGTAGCAAAAAGTGCCCCCTGTGCTGTTCTGCATCACCCTGCTGGTGGCATCAGTTGCAAAGTGCCCTCTATTTGTGTCGGGAGATCAGAGCTCTAAGGCTGTGCTTGTCACTGTGGGACATCTTCAATGTTACAGGGGAAAAAAGGATGTGAAAAGGCATCTCATGCTCCCACGAGCTGTGTAATGGTGATGGCTGGACCAGCTGCTCTGGGTGAAGCTGTTCATGCACAGGATCTGGTCCCAAGACAGGAATTGCCCATGTGCCCCGTGAAGTGAAGATTAATTGTATTTGCAGCTTTAGATCTTTACTAGGAAATCTGATTTATCTAATTGCAGAATCTAAAAGTTCAACAGAGTGGCTGCCATTGGGACATGAAAAGTGCATTTACAGGATTATTTTTTGCATTGAAGAGAAGTCAAGCATTTTCTTCTGTATAAAGAAATGTCTTGGACATGAGGAAGAAAAGGAAAATGTTAATCCCTGTGTTACTGATTTGCTATTTTAAAGTAAGTGAATATATCCAATATGTTTTACTTTATTTTAAAAGTAAGAACTGTCAGAAATAAAACTCTCTAAGTCTAGAGTAATTCTTTTTGATTTGGAGCCAGTTGTGGTTATTAATATATTAAATGAATTCAGTATGTTTTGAATTGCTTTGCCACTTGGTGTATTTGGAAACTAAAACCATTTGTAACAAAACAGTTAGACTGGTTTTAAGTCAGACCAGTGTATAAGAGCATGTAAAACCAACAGTGCACTTCAGACCATCAAAAAACAATCTTCTGGACTAGATAAAGGACAGTTATAAGAAACAAAACCTAAAACTCTTCAGGTACTTGAAAAAGAAAAAGAATTCTCCACACTTTCATCTTATGATTTGCAATTAAGAAAAGAAACAACTCGATTTAAAGGAAACTCAAGGGTCAGGATGACATTTCTGCACGCACTGAGCATCCAGGACAACTGGCAAGAGTGGAACTAACTGGAAGTTTTGGAGCAAGTCTTCTGTAAATCCAGACAGAAATACAGTTTTCAGCCTGCCTAAAGGCATGTGGTGGTTGATCTCACAAGGTGTTGCTTCGTTTATAGAATAGATGGTTCCCAAGAACTGAGGGAGATGAACTTGGTTTCTTCAAGCTGTCAGGTGTCCTTTTCTTTTTTCCCCAGTGGTTTACTACACATGGAACAGGCTCAGGTACTCTTTTACAGGCACACATTTAATACCATTTGCAAAATGATTGTACATCTGCCATCAGTTTGCTTGTTTATACCTGTGACTTTAGAACAACCTGTTACATGTGAGTGGAGGTGAATAAATAGCTCCTAACCTGTGAAAATCACTGTGCAGAAATCATCTCTAGCAGTCTCTCCTAAGACATGAAATGAAGCATGCTTTCAGTACTTCACCTTACAGTAGACTGAGTTTTATTCAAACCAAAGCCTTGAGAATTTTATTTAGAGCCTGAGCTGAAATCTGTACCCTTAAACTCTTCATCAAATGCTTAGAAAAATGGAGTTTTCAATACAGGTTTTCAAAACGATGCCTTCATTTTTATCCAGTGGAAAAGGTTAGACTGAACAGAAGTAAAGGGCCAGATTTATTGAAGTGTAAAAACCTGCCCAAATGGATCCCAGGTGGAGTTCAGTCATGAGCAAGGATTGCAGGATTTGGTCATAGGGATGACCTGTGGATTGCTTAGCCATGGACCAAGCTCACCTCTGAGAAGAGTAAGTGGAATGTACCCTGAAGTGACAAAATGGCAAACCTTCCACCCTCTCATGGCACAGTGATCTTTGAATACCAGTTTTAGTTATGGGCAGCTCTAGCGTGGGGATTTGTCAGGTGAATGGGAATTTTGTTTAAGTTCACGTGTTATTGTTCATGTTTGATCATTTGGCTGTTGTCAGAGAGGAGAAAAACAACACAGTGACTATTCAAAAACTTCAGTGCTTCGTTGTCCCTCCAGTGAGTGTGACAGCAGCAGATCTTGCAGTTCCTCTGGCCTCACCTACTAACCAAGAGATACAATTTCTGCTGGAAGTCTCTAGCCCACTGCCTATTATTATAAATTAAATTAACTACATTTTCTTTTCACTACAGATTCCAGTTGCCCCTGGACTCACTAAGAATGTGAGAGGGAAACAGAGTGACGAGGGGATATAAAGCAGAGGATATGTATGTACTCAAAATGGTTTATGTATGTTTGCTTTGATCTTTAAATGTAAACCTAATGCTTATCACAAGTTAGTAATTGCTTGCCAGAACCAGATTTGCCTTGCACTGTGGCATCAAACTTGAGGCAACGAGAGCAGCATGAAAAACAGCTTGGCAGAATGAAAAATAACTTCTAAGTTGTTCATGCCTTGGACTTTTTTGGCTTTTCTTTGCCTGTAAAACCAGAGGTGAACATATTATCCTTTCAAATTGCTTTGATAAATCTCATTCCCTTTAGGATTAAACATTCCTGAACATTTTTATGCCTCATTGAGCTCTTTCAGAGAAACATAAATTAATTCTTAGCTCTACATTTATGCTCATAAGACCTAATTCCCTTTGCCTCTGGTTATTGTAGCCATGGCCATTTGTGCAGAGTGGCTACTCTGTTACTCTCCTTCCTGCTTTGTGCACTTAGATTTTATGCACAGAGGTTTGATGTGGCTCTGACCAGTGGGAAATGACTCAGCAGTGTCCTGCAGGGGTGAGTTGGATGGGTGGATGTCAAACATGGGTTTTTGGATGCAAATCCAAGACACTTGTGTGCATTCCCACTTGAGTGCAAAATCAGGCTTAAATACTAAGTACTCGACTTTGGGTATCTCAGCTGAATCCAGGCTGAGCTGAACACACAGAGACAAGAGTTAGCACCTCATAAATACTCACAAATATTTGCAGAGTCATTGGCACAGTGTGACTCAGCTCTCCTGAAGTAATTGGGCCACCTGATTTATACCTTTGGAGGGGACCTGGCAAAGCTGAACAGGGACACAGGAGATGGGGGTTTGAATGGCTGCCCTGTGGCTCCATGGAAGGATATCCTAACCAACCACAGCCCTTTTGGTTATCTGGCTCTCTGTCCTCTCAAAACAACTTTCTAAGGTGGCAGAGGTAAAAAAGAAAGAATGTTGTGAACAGCTCAGGTTTTATATGATGAGAGTTTGCTGTGAGATGGCTGATCTGAAGCCATTCATTATTCCTGTTTGCTTTTCTAGCAGCCAGCTAAATCAAACCTGTATATTTACATCCCAATGAACAGTTCACATGCAGTATTCAATATTTGTGTAGCAGCTTAGAGCAGGGAAACAGGTGACAAAGTGTGTGAAGGTGATACAGACTTGATAGAAGGTGAATTTTTGTCCCAGCAAACCTTTGTAAAGAAATCAGTGCTCAGGAAGAAGGAAGGAATGATCCATCCCAGCTCAGACAAAGCCTGAAGCACCTATATATTAGTTTAATAATTCATTTTTTCCTTTGTAATCTTAAATTATATATCTGGGTGCTGTTGCAGTCCTTGAAAGAGTGAGATGGCACACCAGGTAATATGACCAAAAAAAATCAAGTGAACAAGAAGAAAAGCACATTTTCTGCTTCAGATGATGACTATTTTAGAATGAATGAGACTTTAAAAAAGGCTCTGTGCTTTTTCTTTCCTATGTCACATAAACAGATTAGGAATTCTCTGGCTGAGGAACAAGGCTTTCTGTGTGATACAGTACTGAAGTGCTGAGGTGCAACAAAAACAGCCTGTAGATGTGAGATAGATGTGATTTGCCTTTTCCATTGGACCTGCTGTTTGGCTGCTGAACAGCCCTCCTGTAATCGGACGTGTGAAATTACACCCTCATTTCCTTTAGTGACAGGGGCGCTGCTAAAGGAGGTCTCTGCCACACTCACTTTAATTTAGATCATCATCCAAATGCACAGATGTTTGTTGCAATCTCCTCTAGGGAAGGAAGTGGGACTCTGTGATCGTGCTACTGTGACATTTCCAGTACTCTGGACAGGGCAGAATCCATGCAAAAATGCTCTTCCTTGCACTGCAGAATTAGCTCTGGCAAGGAGCTAATTCTGAAAAAAAAGGGGGAAACCAGGTTAAAGTAGTCTGCAAATTTTTTTTTTTCCAACTGGCATGATTTGGGGATTAAAATAAGTTTACACTATCTGCTGTTCTGTTCAAGTTAATATATACATTTCCAACTTGTGTGTTATATTTTTGCATAGAATGGATCTAATTAAATTTGCAAGCAGATAAATAATTCCAAATGAAGTTAGACAGAGGTGACCCATAATACTCAAGTTGAGTGTTTTCATATACTGGCTTCTGATTAGATTTCATGTAGTAATTTTAAAATTTAACAGTGCCAGTGACTTTATGTTCATACTAAGAGTTGCTCCCTGCCATTGGTGCTTTTTAACTAAAATAAATTCAATCACATTTCTTTTCCATCTATTATCAACTCAATGTATTAAATGGTAAAACTGACCCCCTAAACCTTCCCAGATGAAAACCAACTAACCAAAACAAACTAAGAGCAAGTAAAGGTGATTTCAATTTTAGAGTTTTATGGCAATTTAATTCTGGTGCTTTCAGAATTCTATCTTTGGTATTATTGTCCTTAAAAACATTGAACAAAATACTAACCAAGCTGAAAAAGTTCAGCAAAACTTAAGAACGAAAAGGCTGTTGAAAACTCCATCACTAAAATGGTTCAAGTGTCCTTTAAGAAACTTTGTTCTGGTGTTCACATACATCAGCCCCCCTGCTATAACTGTATTTTGGGGAGAAAAACCCTAAATCCCCATTTGGGAGCTGTATTTCCTCAGGTAACATTGGTAAGACCCATAAAATTCCTCCTGCTTAAGCCAATGTAATCTTGTGAAATCTGTAGGCTACCATGAAGCATTTATAAAAATGTGGTGCCTGCACAGGCCTTTGTGTGGTGAATGCCAGAAGTACCACCGTGTACAGGACATATTTTTCATATTGATGAAAATGGAAAAAACCAAGCTCAGCCAGATTTGTGCCCCAGGCTTGGAATGTGAACGCTGCCAACCTCTCTCAGCTACGTCCAGCAGCGGAGGGCGGGGAGGTCAACAAGTGCACAGGCTGTCAGTGGCTCCTGTGTGCCCCTGGCTGCCCTCATGTCTGCCTGGCATATCTCTGACTCTGCAGTGGGGTAAGAAAGGATAAAATTTCACTTTAACAGAGCAAATGGAGTTTCAGAAAGACCAGCACTTCCCTCCCCGGTGGTGGAGGAGCAGCGAGTGATTCCACCCACAGCCCAGCCTTGTCTGTTCCTCTCCCTCCCCACTGAAAGCAGAGGGAGGTGGGATGGGAGGTTAAACCAGGTGCTTCTTTTTTTACATGGTTAAATTAGGAAAAACGAATCTACCTTAGCTGACTTCCCCAGCAACACTCACAATGGTTAGCTGGGGCATGATTAACTATTCCATCTGCTGCTGTCCTAATTACAGATATTGTAACAATGCCTTTTGTGCTGCTGTATGACTATGGAAAGAAAAGACAAAGGCAATTAGGCTCAGCAGACACAAACAATAAGGGGGTGGTTTTTTGTGCTTAGTTGTTTTTTCTTAACCTGTTAAAAAATCAGTGTGTTCTGCTTACCCTGGAATGTTATTATCAAGCAAAATCTAAGTTTTGGAAATTTTAAATTGTTTAGCTCTTTCTATCTTCTAATTGCTTCATTTAGTTCAGTTGCAGCTCTAGATTCTTTATCTAGATGCAGCTCATAATTCTTTATGAATTATATAGAAGGAAAAAGAGATCTTTCAGCCCTGAATTGAAACACCCTCGGTGCTGCTTCTCTTGTAGGCAGTGGTGCCAGTTGTGCAAGAGAAGTAATGAATGAAAATGGGATCCAGACTTCAGGACTAGTGACATCTCACACTGACACAGAGCCTTGAGAGAACAACGGGATAGGCTGGCACATCTACTGTAACAGATTAGATTAAAATAACTAGGATCAATACCTAAAAATGCCACCATGTATTAATAATGTATCACCAATGAATGACTGCAATTCCCACCTCCTTGAATTTCAGCATAGAGCTTTGATTTTCCTCAAGAGCCTCCCTTATGACAGAGGGGCAGCTGGGATTGATAAATAAGCAAGGCAAGCCACAAGTCCAGTGGTGCCAGGCTCCAGGCTGGATCTGCTGTGTGTGAGCTAGAAGCCAGTGGCAATTGCTATTTGCAGCAGCAGGGCATCTCCAGGGTACAGGGTCTGCTGTGAGCATTTCCAGGTTTGTGTGGAGCTTCCAAGTTCTACAGCAGTGCAGGACAGAAGCTAAACCTGCATATTGCAAAGTCCACATGGAGTTTGTCTGAGGATGCTGTGATCAGTGTAAAACGGAGAGGTTTTGTAGCTGAGCCACAATTAAATCATAACTATCTTTTTCACAGAATGAACTTTTACTGCTGAAATGACTGGCTGGGCTCCAGGCACACTGCCACCAAGGAACAGGCATTGCTTAGTTCTCTGCTGGTGCTTCAGTTCTCTCTGGCCTAACAGACAGGATGGAGTCTGGCCTGCAAAGTTAACATTATAATGTCAATATAAATATAATTACATTTTCTCCAGCAATGGAATTAGCGCCACTAGGAAACAAAATCATTTCAGGTTTCTCCTGCTGTGTTTGTATGAGCTCAGGGTCTAACTGGCAACCAGGGAAATTTGGCCTTTGTGCTCAAATAATGCAATGCTGTGCTTTCCATTTCGAGATGAAATTACTGCTAGTGGGATTTATGCCGTAGGAAAAGCATTTGTGTTGCTAAATCTTTTGGTAGTTGAGGCTGCTTTGTCTCACCACATAAAGATAGTTACTTGCATGGCCTTGCATACACAGATGCACAGCTAGAGCTTGTGTGTGTGTGTGTGAGTGTTGGTTTACGCTGTCTTTTTAGGAGCATTAGTGGGATGTGAATCATTGTAAGTGCAATTTTTATGGAGAAGAATATGAGCCTCCTGGTACCTATTCCCTGTCTCTCTGAGTGCGCTCATTTTCTGAGGATTCTGGAGGTGGATGAGGGATCTCAGCAGTAAGGCCGGGATGCTGCTCCTTATATCTCTTTATTGGAGACCCAGGCTAAGGATTTCCTGGCAGGCCACAGACTGGATATAGGAAAGGGGAAGGACTTGTTTAACCATTGACTTGTGTTCTGTGCTTTAATGTACAAGTCAGTTGGGAAATAAATGAAGCACTAGAGATTCCTGGAGCATTTCTCGCACATCAGGAGGTTGGCTTTTCCCTCAGCATCACAGAACACACAGAATTAACTTAGAGTGCTGGTGAAGAGCTAATTCTCCCTGTAATTGTACCTCCTGTGCCAATATTGCAGTGTTCCCAAAAACGGCCTCAAATGAGATAAAATCAACCAACTGAAGCCAATTTCTCTTACACATAGCCTTAAGCTTTTTTTCAAAGAAATCTGAAATTATACTGCAGGATGAGTATTCCAGCTGCTGCTTCAGCAGTGTCCCACTGTAGTGATTTAGAGCAAAGCCTCCATGAAAGCAACGGGAAATTTGTGCTCAGTCTTGCCTGGCCAGGTGGATTCCAGGTGCAAAGCAAGCCCTTGTGCTGCCCTTACTCAGGGATAACAGTACAAATAGGGTGAGGGTAGGCTGGTGTTTTAGGTCAGATCAGAAGGGCACTTCTGAAGCAAATTTCCTGATTTCTCCCACTTAGCACGCTTTTGCTTGCACCTCGGGTCAGAGCATAGGAACTGGGCTTTTGGATGAAACAAACATCAGAAAGGTATTCCAGGAGGACAATTCCTGTGCTCCAGCCAGTCAAGACATGGGGCCAGACTGGAAAATTCAGCCCCATGTACAGTATGGATGTGGGGTCCCCACTACCAGCTGTGGATCTGTTCCTGTTTAGCTTTCCAGTGTAGGTAGAGCCATCTGACACCAAGGTAAAACAGCACCAGTGCATTACAGACTCTCATGTTGAGTAAATTGGAAATTTAAATAAGTACTAGAAACCTTAAAATAATATAATGCTCATCCCAAGTGACTCAAACTCAAAGCTTTCAACTCCCTAGCACAGTTTCTTTTTTCCCCTCCTCAGCTGAAGAAGCAACTCTGCTTTTGAGACTCTCCATTACCATATGCATGTTAAACCAAACCTCTTTTTCACTATGATTTACATGCCAAATGTGCTTATTTACTCCTAGGTAGAATTAATCTTGTCTTTAATTACTTTTATAGCAATGACATGCTTTTAATCTGTGGTTTAGTGATCTATTATTTACAGCTGCAATGAACAAAATACACAAAGGCTGGGGGAAACACATCCCTTGTGTAGGTGGCCACTGTAGGCCCTTTTTAAATTATATCAAGCCTCGTGAGTTAAGGCCTAAGTAGTTTTTAGGATTTGAACAAATGAGCACATTTCAGTCAAAGACATCATTGGCAACTCCTTATTGAAAGTGTAAAGAGGGTAAAGCCCAAAAAACTTGTCCCAGAAAACTTAAGATCACATACTTTCAGGATTGTGTTCAAACACTCTACTGGTTTTAATCTTCCTCTTGTTTTTCTCTCATTGCAAGTGGGTCAAATTAGTCAAGTTAGGATGGGAGAAATTAATTCACAAACTTTTTAGGTATCTGGATTTGAAGTTTTAGTTGGACCGACTTCTAGAGTGCAAAAACTGTACACTTGCATTGCTCTCCCCTCCTGAACATCTGAAGATGACAGCATTAAAGAATTAGTCCCCAGAGCTTTATTATCCACTTCCAACTGATGGGGCACAAAGAGGTTTGATGGCTTCTTCAATACACTGTGGTAAAGCTGGGAAAGGAATCCAGATGTCCTGGTTCCTCATCCTGTCCCCGAACCACAAACCACACGTCCCTGCCTTATTAGCGACAATCACAGCACATGAAAACAGACTATTTATATCTAAACATTTCATCTGTTCTCACTCATTATTCCCTAACTCACCAATGTAATTATGTTGGCAGGGCGACAATCTCTTTTTTCCCAGTAAGAGCAAACAGATTGTTGGGTTTTCTGCTGAGATACAAGCTGCACAAGAAGAACTCCCAAATAAATCAGATCAAAAGGACCATGTTCCCATTGAAACATCCTTGGTCAGGCAGCAGTGGGAGAGAAGATTTCCTAACATCTTCCTCGGCTGACTTGAACAGCTGCATTAAAAGCACTGATCAAGAAAGGTTAACTTTGGAAAGAATATTAACCCAGAATAGGTTTAGCCAAAGAGAGAGGAAAAAAAACCAAACCAATAAAAAGGGGCTTTGGAAAGTTCTGGTTTTTGAATGTCATGTGATATTTAACAGTCCTCAGCGTTTGCATAACAAGCAGCTTTGGATAGAAAAATAAGATGATCTGTACAAAATCAGTCCAAGATTCACATTTCATAAATATCCTTACATATTCTCTGATTAGCAAAAATGATGCTTGTTCTGGTAAAACACTTGCTTCCATGGATGGGGAACAGCAGTGCCTCTTGGGCAGCACACAAAGGTCCTGGAGAACTTTGCTGCTGAAGTCCGTGACACCACATCTCACTCTATAGAAGGCAAGCACCTCACAGGTCTTGACACTGCCTCATCCTGAAGTGGCAGCTACAGTCTGTGCCCCAGGTGCAGGCATTACAGACAGATACTGTGCATAATCACATCCTTTTCATTTCCCAGGGATATGCAGAAGTGAGGTTGTGTTTGTTAGCGTGTACACAACACATACACTAGGCCTGCTCAGTGGGATACCACAGTTTATTGCCATAAAACTTCAGGTTCCTAATTCCAAGCAGACTTAGAGCAAAGGCTCTAAGAGAGAGCATAACATGGATTCATAATGTTCAGGTTTCAAAAAAACAGTCACCAATTAACAGGAATGTTTTGGCTGGGTTTTTTTTTCTCTGCTGACCACGTGCTTCCAAATGTAACCCTGAGAAATCTGCCCCGTAGAGGAACACGACCGGTGGTATTTGAGAACACTGGAGGGAGAAGGCAGCTAAAGAGCTCTGTGTTTTCATCCATTACTAAATCAGAAACTCTCCACTGTGCATGTGCTCTTCTGTTTTCTCTTGGCCAGGGTTTGGTGACTCAGTACAGCCCCAGTACAGTTCTGAAACCCTCTGTTGTTTAACACCACGAGTGAAATGGGCACCATAACCTCTGTGTGGCCCTGGAGCTGCACAGGAATGGTTTCCTGCTCTCTGCAAAGGAAGATGCCTTCAGATTCTGTTAAATGATAACAAATAAGGAAAAGGGGGCCTCCCCTAGTTCTAGCAATCCTATCCCTCCCACTGGGCTTTCCTAGAGGTGGCAGAGTTGAAACTCGCAGGTTTTATTTTCAGAACATGGTCATTTCTCATTTTAAAGTAAACAATCCTTGGTTCCCATGTATTATTCAAGTAGAGAGAAGTGGGTATCCAGTGCACAGATAATCAAACATCCAGCCTGCACCACACAACCTTCTCAAATCATTTGAGAAACTTCCCTATTGCTGTTGTTATCATTCTCCATCCACTTCCTCCAATTATCCAACACTTCAAACATCGTATCCCATGTTTTCCTCACAGCTGTGGGGTGAAGCAAGCAAGAGCTGTGTTCCTTCCAGCTCCCCTAACAGTGCTTGCCCACAGGAGAAGAGAGGGAGCTGCACAGATGTTGCTGGTATTGCATTAATACAGAAATAACCTGTTGAAAGTAGATTTGTTTTCAAACCTTTCAGTGAGAAAGTATCAGTTTCAGAGAGAGGAATTAATGATTTTAACCTGCCTATCAAGCTCTTTCATTGCCAGCATGTAAAATGGTTATTGGTGTTTCAAGCTGCAAGTAGTAATGTTGAGGGTATTTTCACTGCTGCCAAAACATTTACATGGAACTGCTATTCAGATCAAATTATCTTGAAACTGCAAAGCGTGCGTGGATTCCAAATTATTCAGCTTGGAGAGATTGTTGCATATTGAAATTACACAGTAGAAACCAGCAAAACACCACGATTGCTTCAAATACACAGGGATGGCAAAAATAGCTCTTCTTACAAGAACTCTTCTTCTTAAATGCAGTAATGAAACAGACTCAGGCTTTGGCTATGTTTAAACCAGTTAAAAAAAACCCTCTTTGAGGCAGGCTGGGTGGTTCTGGCTCTTACTTCCACCACCCTTCAGACAGGGACAGCTCAAAGAGAACAGTGGTGTGGAAGTGATGCATCAGGAAACAAGCACAGAGGGTAAAGAGGTGTGACTACTTGGGGAATGACAAACTGAAAATACAAATTCCAAAAGGGCAGTAAACTCTCAGAGGTGCTCAGTGCTGGTAGGATCCTATTAACTATCTCACATTTACCTTTCAGGAGCACACCAGTTATGGAAAAAACTCCAGAGCATCACCAAAAAGAGGATTGGGTAATTTCAAGTCTTGGATGAACCATTATTCCAGGTATTTTGATGTGCTTTCCTTTGCATAATGTTCCAAACAAACTTCTGCTTTTTAGTAAGGATTCTGTGTTGCAATGAAAGAACAATCTGGCCACATTAAAGACATCCCTAAGAAAAAAGTGCTTCCCTCAAAGAACCATAAAGGTGATTTTCCAAGAATCACAGGAAGGACTGTCTAATTTAACACCAGATGTGAGGGGTCATTTCTGTGTAGCAGAGAGGGGATGGACAGATGAAAACACTAAATGCAGAAAAACCTTAGAGATAAAGCTAAAAACTTCTAACTGCTGTCAGAAAAGAGTTGACAAAGAAAAGCGAGGGCTGTAGAAAGAGCTCACCTGTGAGGAATATTGAGTGTGGCACTGGAGCAGGCTCCTTTGCCCTTTCAGTCACTGATCATTGGAGATTAACATCTAAAATCTGTGTGCTTTTTCCCTGCAAGTTTGTAGCTGATTTGTTCTCATTCCTTCAGTGAAATGTCCTGAAAAGCAACAAAAAAAGCAATAGAATAAGACAGGTTCCCCAGATGTGGTGGGGAGTGCTCAATGGGTGTTTGTCTGCAACAGGAGATAAGTGTGCCTGTGTGCTCTGCCACTGTGGTGCGTTTTAGCAAGGCATAAAATCACAGTGCTTGCAGCATTAGCCTGATCAACAGACACTCTGCACTGGTGGGGGTCCTGTGCATAAGGCACAGATGAGGCATCCTGTTTCAGAACGATCTGATAACGCTTCTTTGGGAACGAGAAAAGGGATTAAAGGAAGAGCTGTGTTGGGAGGAAAGAAATAGCAATGATCTCTTCAGGGGCTGTGCTTTTTCCACTTCTTCTTCTAATGTGCACACAGTGACAGCTCTGTGAGTAGAGTATGCAGAAGGATGTCCATGAGCTTACACAGTGCACACATTTCAAAACAATCTGCAATACCTGTTCTCTGCTGCATTCAGATGAAGTGGGTTTTTTTTCTTGAAAAGACCTAAGGATTGAGGTTTACACGTCTTAGGGAAAAAACACTTCTGCAGTACCTCTGACATGGTTTGTCTGGCAATGCTCTTGATGTCACCTGGGAGAAGAGGGGCACAAGGTTTCCCACATCATTTCCTCTCTTGCCAGCCCTTGAGGCTTCCAGGAGGGAGATATCTCTTTGTTCTCTACCTTAAAGAAAAAGAAATCTGAATTAGTGGCTTTGGTTCAGTGGGGCATTTCAGCACGTAGTTTAAAGCATCAGAGGGGCTCCAGTGAGTACAGGAAGTGTGGGGGCAGTCAGAATGACACAAGCACATATGTAAATATTTCCCTGGATGAGGCTGCAAGTTGCTTTTGGGAAAATGTGAAGTTGTATAAAGAGAGGAACACATTAATTCCTTCTCTTTTTTTTTGTTTTCAACAGTACTTAACTGCATTTTTCTCCAAGTAGGGATGTGTGAAAAGCTGCACTGTTGTAGATAAAAATATTTTAAAATGTGGTAGATTAAAGATTTGGAAATTAATTTCTCAGGAGACCTTTTCCAGTCTAGACTCTCTTGACATATCCTGCCAATTTGTTTGTCTGGTCTCCCTGTGAACATAACATTTGATACCGGTGGCAATGCAAAGATCTCTGATAAGCTTGCTGCTTCCTGCAGCACTCTGTGTTCACAAAGAACTTCTTAAGTACAACTTTCAGCTTCTCTGCATCACCCCTACTCTGCATTTTTTTCACCATGTGCTTTCATGCTTCTCCTTTTTGCACCCTGTGCCGTCATCCCACGGGGGACCATTCTCAGCTTCCAAATCTCCTGTGAGGACAAGGCGTGTCTGAGCTCACACCTCCTCATCCAACTCACCCTCTGCCTGCTGGATGCTCGCTGCTGAACTGGTAGGATTTGACTGTGACCTTGCTTGTTACCTGTCCTCACCCTTTGGTAGTTTGTACTTGGATGGGAGCCACTGGAGGGAAAGGTGAACCTCAGGAATTAAAGGTGTTTCCACCAGAAAGACTCCAGAAACGAAGCTGATCTTCAGGGGGTGATGCTGACTCATTAATGCTCTTTCTTGCAGTGCCTTTATTGCTTTTCAGTTAATCACACAATGCAGCTCTGTAATTAAGCCACAAGCATAATAGGGGACAAATGTCACATATGGCTTTTTTTCTGTTTTTCATTTTCTTTCTTGTAGTTATTACTGGGCCCACTAAACATGAAAAACAGTTGTGCTTGAATTTTGCCATTTTAGAACAATCTGTAAAATTCATGATGTTTCCTGAAAAGAATATCTTCATTGCAAGTTAGATAAAGCACATTTTTTCTGAATGCCTTCGTTAGTCCAGATACTTTGGATTGAAAAAGAAAGGCAGGAATATTTGGAATTCAAATTAAAAAATTACCTGAGAATAGGAGAAATCTACAAGCCTTGAAATTTAGGGAGACCACGCCAGTCATCCACAAGGCAAGCCATCTCTGTTTGGAAAAGTGTCTTTACACCCTCACCTGTTAAGTAATGAACGAAGCTGAGTTCCAGGTCAGTATCCAGGCCTGCTTAGGTTGACTTTCTGTGAAGAACCTATTACAGGATGCCAGTGAACATCCAGAGGGCTACTTTAATTTTCATTGTTAAAATCAGTCAGGATTAAGAAAGACCCTGCACATGCTGTCTCATCTCTGCCCCTCAGCATCCCTGAAATGCTGCCTGCGGTGCTCAGCCATCTAGGTATCCAAGAAAGGAAGAGCAGCTGGAATAAGCTCTGTGTCTTGGTGCTGCAGAATCAACTGGCTGCTTAAAATTTATTAGGATTCAGTTTTTTGCCACAGAGGTGATAAAGCATGATTGTAGCAGGCTCAGAGACCTGCCTCTTACAGGAC
Organism: Aleadryas rufinucha; assembly: GCA_013397815.1. NCBI lineage: Eukaryota > Metazoa > Chordata > Aves > Passeriformes > Aleadryas > Aleadryas rufinucha. Next base: position 404,789 of record VZTH01011521.1, read on the forward strand.
CTGGCACTGGTCTCAAAACAAACCCCCAAAGAAAGGCATTCTTTTAGGAATACGTGTTTCTGATCTCACCAAGGGGTAGAAATGTTCACGTTTTCTTTAGCAAGGATGTAATGGGGCTTCCTAGGAATAACTTTTATGTATCCTTGTGTGCATCTAGCATTAAGAAATGCTTCACACCTTACAGATTTCCTCTGGGAATCTTGCTTCCTCTGGCTCATAGCAAGTTTCCTGTAAAATCAGTTTGTACTACAGATGCAGAGGAGTCTTTGTCAGAAAGAAATTCCTCCCAAACCATGGATAATCATTATCCACTCTGAATTACCTAATTATCTTTTGGGGGTTTTATTTGTTGTGTGGAAAAAGAAACAAGGAGTTTTCTTGCCAGCTCCCTCAGAAGTGGCCTAAATGCCCAGTGTCTGAGGGAGATCACAGGCTCAGGCCGCTGCCCCATTGTCCAGCTGGGTGCCTGCAATAGCCTGGCCCCATAAAACAGACATTTAGCTGAACAGAAGCAATTAGCCCTCCATCGTGGCCCCTGCTCACAATGGCAAAACCAGCTGATGTTCCCTTAACTTGAAACAATGGGAGGACAGGCATGGGCTGTGGAACTCTTACAAGCACAGTAACTCCTTCCAGAGGAGGACCGTGAGAAAGTGGAGCCTGTAAAGAGCCTTTCAGTGGATGAACTCCTGAGCAGTCTTTTATCCTGTGAACTCATCAGTCAGCTGTCTGTGGGTGCAGCTCCCTTTAGAAAACCCCAGTTCAACTGCAGCATGCCAGTTGGTGGTGATAAACCTTTCTGCTGAATGATACTCTGTCTCAGCGCTCTGTTCACCCCGGTATGGATTTATTCAGCAGCATCTTTTCCCTCCTGCCCTCTTTCACATTCCTTACTGCGCTTGTTCCTCTTCCTAATGATCTGGGAATAGCAATGACCACCGATGAGAGCGTGGCAAGAACTGAATGTTGCTCCCAACAATGGCAGTGAGGCTTCACTTAAGATTCCGATGCTGAGAAAATTCCAGCAAAGAAGCTGCTGAGCTCAGAAATTCAGCCCTTCCATATGAATCTAGTCATTTACTTCCTTTTGACCACTTTCTCCTCCACCTAGTTGGAATCTTGCCACCACCCCTAATCACTGGATACCCAGAACTCAGCTCCTGCTAGCAATAAGGCTGTGTTCAGTAAATGACCGCTCTTCAAAGCTGTGTACAGCGCTGTGCCCCTTCCCACCTGGAATGTTTTCCAAGCACCTTCAGGCAATAGTTCATCCCTTGCAAGTATGAAACTCTTTGAAACCACGAGGCCTTTGCTAGTGGCAAGGCAAAGATACTATTAAGGTTGGGAAATCGGTCCACAGTAAACAGAACCATCAGCTTCCTTCAGCACCTTTGGCAACAGTCCAATGATTCGGTTTCCAGCTGATGCTGTGAATTTCCTGTAGGCACACGTTCCTTTTGAGCATCGTTTGTCCTTCCCCTTGTGCTGAATTTCCCTGTAGTTCAGCACAGTTTGGATACCACAGCTCCAGAGGTGTGGCTCCTGCATGGGCAGGCCTGTTGCCAGCCAGCTGCAAATGGTTATTCTGTTGCTTTCAGAATCTCCTTCCTAAAACCCAATCTAAAGTCAAATTGAGTGAGGATTTTCAGTGAATATCACAGAATGGTTTAGATTGAAATGGATCTTTAAAGACCACCTAGTCCAACCTCCAAGATGTCTCACTTCTGCAGCTGTTACCATGATTTGCATTAAAAAAACCTTTTCCTTGTTCAGCCCCATCGTGGATCTGTTTCCCCATCATGTCTACTCATTAAATCTTTTGCAAGAACTAACTAGAGAAGCCATCCCAGTGTAGGATACTGAGAAGACTGGCAGGACTTTGTGCTCATTGAAATGTAACTATGACATCTCCCCAAAAGTGCCACTGGAAGAATGAGGGGTGAAATAAAAGAAGGGCCACTACATTTATTAACAAGCAGATGGTACCAGAGAGCCCCTACCCCTGGATTATCTGTCCATGCAGGGACCTGGGTAAAGCAACCAAACAGATTTACTGGTTTTATGGGCATTCTTCTCTTGCTCGCCAATAGATGGGAGCAGAGATTTCTCTACTCATGAAATTTTCAGGCTACAGCACTTGCAGTTTTTTGTAGACTATGAGGGGCAAAAACTGAAACCAAACAATGACAATACAGCTCATTCACATGTCCACAGGGAGAAGGATATTGTTTTGTTTAGTAGCATATGGATGAGGTTTGTAATTGGAGTCAAATGGAAACCAGGAGTCAGCACTCTTGAATTCTTTAACATTGAAATTCTCTGGTTTGGTATCTAGAACTGGTCAGAGGTATTGAATAAGTTTACAACCCCTCATTGTTATTTCCCAGATTATAAGTGTGTTTTGCTTGGATCCAGGCCTTTGCAAAAGCAATTAAACACTTCCATTCATTTTTCTTACAAGATCAAAGAGGAAAAGCTGTCCAGATGCAAATGGCTAAGCCTCTAACGAGACGATCAGTGAATTGTTTCTCTCTTGTGTTGGAAGCATTTAAATTATGATATTGCACTTAGGGCACTCTGTGCTCTGACTTGTATAGCAGGATCCCAGCACCTAACACAAGCCAGACAAATAACTTCAGCAATTAGCTTTCAGCATAGGTCCCTGCCCTCTGACCTCTGCTGTTCATCAGAGGAAAGCCAAATGCTTTGTTAAACAATATTAATTGGGCCTGGCACTCCTCTAGGGCCGGGCACGTCACAAACAGTTTCTAACAGCAAGGAGCTGTTTGCAAGAAGCAAAATCTCGTGTATTTTCTGCTCAACAGGAGCCTGACTCAGCCATACTGGAGGTGAAGCAAAGCCTGATCTGTTTCTGTGGAAAATCGGGAATGATAGCTCAGGTACCACCTGTGTGACACTGTCAGGGCTCCTCCAAACTGCCAGTGAGGGAGAGGAGGATCAGTTTGCATAGGCTGGGGTTGGTTACTTTGTTTGTTTGTTTGTTTGTTTGTTTGTTTGTTTGTTTGTTAGGGGGATTTTTGGTTAATTCCCTCTATTCCTGCATAAATATTTTGTGCAAGCATAGTAGGAATATCAATTTAAGTGCCCCTGGAGCTACTTATAAAGACAAGGGTTGGTGGGACAGAGAGTGAAGAAAACCTCTCTCCTGCCCAGCTGGTGAGTGGGAGCTCTGGGACACGGGCTGGTGTTTACAGCCTGTCAGTACAAACTGGAGGTGAGCTCATGTGAGTGCTGCCAGGGAATACCAGCGATGTCTGCAGAGGTAGAGCATGGTGCTGAGGCAGAAGAGAGGATTTCCTCTCTGCTGCCCCACTTCTGCCCCCCTCACCCCAGACAGGGGCCTTCAGGTTGGGCAGCAGTGGGATATAACCAGGGAGATGCTTTGCCTGAACTTCTGCCTGGTTCCCAGTCAAGTCCTTAATTGCTTATTTGTTTTCCTTTCACTGATGTTCACTACCACGTTCATAATTTAGAGCTGAAACTTCCAGAGACAAGCAGAAGGTAGGAGCATCTGTAGGTTTCATGAGAGGGGCAGCCAAGCTCCTAAAGAGAGCCTAAAGGAAATGTACTTACCTAAATTCATTCAGTCTTTTCTTAAGAGATTTCTTCTTTATATTAAAAGTGAGTTTACCACCCTTCCTATGAACCAAGCTTTCCAAGACATAGAAACCTTCCAGAGTTTTGCTCTTGTCCCAGGGTGTGATACTGGCTTTGAACAACACTTCTCAGCTCTTTTCATGTCATTTGCTTTACTCAGGGGGAAAGATCTCTCCAGCTCCCTTTCATGCCAGGGAGATCCTTCTCTGAAGCAAGGGTCTAAAGTGATTTTTTTTTTTTTTTTTAATTCTGGCAGTAATCCTACAGATACCACTACTCTTAACTTGCACAGCTAAAGTAGAAGTTGCCAAGAGCTCTGAAAAAAGTAAAGAGGAAAACAAAGGCAATAGACTGCATGCCAACTCTGGAAGTTAAAAACTCTGATTTGTCGTTTGGGTGTGTTCCAACTTTATCAAAGCCATGCCTTCATTCCAGTAATAAGCTCTGCTAAAAACCAAACTCCTCTACGTAAAACTGACTTTTGACTTCCTAATTTAACAGTAACAGCAGCCTTTCTGAACTGATAGCTTCTGTTAGTGATGAGTTAAAAATTAAAATTCGACCCTTATCCTGCAAGAGGGAGCAGTTTCACACATTTATAGGCTGCTTATGGTAAGATGGGGGAGGAGTGCTGCAAAATCACCCAACAAAAGATCAGATTAAGATGTCGTTAAGGATGCCAGCGCTCCCTACCTTGTGTGCCCCTGCTGATGTGGAAGGCAGCAAAAGCCCTGGTGAAACTCGAGTGCAGAGGCTGCCCCACTGCTGTCCACTAGGATGTGGGGAGGAGCTGCCCGGGGGCCGGGCTGCCCCGCTCGCAGCACGTGTTTTCCCTCCACTCCCAAGGCGTTCCTGCTGCTCTGCCAGCCAGCTGCCGGCTCCAGGCCCGGCCTGGGCTTTGCACTCAGGGTATTTGGCTCTGACAGCCCCCTGTCATTTTGGTTTTACATAATCAGCTCTTTTTGTTATCAGCCGTGGGCTTCAGATAACAGCGGTGAAAAACAATCTCAAGTGGAAGCAGCGCCCTGGGTACAGACCGAGACAGAAAACATTCAGAAAAACCAAATACTTCTTATTTCTTGTAATCACCTGCATTACAGCAATCAAGTGTTGACTGGTGTTTGGTGATAACTTGCTTTGCAGGAAAGACAAAGTGAAAAAGAACAGAAAGAGAGGGTTTTCCTGCATTTCTGATAAACCTGTAGTTATGGCCTTCAATGACAGATTTGCCAACAGCAAAGAATAAGACAAATATCTGCAGTCTGAAGTGTCTGGAAGCAAACTCACACATGCCTTCACTGCACTGCTTTTGTTTGCATCTGGATGAGTAGCAGGAACAGGAAAGCATTTGAAGCTGGGAAAACGACCCTACTGCTGTCTATAAAGCACTGATAGGAATTTTATGTGGAGCCCTAAAGAGAATGACATGCGGTGCTTTTTTGTTTCTTTTCTTTTTGCCAAATCCAAGAGCTCAGATGTTTGCAAGCAAAACAAAATAAACTCAGGCATTGAAACTCTTTCCTGAAATGTGTCTGGTGGCTGATGCCATGGCACATCCCCAGCACATGCATTGTGCACCCTTGGGCTGTCCTGGGCGCTGCTGTGACACTGCTAATGGCACCCACGGCACAAAAGGGAAGGTAATTAGCAGAGAATGATTATTGGTGCAGCTAGGAAGTAGATAAGTAATCTTTTGGGTTTCAGTCCATTGCCTCGGTGTTTTCAAACCAGCACCTAATCTTCCCAGACCCTGCTCCGTGGCTCTTCCTTTCTTCCTTTCTTTTCTTTCCCCCCCTTTTTTGCAGGGACTGTGGCTTATTCTGATTCACTCCATTTCTTTCTTCTCAAACAGGCTCGCTGTTGCCAGGGATATGGTCAATGCATGTGACATCGTGCCACCAAAAACAATCCCATTCATTTCTGGTGTGATGGTGCTGAAATCGGCGCAGCCAGGCTGGGAGCAGGACACCTCAGTCAGCCACGAAATTTTGTGAAAAGAATTTTCCTTAAAGGAAGTGTTCCTAGAAAATAGCTCTCAGGGAGAAATGTGCAGGTTTTGCCTGTAAAGTGGTTGTTGGCAAAGGTTTCCTTGCCAAAGTCCAGTCAGAGTATCAGTGAGGGATGGTAAACACATGCCATTTTGACAAGAAATTAGTAGGCTACATAGCACTGTGGAAAATATTAGACTTTCTTCTTCCCCTGACCTCAAAGAGCCTGTTAGGAGATTAAGAATCTCCAGCTCTCAAAGGTATAGCTGTTTTACCGAAATTCAGTTAATGAAGAATAATATTTGGGGAACAAGAGAAAACACCTCTGTAGCATGTGGAGTGTTAGGAATAGATGGAAAGTTGCCTGTACAAACAGTTCAGCAACTCTGGGATGAATTATAGGAGCATTTGTATGCATGATTGCCCATCTGTGTCAAACAAGACGTGCAGTCACACACAGGAATGATGTGCAGGGCAGACCTGTGGGGCTGATATTAACGTGCTCCAAGAACAAGACCTGTCCTGTCACATCCGAGTTTGACCCAAGGAAGCTGAGATAAATCTAAATAAGTAAATAAATAGAGGAGGAGGCCTCACTGGGAGGAAACTCAAGGCATGCTATCTACATCTGTGTTTCTGGGTTTGGGGTTTATTTAGACTCAAGTCAGATTTTGGACTGTTACTTCTCCACTTGAAGTTTTTTTGGCAGCTGCAGGAGGGCTGAAGGCTCAGATCCAGCGGGTTCCTTGCAGCTGCGCGGCCCAGCGCGGGCCACGGGCACTGGCAGGGTGTGGGGAGCTGCAGGACTTCCAGCCGGGGATGCTGTCAGGAACTCTGCCTTGCACAGCTCCCCTCTCAAGTACCAGCTGCGAAATGTCAACACCACCTTCCTCAGAGAACACAATTAATTAAACGAGGCCTAATTAATTAGTGTCAGGAAAGCAGATGCAGCAATTATGGCAGAAGTAAACAAACGTACATATTGTAAATTGTTCTGCAAAGGATTTGTTCTGGAATCCCTGTGGCCCTTTCACTCCTCCCCACGATGCTGTTGGGAAGGCCATCAGGGAAAATGTAGAGATAAACTGCAAATTGATGAGGAACTAATGTACTTTTATAAGTTTATATCGCAGGAAAACAATCAGCAAACTGACTCCTTTATTAACCCCTTGGGACTTGGGGGTGAAATACAATCCTGATATTTAATTTCCATATCACGCAACATCATGTGCCACAAATAAGTCAACTGTTTAAAGCCTGTTCAATGTGAGTGTGAAAAAGCAAATGTGGAGCCACACCAGTCTGGTGTTTGAGTGGAGCCTTGAGACTTTATAAAGGATCTGCAGTGAAAGAAATCCCNTCACTGCCCTCCCTGCCTCTGTGTGGTTCCCCTTTTCCCCCAGATGATACTGATATAAGTCAGACAGAGAAGCTTCCCAGGCCCATGCCAAGATATCTCCTTTATTTCCTCAGGTGACAGCATTTCCTCTGGAAAGGACTGCCAGGTAATGAGCTGCTTAGGAATGCTGCTCCAGGGGTGTGGGCTGTTCCCCACCACGGTGAGTGCATTGCCCTGCTAGTGTGAGATATTTGTGGATTTTCAGTTTTGTGCTACAGGCTTTGTGCTTATGTGAGTTTCTCCTTGCTTTCAAAAGCCAAGATTTAAAGGTGAATAACTCTGTTTTATGATGGTGCAGTGAGTTGCCAACCTCATGTGGGAATGAGTTTGGTTTCTGTTCACAGATATTCACTTCTTCAGTGCTTGTCTCAAACAATTTTTGTTCCAGTGAGTAAACGAGCAGTGAAACGAGTAATGAGAGGAGNCACACTAGTCTGGTGTTTGAGTGGAGCCTTGAGACTTTATGAAGGATCTGCAGTGAAAGAAATCCCTCATACCTTGTAGTCGTGAGGATGCTCCAGGCGCAATATAACAGGCACTGGAATAGTGAAACACACTTGGAAAACTCAGATAGAAAAGTTTCTGAGTTGCCTTTCAAAATTTCTTCCAGATGATAAAGTGGACAAATTAGCCTGGTTAGGGATGTAGCTGCAGAAACAAATGGGACTAATGTACTGGAAGAAGCAGTTGAGATTGAGATATTAAGAAACCAAGAGTGCTGTGTGTGAAAGAAAACGCATTGCACAGTCAGTGCCACGCTGAGGGGAACAGCCCCACGGGCAGCCAGGCACAATCCCTTTCTAGGTATCAACAGAGATTTTTACCCTTCACTCTGTGCTCTTTTTTGCTCTGCAGGTGATGCTGGCTTTGGTGGAGGGAGGATGGGAGCTGGGATGTGCTGTACTTTAGGGTAGAGTCAGCTCACTCATTCATGCTGTGAAGGTGGAAAACACCCTAATGGTGATGAATTAAAGGATTAAGGTAGGCAGCAGCAGCCCGTGGCCGGGGTGCTGTGAGAGGGAAGTTGCAGTCAGAGGTCACTGCCCTCCCTGCCTCTGTGTGGTTCCCCTTTTCCCCCAGATGATACTGATATAAGTCAGAAAGAGAAGCTTCCCAGGCCCATGCCAAGATATCTCCTTTATTTCCTCAGGTGACAGCATTTCCTCTGGAAAGGACTGCCAGGTAATGAGCTGCTTAGGAATGCTGCTCCAGGGGTGTGGGCTGTTCCCCACCACGGTGAGTGCATTGCCCTGCTAGTGTGAGATATTTGTGGATTTTCAGTTTTGTGCTACAGGCTTTGTGCTTATGTGAGTTTCTCCTTGCTTTCAAAAGCCAAGATTTAAAGGTGAATAACTCTGTTTTATGATGGTGCAGTGAGTTGCCAACCTCATGTGGGAATGAGTTTGGTTTCTGTTCACAGATATTCACTTCTTCAGTGCTTGTCTCAAACAACTTTTGTTCCAGTGAGTAAATGAGCAGTGAAACGAGTAATGAGAGGAGTGAAGGTGCAAACAGAATAGCTAGAACAAAGTCTAAAAATCATTCCAAAAGAACGTAGCCACAGTAAGATGTGTGAGAAGAGGAAAGGCAGCCTGTTCCTGTGCTCAGCCGTAGGATGGAGAATCTGTTCAGGCAGCTGACGAGGCAGATGGATAATTAGTGCCACGGGTTAGGACCTGGGCAGCCACTGCTGGTGACCTGGCAGTTGCTTTTGGCACTTTATTTGGAAATCTCTTCCTCCTGCTTTAGGTATTGGCAGAATAGCATGGGACCATCTTGAGTTAGGGACTGGGGCAGCAATGAGTGTGCTTGACTCTTTTGGATCTGAAAAGGGAAACAAAATCTTTAAAAGAATGTTTGAAATCCCCCTTTTTAATGCTCTCAGAGTCCAAATTCTCCCCTTTTAAATGAAACACAGGGATCTTTTTCTTCCTCTTCTCTGTCATTTAAAAAATTACTTTTTTTGTGTGCTTTCTAATGCATTTCAGAGTTCTTACAAGACAGCTCTGCCAACTGTCAGCTTCCAGCTACAGCTTCTGTGATCTGAGCACCTATTCAGAGAATGGTAACTTTACTTTTATTAATCAATGACAGGTTTTACACAAACAGAAAATATAAATAATTTTCAGGGACTTGATGCACTGAAACCTAACCAGCTCTCTGTAACATCCCATCCTATTTTTGTACCTTGCTTTGTGTTTTAGATAACGCTTAAGAGGCAGGGAGGTAATTAAGGTAGTTGAATGAAATGCTCTGATAACAAAGAACATTTTCTTGTTTGCAAAAAGTCATCAGTCAGATCAGTGCAGGAATTCTGAGAGTGAGTCCAGCACCATTACTGCATTACAGATCCCAGGTACATTTGTGGACCTTGTACCACAGGCATCACCTTTCCTGCCCCTTCCATTTGTGTGTCCTCGTGCCGCACCCACACAGTGCTGGCAGCGCCTTTCCAAATCCCTGCTCTTTTTCAGCAGTCAGTGAATGACAAGCCAGAAGCAAATGGTATCAAATGTGGCCAGGCAGGGTGGTGTGGCTGCAGCCTTTGCTACCTGCCTGCAGCTGAACAGGTTCCATCCTCATATCCTGTACATTCGGCTTAATTGGCCCAGCCCCTCCGAGGAGAGGCAGCAGCCCTGATTTACTGCACTGTATAAATGTGTTTATAGCTTGGCACCAGCACACTTACGCTCGCTGTTTTCCAACATGGATTTCCAATAAGCCCTTTGCTCAAATGAGTCTATTAACTTTAAAGTGCCTGAAGCTAAAACTGAGTTATGAGAGGCAAGCTTTGGGGGTTGAAGCCCAAAACAGCTGGGAAAGGCTCCTGGAGTCTTCTGTTAGTACCTGTTGTGGTTGATATTTATATTAAGGAAAAATAATTCAGAAGGTAAAAGCAAACCTGGGACACACATGGCCTCAGCCTGAGCTGCCTTTCACTTCAGCTGGCGCTCAGACCCATCCCATTCCACAGGATTATTAGAGCAGCTCCTGATTTAAGCCAGTGTGTAATCAGAACATAACCCATTCCTTCCTCTCCTTATGAATTTAACTTCCAAGAGTCACATTTCCCTGTTCCTGCAGTGGGGTACCACAGCCTGGGGAGAAGCTCATCTGACCGTGGTGCCTCTGGCAGTGAATTTCATGGCTCTGTTTCGGTCTCTGGCGTTCCGCAGAGCTGGAACACACTTCCCTCTCCTCTCCCAGCCTGGGGGGCTGCACAGAGCTGCTCTTGGAACCTCTCAGTGCTGCCCTGCTCGCTGCTGGAGGGGCTGGGATACTTCCATGTGGAACACCAATTACCATCCCTGCAGGGACGGGAAATCAGGCAGAAAGTTTTAGCGGACCCCTAAGTACAGTCCATAATTACCTACCTGGACCTGCTCAAGGTTACATCTCTCCAGCTAAGGAATAAGACTGATTTCTAGTTGCTAATAGCTTGACTTTATCTGGAATAAGAAAGGAACACCTTAAAACCATGGAGGGAAAAAAAAAGGTTTGTAGAGAATGGAATTAAATTAGGAAAAGTAGAATTTTGGATGAATGTCAGGGGTAAAACAGCCATAGTAATGTCTGCTAAACTGTGGAATGATCTCCCAGGGTGAGTGAGTGATGGAGCCCCACAGTGTGAAGAATTAAAACAGCATCAGGCAAAGCCTCAGGAAATCAGTGTCCGAGGAGGCAGCGTGGCCCGGCCGTGGCAGCGCAGGGACTGTGCCTGGGTGGGAATGTCCATTGTCCATACACTGAACCTGTTCTTGTCCTGTACTAAAATCTGTTGTATTGCTCAGGGAGGTGTGATCTGCAGAGCTTTAAATCCTGCCTCCACTTAAACTATTGGGAATCTTGCAGGCTAATCCAGCAGCAAGCCCTCAGAGGACACCAGTGACTGGCTGATACTCCCCTGTCCCATCCTCAGCATGTGATGCCTTAAAAATTCTTCAGACCTACATGAGGTAGAACATGGGTGTTACTGGGCATTTCTGCTTTAAGGAAAAGAAGTCTCCTTTTGCTTTTACAATTTTTTTATCCCAGGTTATAGGCTGATCCGAGGAAGCGTGGCTGCTCTGTCAGTTGGGAGCTGCTCCCTTTCCACTCCAGTTACTTTAGTGCCAGTGAAATGTTTGTGTGACAAGTGAAAGAAATCCCTGTGCACCAAGGTCAGGGTGCAGTGCCTTGCTCTCTGTGGAGATCAGCTTGCATTGCCTTGTTTCTGGATGACAGCCATATGAAAGACCTGCAGACATAATGAGAGGATACAGTTTTTAATTAAAAATTATAATGTGCTGGTATCACATTATTAAACAAATTGAACTTGTGAATTTTTGCAGAATATCCAAATTTAGGAAATAGTATTTTTTTGTGCAGTATTTCTTGGACCTGCTGTGATGAGTAAATACTGGACTGCACAGACAGTCATTCAGAGAAAAGACAATGGGATTAGAGGAGGGAAAATTCATGGACTTGCTTTGTGTAATACTCAGACATCTCACACCATGTGCAGAGACTTTACCATCCAGAACAAAGGTGTGCACATGTGCTAGTCATGACCCTTTTAGCTGTGCTCTGGAAATGCCTGTTTCTGCATAAAAGAACAAACAGGAGCAGAGAAGCAGCAAGTGAGGAAAATCTCCCTCTCCAGTCTGTTCGGACTAAATGTGGGAAGCTGAGGTGGGGAACCGGGCTGGCTGAACCTGGCCTAGGGCTGTGCAAACAAATCCATCTCCTGTGGCTTGACTCCCCCTGAACCTGGGGAACAGGACCACTGTAGGTAAGCAGGATTGCTTCAAAGATACGTGGTGGCAATTCCAGTTTTCCTTTGTAACACAGAATATGTGGAGCCCCTGGATTTTGTCCAACCACAGACCAAGGCACTGAGTTGCCTGTCTGTAGCTCCCTGGCACCAGCTGTGAGGCAGTGCTGACAGACTCCTCAAAGTCTTGTGGTTTGGGTCTGTTCAGGGAAAAAATTGCCTCTTGCCACTCACCAGATATGCTGGAGGGCTCAAAAAATAGACATGGAAAAGCAATGGCCATGGCTACTGTCCTGGCTCCTCACAAATGTTGGCTTTCCCATTCTTCAGGTTCAACTACTGCTCCTTCACAGTGCACTGTATCTTCTGGGATGAAATTGGTGCCATTTATTTGTCATCTGGGTTTTTTTCTATATATATATTTTTAATATAGTCTGGAAAGCTTATCCCCTATAATTTTTGGTTTTACTTGACTGGCTCCACTTGCATGGTAACTCCCTTCCAGTGTTTCCCATCATGGCTCAGAATGGCTGGGGGGCTGCACCAGGTGGGAGAGCCAGGATCTCAGTGGAGCTCTGCAGCACAGGTTCATCAGAGATGTCTAATCCAGCAAAAATCTACATCAGCCTGGGACACAGGATAAATCACTGCAATGGAAACTGAATCTTTCATTTGCTCTTTGTATTTTCTGCCCTTGCTTTGGGTTTGTTTTCTTCTCTTTTCTTCCTTGCAATTGTCAGGGCAGCATCTGGGAGTTTTATGAAACAAATGTTACCCATTAAAAGCCCATTGCTGCCTGCCAGAAAGGAAAATGGCATCTTATTGAAAACAATATGTAATGGTTATTGCTGTCTTGTTGCAAGTTACGCCCTTGAAAAATGTTAGGGACTTATTTAGTAGCAACTGATGGTGAGGAAAAGCCCAACTAAAGCAGAAAATTAACTGTTGCATTATCTTTTACAGCTTCAAACACCATCATGCAGTGCCTGGTCTGTTGTGTTTGTAGATGTGTTTACAGTTGCTTCAAAGACAAGGAACAACACTTTTCCATGGTGCTTTTGTTGCCTCAGTGTTGGAGTCACAAATAATTCCTGTCTGGTTTCACATACCAGCCTTGGAGCTGCGATGGAGACTCCAGTCCTGACCAGGAGAGCACAGCTCCAGCGATGTGAGTAACAGAGCCCCTGCACACACAGCACCCCTTGGGCACTGCCTGGGGGACGCTGGGCCTCCAAGGACACTTCTTACCTTAAGTTGGTACCCTCAGCACCTGCATTGCCAGGCCAAGCTGCTGATTCACTCACAGACTGTTAATCTTTTTTAATGTTTCTGTCTTAATCTATTTTGTATTGCCTCTTGTTTATTTTATTTATTTTTAAGTTTATCCTGTATTAAAATGAGGATTAATAAACGAATATTAACAGGTTTTTACAAATCAAATTGGGAAACACAGCATTAATTTCTGCACTCTGCAAAGCCCCTCTCTCAGCACAGACTGGAACCAAAACTGGTGGCAGAACTTGTC
>VZTH01011522.1:0-22414 GCA_013397815.1 Aleadryas rufinucha
ACATTGTAACCTAGGACAGGTTGAGATTTTTGTTTTTCAAGTAAAGAAAAGTGGATTGACTTCTTCACATTATCTATATACTCTTTCTGGCATCAGTAGAACATTGCTGAGCTATTAAAACATGTGTGACCAGAGTTCAGGCATGGCCTGGCTGGTACTGACTTTGGTGGCAGCAGCACAAGCAGCCCTGTTGCTCCACCTGTGTTCTGTCCCTTGTCTGTTTGGGAATCTTGGCCAGTGCAGGGCATGAGGTGGAAGAAAAGCACTGGTGCTGCTGAGGAACAGTGTGTGCAGGGGCAATGAGTATGCTGGAATTGCTGAATCTGATATTGCCCTGAAAAGGAAATCAGTAGTCAAGCTACAGCCTCAACTCATGTATGCAAAGAGCATTTAGCTTTGGTGGTGGAGTGGTCAGAACCATTTATCCTGCAGCAGGTAAAGAGTGTTTATGCTCTAGCGTCTGTTAACACAGAGAGATGTAGAAATGCTCCCACTGCTGAAGGCTGGAGAAATTATTATGCTGGCTGATGAAGAGGTTTGTACTGCAATTCCAGCTGTATGTCTCTGGGAAAATCAGTTTAGCTTCATCTTAGACCTATTTACTTCCACCACACTTGGACTGAATATTTGTCAGGGACACTTAAGAATATTTGTGTTCTATAAAATGGCACAAGTAATGGATTTTCTGGGGATGTAATACATTGGTTTGAGGCTTTCAGTGGCTCACATGCCTCATGACAGTCTTCTATCTAAAACATGCATAAAATAAAATCTGGTGTAATTCATTTCCCACATCTTACCAATAGTGTGAAACCACAGTCATCCAAAATGCAAAATATTTGTTATGGCATGCACAATTCCCACTTTGTCCTGTGATTTAGATCTCCATTCTTTCTAACTATAATAACTATCCGTCACTCTGAGTTATTTCTTGTTAATGGTGTGTTTGTTTCTTTGATTAAAGGGTTTAATGTCAATATATGTTACAGTCGCTGTTTATCTCAGACTTCCTAATCACCATAACAGCCACCACAATGTCTGGTCAAGTAAATCCCATTTTCACCTTTTTTGGTTTTCCCCTGAGGGAATGCATTTTCAATTAAATTGTGCTTTTAAAATATTGGACTATATTAATGTGGTTTATCATTCTCCCCAGCATAAAATAGTTTCTAGCAGTCCTCAGATAACCAGTTTGGCATCTCTTCTTCCTTCAGCCTAAAGCAGAGTTCTCAATGCCAGTTTGTTCTTTATAATGTCAGTGGACATGAGGCTAAAGGCAGGGAAGTTGGGCATTTGTTGGTGTAGTGTGCAAGTCTCCCAAAACAAAGATTCTGTAACTTGAAAGCAGCTCTCCTGTTCATTTTATGGTCTCCCTGCACCTCCCAAATTCAGATCTGCTCTGGCACTGCAGGGCTGACCCTCTGAAAAATGTCAGTTATCTGCTTTTACACTTGAGCTTGTCTACAGGGAAAAATAGTGCTGCTTAAAATCTCCAGCTATCCAGCAATGTGTGTACATGATCTGCATCTTCTATTCTTGCACATAACTATTGAGGGCATCAAGGGAAATTGTTTTTCATGTTAAGCAGAGGGGAAGGAGGTTGGTGGCACTTCTGGGTTCCTTATTGAGCACTTGTCTCCATGTCCAGCATGGGCTATAATCTGGGCGTCAGCAGCTTTGTAGGAGGGACCAGGACAGAGAGAATGAGTGGATTTTTAGACATGTCTAAAGCTAATTTAACCTGAAACTTGCTTGGGTATTTGTAGCAGCCTGTTCATCACAATCTGTAATGGTTACCAAAGGTGACAGATCAGCATCTGGGATACTGGTGGTGATATCCCCAGTTTTTGTGGTTAAATTGCTATTTGTGCCCGACTTGCTAGCGTAAAAGTAACTTGGACAGGTTAAAGTGAAATGCAGTCATGGTTACTGAGATCTACTTTCTTATATAACATGGAAAAAATTATCTTCCACAATTCACTTATGAAATTTGCTTTAAATGTACTTGTTCTGGGATTAGCTGCATGCTCCAGTGTACAACTGCTGGTGATGGATGGAAAAAGCCAGGGTACATCAAACTGTTCCTGTTTTGCCTATGGGTCTGCTCAATCAGGATATAAGCATAAAGACAAAGGTAAAGAGGGCCCATGTTCCTTACAACAGAGTGTCAGGACCTCAAGTTCCTACTAGAACTGGCCAGTATTTGATACTTTGTAACTCAGAAATCAAATTGTTTGTGCATTTAATAGATAGCAAAGTGCTGAGTAATTTGCTTCTTTCTACTTTTTATTTGCTCTGTATAGGAATCATCTTCACAAGAGTGGGCTTGCAAGGCTTGTTTCCCCCTCCCCTAGTTATCAGGGGATGGTGTGGCAGGTATAAAGGGGTGCGACTGTGCATCACCCTGCTTGGAGGGGCTGGAGACTTCTCTTTGGCAGAGAGGCAAGAGTATCTCTAGTCGTCCTTTCCAGGCAGCAAGCTCTTCTCCCTGTGCAGTTTTCCACATCACATGCAGGTGGGTCAGTTATTCAGTGAGCATTTATCTCTAAATAGTAATATGAGAGGTGTCTTTACTCCCTCTCTCTACTATTTTCATTCATCTACTTTTTTATTTTTTACTTTTTCCTGAAAGTATTGTGCAGGAAAGAGCATCTGCACATTTCTGTCCTGTCTCCTCAGCACTCACCACCTCTAGAGTCCTGCCCTCTCCAGATCCCATCCTGATTCTGCAAAGTTGTCTGCACTACAGCCCCTCACTCCTTCCCTGCCATGGTAATTTTCTGTTCTTATGACAACCTTCACTTAATTTCAGCTGGCCTGGGTTAGATACCATTGATGGAAAGTTAAACTTAAAAAAAAAATACAAAATTGTTGCTCTCTGTTTGGCAAAGGCTCAATAAATCCTGTCAGTTTTCCTCTGTCTCCAGTTCAAATAATTCAGCCTTCGTTTACCATTCTCACCCAAAAATACTGCAGGGGCTTGAGTTTTCCTGGGTGTTTTCTCCCTAAAAGCCACGCAGAGGATTGTGAGCCTGTGAATCACCCAGGCAGTTTGGAACACCATTCATAAATGGCATCTCCAGAGAGATGCTAGAAGCAACCTGCTTCCCTGGGGTCATTCAGAGGTGCTCTCCCAGCTCTTTCCCAAAATTTTGCAGTGTACCCTTCTGTGGACTAGACTTTGGGGTCACAGTGATCATGTTTTATGTCTGCACAGCTCCATGAGAAGCGATACTGCAGTGCTTTCCATCTGTGCCCCTTTGTGTCCCCTCTTCCTTTACCCCTCTGAGAGGGGACCCAGCCCATGCACTGAAGAGCTGTTCTGCTTCCTTGCTGCCAGTCATACCGGGATGAGTCCTAGCTGCCATTGGCATCTAAGTGATACTACTCCCTGCAATGGTTACTGCTCCTCCCACATGGCTGCTTGAAAAAACCTCCAAAAAATACATTTGTAGGTAAGGGAAGGCTTAAATCCCCTTGGCCTCTATCCAGCCAGTGCTCATTTACAGCTCAGGCCATTTGCCAGGGTCAGTGCATCTAAATTCAGATTAAGCTTTCCAGAGACCTCTCCATCTCTGGACTCAGTTTAGTTATGAGAACTCTTGCTGAGTACTGTCTTCTGCACGGTAATCACAGCCTCTATGATAACATTCTTCAACTGACATAAGTGGGATCTTGACTTTTGTTTTGTGGTGGGTTTTTTTGGTGTGGGTGTGTGTTTTAGCTGGTTGGTTATTTGGCTTGGTTGTTTTGGTTTTTTGGTGGTTTTGTTTGGTTGGTTTATGTTGGGGTTTGGGGGTTTTTGAGGGTTTTGTTGGGGTTTTTTTGGTTTCTTATTTTTTGTTTGTTTAGGGGGCTAATTGGGGGTGGTTTTTTGTTTGGTTTTGGGGTTTTGTTGGGGATTTTTTTAGTTCAGTTTAGAGGGTTTTTTTACACCTTAAATATTGATATCTATTGATTATAAGTAGATGAGTTCTTTGAAATTAGAACAGACCTAGCAACAACTTTATGTTCATTGTTAAAGTTGCCCAACAGCAGCTCTTACTATACTACTCTTACAGCAGCTCTTACTATACTACTCTTACTATAGAGCTCTGGTCCATGCTCACCAGAGCTCTAGAAGTCTGGGTAAATTCTGCCTGAATCTATTTTTCTTACACTGAACATGAATGTTTCATGCACAATCAGCAAGGCTGATGTTGCAGCAGAAATTGAAGCCCTTTGTGACTATACTATATACATAAACTGTAGATACACTAACCAAAAAAACATGAGACCCACTACTGTAATTTTGTTACAATCAGTAACAATTCTTTCTTGCTTTTATAGCATATTGTTCTATAAGGCACATGCAGGACATTAAGATGTATATTTGAAACAGTATCAGTTTTCAATTTTTCCTCTTTTTCCAACTCTTTGTTACCCACAATCAAATTTTTTAATAACTGGTCTGTAGGAGAAGTTTCTACTTCTTTTGCAGTTCTGTAGATAGAAATCAGTAATTAATTTGTCTATATTTGTTGATCTGGCAGGAATTGACATGTTCATATTTCACAATTCTCAGGACTTCTGTGGTGATGGTCGGGTCACTGGACAGTTGTCCAAGTTCCCTTTGGCTCTGCTTTCCAGCTATGAATTCCAAAGGTATTGGATTCACATTTCAGGTTCAGTTCTATATTCTTGCCTGGTGTTTCGCAGAAGCTCAAGACTGGATTAAAAAGTTTCTGTGGTCGCTAATAACTGAGCTCTTTGAAGATAATGGCATTCATTGCCCACAATTTCACTTTCACAGGAATCCAAGATGGAATCTGAAATCCTGAGATTTCTGAAAGATCTAATAGAAGCTCCCTTGTTTGCCTTGCTTGGGAAAGATTTGCTGATGATTTCATTCCCTTTGCTGAAGCTTCACAGCTTACAGCTACTCTTTCCCTGCAGAAGTTTTAGCAGCATTGCAGAACAAAACCTTGAACAAACCAATTGCTGTTCAGCACAAATCAATCCCAAGGCAACCAGTTACTTCATCAACATCAGTAAATCTTCTCCCGGTTTACCTTCCAACTTTTTGGATATACAGCAAGATACATTATTGTTGAACCTATTGCTAGGAGTTCCTAAATCCTAAATTATCTGATAGGAAAGAGGCTGCCAAAACTCCATCCCCAAAGATCCAAACAGCTGTGGAGCTGACCATGTATTCCCAACAGATGTGTACATGACACACTCATGTGTACACACAGAGTCTCAGGGTTGAACACAGACAGAAACACTCATTGCTCATGCACGAGGGGATATCTCCTCCAAAATGTAGTGCATGCTGAATACAGAACAGCTCCTGTTTATATGCTATATTTTACATACATATGCATTGATTTTCCCAGAATAAACACACATATGATAATTTCTCTGAAATTATTAACATATTTTCCCACCCCTTTATGTATGTGTTCTTCTGTCCTGGGGGTCTCTTTGGTGGTCCCTGGTGGTTGACCCCAAAGCGATACCCAACTGCCCAGGGAACTAGTGAAAGTTGACACAACTGGGCTGGTTGCTTTCCAGTTCTTATTCCTACAGAATGGGCATTGTGCAGTTCCACAGGCCAGTGTTTTTTCAAGGAAAAACATTGTGTTAGCTCACCAGGTGCAGACAATTTTTCATCTGGTTAACAGTCTCTCCAGCCTTAGGTCTGGATCTCCTGAACCTGCTGTTTGTGTCTCAGAAGCACAGCTGTGAGCACCCTGGCTCCCAGCCCACTTACCTTCCTCTCTGACTGTCTGGCTTGATACGGAAAGGAATGAGAGACATGTCTTCACGAACAAGCTCTGGGCCTGCTGGTAGATGGAATTAGCACTGGGAAATAAAAGGAAACAATGGGAAAGATTCCACTGATTGATGAATGGAAAGAGATTTGTCTCTACAAACAAACTGTAGGTCTGCTGATAAATGAAATTGGATATTGAGAAATGAAAGAAACAATGGGAAAATCATAAAATTCAATAAGAACTAAAAATAAAGGGGGGTTATACACTAGAAGGTATAGGCATTAGGGGATTAGGTATTAGGTGTTCCGGGAAGTCTGTACCTCTTGAGTACCTCAGCCAATGGGGAAAGAGAGAGGGAAATGTGGCCAGGAAATTAGGATAAAAAGGAGGCTCTGACCTCCAAAAATTTGAGATACCCCAAGGGAATGCCCCATGGCCTCTCCCTTTATTCAAATAAAGTAACGGGACTCCTCTGTCTCCTTTTTGGACATAAACCTCTGATGTTCATGGATTAATTTTCCTAACAATACTCACCAGAGATCACACACTGACACGTGCACCTTTGCTTGCTGCAGTTGCAGGTGCACGTACGGTGAAGATGTGATGGTGTGATGCCAGACAAGATGCCAGCCCTGCTTACACATGACTGGCCCCCTTTTCCCCCTCTCATCCCTCTATACCAAGCAGATTTTTCTGCAAAACATCTTGCATCCTCCCTTCTCCCACGTTCAGTTCCTCTGTTAAATACCCTTTTATAAATCCTGTGCAGTCCTGGAATGCTCTTCCCCTCTGTCCCATAATGGGTCTTATGCTTCCATAGGTGGTATTCCACCCCTGCCTGGTGCAGGGTGTCCTCCTGGCTGCTCTGTTTGAGGCTCCCTTGAAGCAGCCCTGAGAGGGCCCAGGGCTGGGGCTTCTCTTTCTGTTATCAGATTATTGAGGTTTCCTCTGTACTCCTTTTGTGTTCATGGAAATGAGCCTTTCATTGCATAGCTTAACACCTAGCACAGCTTAAAGGCTTCGTTAATTGTTGTCACTTGTTGAGATGCCTCCTCATTGTGCGGTAACTTCATAGCAATTAGTATGTTCCTCATGACAACAGTATGTGAATTCACCCTAACTATTGTTTTTCTGTTGTAAACAGATTTTAGATTATTTGAGAAAATGTTTCCTCAACTGGGTGCTTGCTAGCTCAAAGTACAGGGATTTGCCTGTAGTACTGCAAACTCTGTGGCATAATGTAGTCTTAGCCTTGGTTTGCTATTGTAAGTGATTTTCTGTGGATAACAAAAAAAACTTGCTGAAAGGTAACATACGTGTATGGGTAAATGTTGGTTTTGTCTGTTAAAATTTTGAATAATGAGTCTTCCCTTCCCGGCTGAGGTGCTGCACCTTGTGCTTACTCATATAATTAACAAACATAACAGAAAAGTTCAGCCATAATTAGGTAAGTAAAGAAGCAGTAGTTCAGTAAGGGCTGCAATTAAAGCCAAACTAGATACTTTACTTGATTTCACAGCCTGCTTTCCAACTTTGCGGAGAAGAAGCCTGAAGGCAAAGTTTCCCATCATCTGAGAATGGGATCAGCCATCTGGTAGAACCACGGTCCCTTTACTGGCAAAACCAGGAATTTTTCTGTCCATCTTCATTACTGGAACACACTGTACTACCCCTGTGCATGTGGCATCTTTTACTTACCTAGCATTTAATGAATTCTTTGGATATTTTTTAAGATACTTGTTTTTCTTTCAGCAACAGATATATTCTGCCTTGCAGTGTAACACCGTTATCCCATGTAGAGCCAGCTGACTTCTTGAAAATTTCTCTCTTGTCCTTTGTCAGGGTTGTTGCTGTCCTGTTATTTCAAAACAGTGGCATCAAAGAAATGGGATTTTTTGCATATGCTGCAGAGTTTTGGATGGTATTGATCCATGACATTTTGTCCTCTTCAGATTTTGGCAATGACCAGTAGTCAACTGAGATCAGACCTGAGCTTGTCGGTGGAGGATATCCCTTTGATTTATGTCCTGAGGTGACACAAGACTGGCACCAGGATTTTCTGGAGAGATGTGACTCATGGCTCTCCCTTCATTGTTATGAAAGGCATCGACTTGCTTGTTCTTTTCTCCAGAGCTTCACAGCTGTTGCTTATGTTTCAGGTTTGCAATGACTTGTACATTATTCTGAAATAATTGGCTTTGCTGAGATCAGAGAAGTGCTAGCAGATATGCAAGCTGTAATATATGGTGAAAAATAATTCGTGCTAAAAATAAAGATTGCAACATTTTTACTAAAGCAAAGAGGGACACAAGGACCATGGACATGTAGCCACCAGAAAATCTGCATTTAAAAGAATGTGAATTCCAGGAAAACTTCTCGTCTGGCTCCAGCGATATGCATTCAATGTAGATATGATATGCATTCAGTATGAATATATGCATGTATGATAAGATAATATGCGTCGCCAGGAAGGCTTAAGATATACATCTATTGATCCCAAGAACTATCGCCAGATGAAACAACAAGACTACTTTAATATGCAAGAAGGAAAAGATTAACGAAGCCAAAAAGAGTATAAAAAGATACCTCATGAGAACTGATTTCGTGAACCTGATTTCATTTCACCCAGTACCGACCCCGGGCTCGGTGCTGCTTTTGCTCGTGACTTTATTATATTTTATATTTTTATATTTTAATAAATTCCTTTAATCATAAAATTGGCTGATTCATTTATAACACAAGCCAAACCCATATTGTGACATTTGTTTTTTATTTTGGCGGCCATCTGAGAAAAGCAGTTCTACCTAATCATATCAGTAAATTTCTCTGCCCTTTTTTTTTTTTTTTTGATTTAGAGGATGCTACCAGGAACTAAGTGCAAGAAATTGGCCTAGTTGCTGTGTGAAAAAGGATAATTGTTTTTGTGTTTTCTGGTTTATACCTTCCAAAACTTTTAGCAGTAAGCATGTGAAATATGATTGAGGCTTTTTCCTTCTTGGCAAATAAATAAAGTTTAAAATCAAAACATAGAACAAGTGGAACGGATAGCATCTCAGGAAAGATTTCTACAGAATCTGTGACTTCCCATGATGAATTTCTTCAATCTAATAATTATTAGGTGTATCCTGCAGTCTTTCTTTGAAGCCTGAGGAACACTCTTGCTTGTGCTGTATTTTTGAATAATTTCAGTTGTCTAGGCTCAGGTTTGAAAAGCTTACAAAAATGCTTTCTTGACTAAGTAAGACTTCAGTTAGCGTTAGTCAGCTCAGTACACCTGAAAAATCTCTCTTTTCATTTAAGCTGTTCCCTACACTGCTCAGTTTCTGATAATCCAAGACCAATGGTACAGAATATACAGGAAATAAATCACAAGAAATCCTGAAAGGGCACTTGAATTTGATACAGAAAAGATATTTTGATAGTATAGGATGGGTTGCCACACTGTGATGCCTTAGGTTTTAGCTTTTATATTTTTCAAATTCTGTATTCTCTGTATTCCTAGTGTGTAACTCTGATCTGTCTTGCAGCCTGTTAGCTGCTGCTCTCTTATGCTAAGATAGACATAACAAAGCCTCTCCAGGCTTGCTCTTCAAGGACACTCAGACCATCCTAGGCCAAAATGTGTAAACCAGCATCTTGAGGAAGGGGGGAAAGTTGGGGGGGGGGCGGTTACATTATTAGCTGAAGTTTAATTGGCGAACTTATGCTGATATGCAAATGGACCAAACTTACAACAGTGTGAAGAACTCGTGACTGGTCGTCCATCTTGGTAGCCTTTGGCCTGCCAGGGTGTACCTCTGAAGGCCTTTTGAATAAATATCTCCTTTATTCCTCTACCCCTGTCTAGTCTCTGTTTCAGGTTGTCCTTTTTAGGCATCAACTGCATGCCACAGACACCTTTAACACTTCCAAGTTTGAAAGATGAGTATCCAAAATCTGTATCCATCCTGCAGTGGAAACACAGACTTCTCTTATGTAACAAAGCAGAAACAATTATTATATTGATTGCCATGATCCTGGACTTTACAACATCTAGCTACCAAAACCCAGTAGCTTCTGCAATTATTTCTACTGATGAAGGTATAATTGCCTTTTAATAATGAATAGTACAGCATATCTTCATGCAGGAGATTGCAAAGTGGGTAAGACAGCCCTCCTCCCCATGCTGACAGACAGACATTCTTCCTGTAATTCTGGTGGGCCAGATGTCCAGGAAAACAACTCTGATGCTGTGAAGGTGGAGGTACTAGTGTATGTGGTAGTTGACCTGTTTTCTCCTTTGATTGAGAAGAGACACAAGCACACTCAGGACGGAACTCATCAGAGAATTTATTTTCTCACATTATCCCTGTGCAAAGTGGAGCTACAGCCCAATGCATGAAGGAGCCTGATAACAGGGCGAGGTGCCCAATCAGATGCCAAGGCCATGGTTATACACTTGGTCTCCTTAGACAAATATCCTACTGTGGTATTGTCTGTATGTGGTGTTCTCAGCCAGTGAGAGTCTGAGGTTGGGTTGAGGTTGGGCCTTCAGGTCCTGCTGAACCTGAGCCTGTGAATTCCTAGCCCCAGGTAGTGTTTGCTGTCCTAAGCAAGTCATGCAGCTGTTAATGCCTTGCATTTCCTATGTGACTCTGATGCAATTCTTGCTCTTTACCCCCTAAACGGCCATTTCTAGGGTTTGTTGGGCTACATTAATTGCTAGCATCTTTCTGTACTGTGGAGTAACTGCACTGCTGCTCTTGTTTTCCACTGTGAATCATGCTCAAAGTATCTCCCTTCGAGGGGCTCAGTAGAGGGCCTCCTGCACAGACTTGTCTTGGCAGTGTCAAGAGTCTGATGGCTTCATTTCTGCACAAAAAAAAAATTAAATAAATGTTGTGAAGGGAAGCTGCCAATGAAGAAAGAAAATAAAAAAGGAAAGAAGTCATTTATTTCCACATGTCTGTAAGTTGGTCTGTGAGCATGCAGAGGTTAGCCATGACTGCTGGCAACTTGACCCCAACCTTTCCAGAGGGTCATCACTGTGGTTTGTAGTAGGTCATATGAGAAATTTCTTTCTTAGCCCAGACTTGCAGGACACTTCCCACATCTGTGGTCTCAAGCTGGTGAAAATGTGCTGGTAAAATTGTGGAGAGAGGTGAATCTTCTCAGTGGGTAGCCCTCTATGCACAGAGACATCAAATCAGTCACTAGCATGCTAAAAATAGCCAATGGTGATGTCTGAAGATCTTGGAAAGTAGGTCACGATGCTCACATATAAAAATTATGGATGCTGCTGACAAGGATCAAGGGAAAGCTCCACAGATGCTAAAGTACAGGGAAGAGTGTGTAGCAGATCACAGAGTTTTATCCAACAATTCTCATGTGCAGCGAAGGTGAGTCACGTGTGGACTTAACCTTAAGCATGTTCTGAAGTATTTTGTTAAAAGAAGTCTGGCTTCTTTTCAACAGTGTGGGTTTTTCCTCTCTCCTCTTTTCCTGGAGCAGAAACACGGAGAATTAGAAACAATCTCTTGGTAGTTCTTAATTATTTAGCACAGAGGAATGTGGGGCAATGAAGAGAAGTGAAATTTTTGTTGAAGTGAACTGTTCAGGTCACAGTCTCTCTTACCTCCCTTGTGCTTGATTTTATTTTGTAGTGTGTTGTCTAGATTTGTATCTTGTGGAATTGGTGTGGCCTTTTTTTGGAGAAATGTATTAGCAGAGATAAGGTAAAACCAGAAAAACTTTTTTAAAGATATCTCACTTGATTAATCTGCTTTCTGTCTAAAAGACAGTCAACTGAAAAGCACATCAGTTTGGTGTTGTGATGTACATATAGTAATTTCCTGCGTCTGCTCTTGGTCTTCATCATTGCCTGTGACAAAAGGAGCCCAAATAGAATAAAAGCAATTTTTGGATGTTTTACTTGCAACTCATTTAACATAAGTTGATGGCTGTTTGAGTTATTAATCCATTTGCATAAATAGATGAGAAATTGCATCTCATTGTAGGAAAGCTTAAAACCCCCCATAAATGTAGTTTTCTTTGGTAAAAGATAATCTAAGAAAAAAGAAACAACAATGAAAATTAAGAAAATATTAAGTAAACGTCAAGTAAAAAATCAGAACCAGGTGAAGATGTGCAATATAAAGGACATTTTGCATATGACATAACAATGTGAACAAATTGATCAGAAAGCCACAACAGAAAGTAAATACATATACTCAGATTTTTCATACTCTTTTTTTAAAAGAAACATGTTTTAATGAATAATTGAAAACTGGTTCTTTAGGGTTTGTCCATGAAGAGAGACAACACTTCAGAAACATCCAGTCATTTATTTAATAACCAAAACAATTCAGGTTAAATTGTTCACATGTAATGAAATATTTAAATAATTTAGGAACAAAGGGTTCAGTACTGTATTTGCTTAGCTTTAAAATATGTGTAATGCCATTGGGATCATCACCTTAAATAAAACCACTGAGGAGAACCTAAAATGAAAAGAAAAGCAGAATAAGCTCATAAAAATAGAGTTAATGAACAGAAGAGGAGAGTATATAACCTTGTCAAACTGAGTAGGAAGAAAATCAACTTATAATTAATGTGAATGAGCTAATGGATAAAGCAGAATTATTGCTTAGAAAAAGAAGATTTACTAAAGAGCTTTCCACAATAACATGATATATCTGAACACTCTGGATCATTGATGGACACAGAACAAGTATTTAATTATAATTACTGCAGTTCAAGAGAAATTATCACCAGGTAAAATTGCTTCCAGAAACATATGAGGTAGAAAGGAAAAAGTAATGTGCAAATCCTGTTTAGACACCGTTGGTATATGACTATACGTGCAGATTTAAAATGAAAGTACCTGTGCACTCATAATCATAATCTCTTCTTGGGAGCATATAAAGTACCTATGAAAATTTTTCTTTATTTTTCTTATTTTTATGACTGTTCTAAGCCAGCCATTGAGATGATTGAGTTTCACATGAGATCTGAGTATATGTTTGATCTGAGAACCAAGCTGGATGAATAAGCATTTGTACGTACATGTGTATGCCAATTTTAATCAAACATATCTGAGTTACTTCAAGTGTTCTTTCTTTCATCAGTTCCTCACTATTCAGAGGTGTACCTGTCAATGACTTAAAATCTAATTAATCACTTTTTAAATAGAAATTGTGACAGTGAAATCAAACTCACAGGATGGAGTTTGGGTTTGTGCACTAGTATGTATTGAGAGGTGGTTAATTGTGGCTGCAGAATACACAATTTTGTTTGCTTTTATTTAGAGATGACATCTCTAGCTGAGGAGAATAGCAAGTTTGATATGAGAATTACACTCAAGATCCATGTGATAATCTGTCAGTATCACTATAAGTTTAAATTAGCATGTTGTCTCTTTTCTGGTATATAGCTCAGGGTTTTTTACCACCCTGGAGTCCTTAGACATTATTTTAAGAAAAGAGTAAATTATGGAAAAAGAGAAGAGGAAATAACCTCTGTCTGATCACACAACCCTAAAGAAGTTTATGGCTGGTAAAGAATAGTATGTCTTTCACCCTTTTGTGGTTTATTTTTTGCAGGGCGAGGGGTGGTGTTTGTATGTTTGTTTTTGTCAAATTTTATGGATCCCAATCTAGAGATTTCAAAGGGGCTGCACATTTCACACGGTCTTAAATTGTGATGATAAACCAGTGTAAGGAGAAGTATGTCAACCACCAAGTTAATGCTTGTCAGAGATTTGAATGTATTTTATGTTGGAAGTGATAGGAATGCCACAGCTTAAAAGACTTCTGTATGGCAAAGAGTCATTTCCTATGTGTGGTGATAATCAAATTCTAGTCCCAGATCATGGTGAAACTATATACAAAACAGGATTAAAATAAAACTTTTTTTTTTTCAAAGAGACTAAATCCATGGCATTAAATTCAACATACGAGGTTTATTCTTGTAAAATGAGCAGTAATAACAATGAAAACAATCTGTAGTAAGAAATTACTCACTGAAGGGTTTCCCTCAAGCTCTATGGTAAAGAATAACTGCCAAAAATTTCCATTGTTTTATGGAACTCTAATGATTGAAAAGTGAGTATGGGGGATTTAGTGAGATTCAGGATGACAACAGATTTTTTTTTGAGGTTTAAAATGTTCAGTGAAAAGCAGTATGTAAAGCTTTATTCATTGTTAAAAAGTGAATTCAGTTGGAGTTGTCTGCTTCAAGCAATCTTCCTACAACCCCTTAAGCCATATTGGTGAGATAGTGTTGAAGTTCTTACAGAAGTGGGAAAATGTTTTAATAATAAAAAGGTTATGTTTTATTACTGAAAATATTTTTAAGTATAATCCATTGCATTAATGAAAATAATTTATTAATTTGGTATAGAAAAAGTTTGGAATGTGTTTTCCAGTGCTTGAGGCTAGACTAGATTAAATTTATTTGAAACAAAAATGTAATAAATACGTACGCCCAATTTAGAAATAAAGAAATATAAAATTTATTATATGTCCAAAAGATTCNTTTCATATATCACAATTAATAATTTATTTTTGTATATGAAAAGTGAAATTAAAAACTTGCAATCAAACTAACTTTGAGTTTTGAATGTGGAAAGCAAAGTCAGACAAGAAGTAACACTTCTGGATGCTATGAGCAGAGTTGAGAATAAAAAGTGGTGCTAGAACAGATGCATTAATTTCGCTAGCAGGACATTTTTTGTATATTTTTAATTAACGTGACCAGGGTGTGGGGAACTGTAGCAAATATTAATGATCTGGGGAAGTGTGAGGGCCAGCAGCTCATGGCCATGGTGACCAGGCTTAGCTGGGTGTCTGGGCAGGTGGTGATGCTGAGGCATCCCATGGGTGAGGCGAGAGATGCCTGGGCAGGCAAAGCTCTGGGCTGGGCAGGGGACTTTGCACAGCCCAGGTACAGCCTTAGGCAAGGACCAAGGCATAGGGATGAAAGCCCACACTGAGGTTTCTCACAGCTTCTCACAATTTAGCTGTTTCCACTCAGTCTGATCCAAGATTACAGGTTCCTTGTACCAGAGCTCACCTAAGGGAAGAGGTGACAGGCTCTGTTGGTGTGGGCCAAGGGCCACCATAGCCTACGTGGGGATGTCTGGGTGTGGGATCATCCAGAAACCAAACAATGAGGGATGCACAAGGAGATGTGCTGAGAGCACCTCGATTAGCAGGTCATGAAGATCCCAGCCCATCCATATGGGTTTCTCAGGACATTCCAATTAAGAAAACAAAGGTCAGCCAAAAAAAAGCCAGGCTGCAGCCATTAAGAGATAGAACAGGAAGGTAATGGACTGCAGATAAGACACCCCTATAAGGAGAAGGAGCAGTGAGGAAATAATATTGATTGGCAGAAGTGAGACACAGTGAAGAGAGGGAGAATCACAATTGCTGTTTCTGAAGAGGACATATATCCAAAAATGACTTGTGAAGAGCCCTGAAGAGGTGGTGAGGATTTGATAACTGTACACCTTGTCCTCCTCCACAGTAAGTAATCATGGCCAGATACCTTGAAGACATGTGAGCCTGGTGCTCAAATGCCAAACTTGGGCCTGTGCATCTTAGTCCTTGTAGGTATGACAGTGTCAGTGGGTGAAATCTGTTCTGCTTTGAAATAGACTTGCCTCTGCCTCCTCCAATACAGTCTGGAATTGAGATTTACTACATTGATACCCTTGTGTTGCAGCATTAATCATGTTCCTTCAGCTGTGTGAATGGAAAAGGTGAAGATTGCAGAGCTCTCAGGCAGGATGGGTACTCCATGTTTGTGCTGGGATTTAACTCCAGCCAGGAGCTAAGCCCCACACATCCACTTGCTCATCCCCCCACAGTGGGATGAGAATCAGAAGAGTGAGAGTGAGAAAAATAATGGGCTGAGATAAAGAGAGTTTAATAGGTAGAAGAAAAGCCATGCACACAAGCAAAGCAAGACAAGGAATTCATTCACTGCTTCCCATGGGCAGGTAGTGTTCAGCCACCTCCAGCAAAGCAGGGCTACTCTATCCCAGGCAAAACCAGGACAGTTTGAAAGAATAGCCACTGCAGAGTTAGAAAAATCTGCAATTAGTTTTCACTCTGGCATGGCTAGGCCGTAAAAGCAAAGAGAGGACAGCAGAAATTTCAACCTGTGTTAGCCACCTGAGATACATTACCTGTCTTCAATGGTCATAGAAGCGATAAATTGATAATTGAGAGGTTCATCTTCAAAATGTTTTGGACAGTGATAAAAAAAATAATAATAGAAGCTTGTTCCAAGGTAGGTTTTTGGGGTTTTTTTATTCCCAAGAAAATATATCAAAAGCATCAATCCATCTGAACTGGGAAATTATGCATAACATTTAGAAAACAAGTTTATACATTCAAACAAACTGGAAGTTTATCAGCCCTACCTGAGTACGGGTCCTGATTTGGAAAATATATGCATCCTATTCATGTAGTCCTAGGAAGCAAGCATCTTATCCATGGGGATACAAAGGAGTGTCTTTAACTGAGCTCTTCATAGAATCTTATGTGAAACAGCCAGTTTTTAATCAAACTTGCTTAGGAAAGAGTACTTCTGAAGTAACTCAGAGAGCTTTGAGCCTCATCTAAGCTCTGCAAATTTCAGGAACTGATCACACAGTCCTAAGTGGATGGAATTTAAACAAGTCCTGAATGTTGCTCAGGTGCCATAGGACAGCCCCATGCTCTGAACAAAGAAACATTTATGCCATAGTGAGTCAGATGTGCTGTTTTTCTGAAAGGCAAGGAAAATTGGCACAAAAACCTTTGTAACATAAATCTTCACCCTTTGTGATGGTGGGATTCAGATTCTATATGGAGCATATTCCATAACCTCAGCAACTGCCAGACAGATTATACAAATATTCTTCTTCAATTAATGAAAGGAGTGCTGCAATAAAGGACACAAAGAAAGCAGTGTATTCAAAAATGCTAAATCCAAAAACATGTACTTGTGTGGAAGTACAATTTTGCCACACCCTCAGAGGGAAACTGCTGAGAATCTCCAATTCTACTTTGGTACAGAACTTCCTTATCTTCTTGGCATACTTTACAGCCAGATGCAATGGCAAAATCTGATGATGAAGTAAGTTAATTATCTTTAAATTGTAGTGTGCAGTGCTGTGATGTTATGGTAGGAGTGTGATGCAGGGTTGTGTTTTATTGCTGTTTGTCATCATGTTAAATTGGCTGAGTTGGGAATTGCAGTAAGGGCATTTGCATTCACGGTCATTACTGCCTTGAACACTATCCAGCCTTTTCACTTCCCTCTCTCTCTCTCCTCACTTGTTCAGTAATTCTGCTTTATGCCTTTTTTGAATGCAAAATAGGTCCTAACAGATTTCCTCCCCTCTCCTGACTGCTTTTGCTGGGATCTGCTGTAGAGAGGAAAGCTGTCTTTAAGTTCTCCCCCTTCTTTCAGACTTGTGATTATGGGTGACCAGTTGTTTTTTGCACCTTTGAGTTTTGTTCATTTTCTATATTTGTGAGCTGTAAAAGACCTCACAAAGCACAAAAGTTTGAGCACTTCAATTTTCACTTTTTATTTTCATGTGTTGGAGAATCTGGGCACTCAATCTTAATTATGAATAATTTTACTCCCACACATGCATATGCTAATAGAGAAAAGTTGGGGGTTTCAACACATCTAGGATTGGACTAACAAAAAAAATGTTTTGGTTGGGAAATTTTTAAGTAACATGTTTTGTCCTTTCTGAATACTTTTATAATACACGTATCAAACTTGTTTTCCATTTTAAGTGTGGATTTTATCCTCATTTTCCAATGGTAGTGAAATAGAATGGATAGAAAGCCCACACTGAGGTTGGTAGAGGTCAGAATTGGACTTAGTGGAAGCTGAGCAAACCCTGAGTTGCAGAGACTTGTGGACGGAATCTTCTGGTTTCATCCAGCTCCACCTCCTGCTGATGGCATGATGAGCTGGGTCAGCTCGTCATTGTCCTGTTGAGCCCTAAGCTCAAACACATTGACTTTGCAGCTTCTCTGAGTGACATCACCAACAACTGACCACATCCGGTGGGGAAAAGTGTTTGTTAAGATCCAACTGGAATTTCTCTTGCAACTTGTAAGAAAACAAGTTACAACTTGTGTCTCTTGCCTATAGCACAATTTTTCCTCTTGTACTCTTGCTGTGTATGCACAAGCACATTTCTCTGTCTGCTCTGCAAACTAACATCAGTTTGTTGAAGACAGCCATAAGATCTCCCCTGAGTTTTCTTCCTCTTGTGGCTGAACAAGCCCAGTGTCTCAGACTCTTCTTACAGCTGTGTGAGCCAGCCCTCCCATATTACTGGCCCTCTCCTGGTCTCATTCCAGTTTGACAATGTCTGTCTTCTACTGGACATTCTAAAACTGGACATGGTCCTCCACATGTGGTCTAATGATTGCCAAACTGAAGAAAAGAAGATAAATTTATTTAAGTTGCTGAGTCAAGTCTTGCTAAAGCAGCTTGGTACCTGGTTATTGATCTCAATCTCAAGGGCTCACAGCTAAACCACAACGGCCATATGTGTCAGAGGAGCCAAAAGATGGCTACCACCTGGTCAGGGTGACTAAAGCCTGTCAGTGCCACTGGGGTCCTGACAGTTGTGTACTGTCCTACATAAATTTCATTTGCCCTGAGTAAACCTGATGAAGGTTCACCATCAGTCCAAACTCACCTTTAGCTACCAAAAATTAAGGTATCATTTCTAGGTGTCCCCAAAAGGTGGATTGAATCACTCCCCAAAATGTTTTTGTCTGTCTGCATACACCAGGGGAGAGACTTAGACACTAAGTTGAAGTTTAGCTTTTACGCAGCTAAATTCAGATGAGATGACAATTCAGATGGGATCATACCATCAGATGGTACTCTTGCACACTTGGAGTAGAAAACAAATGTTTACACTGTTTCACTTCAAAGTAGAAATTTCTTCCTCAGCTTCAAGCCTCAAGGTCTTACCTTCACACTGACTGGGTGCAAACCATGGTTGCATCTTGCTCGTGTTAGGGCATAGTAGAGTTTTTCTCATTCACTGATGTGGTTTCCTGTGCTTCGGATAGGCTTGTAAAAGTCTCAGAAGTTATTCTTCAGGGGTTTTCCAGCTGAATCTATGTAAAACATGGCTTGCTACTGTACTAAAGAATGGTCTGTTTTGAATGAGATTTTGCAACCACTTAGTACGGATAATGGGGGTGTGCTTAGGATGCTGGAGGCTCGAAACAGATGCTGTCCAACATCCACCTAGCCTGCTTGGATGTATGGTTTGAAAACCACTGATGAAAGGGAAGCTTGGTGAAAAGCACACCTTGCTAAGCAGGGCTAGATGGAAGGGTTGAAGGAGGAATTTCATCTTTTGGAGTATATTAGCACTGCTTTGGTCCTGAAAGCAAATCCAGGAGTCTCTGAATTTAGCTGAAATTGAAAAATCAGGGTTATGACAGTCTTACATCATGCATATGAACTGTAAAGTCAAAACAGTCTTAAGCAAGAAGTGATGCCTCAGACCACAGAGAAAGAAAAGGACACTTTCCACAGGTATCTCTTCAATGCTTTGCCTGTACAGGTCTTCACTATTACCGTGGGCTTCAAAATCTCAGATTTCCTCAGCAGTTTTCTCTTTCTCAATTGTTGACTTTATTACTGTAAAACTACTTCTCTGTTTTCCTGAAGTGCTGAGGAGACAATTTAATTGGCAGATCAGGAATTGTTCTAGAAGCACCAGTGCATGAGACTCTAAACGTAACCACCTGTCACGAAGAGAGATTGTACCTTATTCCATTAACAGCTATTATGAAATTTGGGAAGGAAGGGAATGGGAATGACAGATGGTTAATAACTTCGTGGAGGGCGTTGATGTGGATGAGTTTTTTCCTAAACTTTGTGAGGAAGGAGGGCCACTGTCACAAACTCACTCTGAGGCTGCAGGGTGCTGGCAGTCCTCACCAGTGTCCTGCTGCTGGGGAAGGACATTTCTGTTGTACAAACACCGCGAGTGGCTGGCACAAGCCCTGACCCCTCTGGTTTCCAGAAGAGCACAGCTTTTCTTTCTGGAGGCCCTGGGAATGGCATCACAGCAGCCAGTATTGAGTTTTAAGGCTTACTACACCCAAGCCTGGTTGCTTTCTAGCTCTCTTGAAATCACATTTAACAGGAGTAAAGATGAAAGCAAATGTAAATGAGAATTTGTTTACATAGCGCAAATGTCGGTGATGCAATTACAATGAATTTAGAGACAGAACTAAGAAGAAAACTCTTCTTTTATCCACCTATACTTTAATGAACTGAAAGAGGAATTTCTCTATGCAGGGAAAAAATGTTTAACCAAATTTGTTGTCTGGGATCCTTTCTGGATATAATGTTTACACCTAATTTATTCTCTGTGGTTCCATTTAAATATAGTTTAATCAAAATGCTGATCTCAGTCTTTTCCCAAGGGTTTGCCTCCCATCTGCCACTTCACTTTCAGAAATACTTAATTTCACATAGCCCAAAACCCATGTCTTCTCTCTAGATGATAAACAGTTTCTGCTAGCAGACTTTCTTCACCATAAAGAAACCCCAAACTTATTCTAAGCAAAATATTCTTGTTGGCTTGGTACAGTCACATTCATGGCTCAAGGTAAAAAGCTTTTTTCACATGCTGAAAATCACATTTGCACCAATGCTAAAGTTTGCCTCTATCTCTGCAACCCTATTTCAAATAAGCTGGTACATGAAGTTGTGTGTACATGCAGCACAGTTAGTGATTGCTTTTGACTGGTGTGGCTGTCACACAAGTTGGTGTGACAATGCATTATTGCCCTGCCCTTGGGAGAGCTATCATGGGATTTAATAAATATTCAGACTTAAGTACTTTTTAGCAAACACGGTGTCTCTCAGAGACCATCAGAAAGCGCTGGATATAGAGAGTGATTTAGTTGTTTTGGGGTTGGGGTTTTTTTGTGTGTGTTTTGGGTTTTTTTATTCTTTCTTCTTGTTTGGTGTTTTTTTTCCTGATTACACAATTTTCATGGAAATAAACTTATTGTTATTTTAGCATTAATCTGTTCCTGGTACTAACTGTTTATTTGCTTCAGAAGTTCAGTCACAATATTTTATTTGCAGACTTAATTATCTCCATAGGAACTAATTGTGATTTATTAATAATAATACTAGTAGTAATTGAAACAGAGAGATAGTAGAAGTATACTATGTACCAAACATGTTGATAAAATTATTTCCAAATAAAACATCTTTCAAAATTTTTTAAGAAGCAATGGGTGAACTTAAGGCAGTGATTGTATAGGGAGATGGGAGCTTTTCTAGACTCTGCCTGTACAACAGAATGTGTGGGAGCCATGAGAGAGTCCCCTAAAGGGGTAGACCCTAAGAGCTGTTTCCCTGGCTGGCCCAATTCCCTGCTCCCTTTCCCCTGTGTGCCAGGGCCCCGCCTATGTCCCGCCCCCCTGCCCAGAATGCTCTGCCCCACTCCCCAGTCCCAGATAAAGCCTTGGAATTTTCCACTGTCCAATGCTTTCGTCATAGACATTCAGCATGGAATAAAGGTCTGCTGTTGGAAATCTACATGGGAGCCCTTCCCGTTTACACCGCCGGTGTGTTGGAGAAGCCTGCCGGTACCTAAACACCAGCATGGAACCCGACAAGAATGTGTTTAGATATGAGTATAAAATTTGTGTTATGCTGTGACTAATCCAAAACTCATTGAAAACTTTGATTTTGGTTGTCTTGGGATTAAGCCCTTGTTTAAGTAATTTCCGAACCCATTGCCAAGCAATCTTTCTGATTTTGCATCTTTCATACGAGAACAATTAAACTGAAAATAAATTAATTAGAATTTAATCTGCTGTCGTGGTGAGGAACAGGAAATTAAGGATTAAGATTAAGGATTGTGTTCAACTGTGGAATTTATTCGATAGTCCTAAACTCACTGAGGAACAGATTGCTTTTCCACACTGAATAATCAGGCTTTACTAATTTAAAGAATTTACTCCTGGAGCCCACAAACCCAGGCTCATACATTTCTTTAGAGAGGAGGAAAGCAGAGCTAACCAGGACTGGATTTTTCCATGTGAAACATAGAATTTTAGGAATTAGGATTCTAAGTAGAGGTTAGTTTTGTTAAAATTAGTTAAAATAAGCCTAGCAAGCAAACCCTGATGAAGTTAATTAAAAAGTTAATAATTAGTTAGAAAGGTAGGCCTAAAATAAGCTTTGAAGATGTAGGTAACTGATTACTTGTTAACGCTGCTGGATCGTAGCTATGGCGAGATAGCCACCACTCTCACAGAAGTCTCCCGCCAGGGGGAAGTTACCTCAGCTCAGGGGGCCAGACAAGAGAGTGGCCACTCACCCAGCCCGGTGCTGTCGGCACACGGGCACACTCACGCAGCCAGCAGCGGCAAACGATGAAGGAGGCAGGAGGAACCACCCTTAGCATGTCCTGCTCGTCTTTATTGGCGGCGCGGGGCACGCACCAGAAGCGCACAGAACGGGGGCAAGATGGCAGAACACCGATCCCCCCACGTGTTGCCCCTTAAGTACAGGGTGTTCTCCCGGGCGCGGGCAGGGGGCGGGGCCCAGGTAGGGGCTAGGGGTGGGGTCACGGGGTAGGAGCCAATGGCAGGGGTAGGTCC
>VZTH01011522.1:22949-83177 GCA_013397815.1 Aleadryas rufinucha
GTTGGACTGGGGCTGATACGGTTTTGGGAGACCAAGGATTGCAAAGGAAACCTCTTTTCTTCCTAACTAGTGGATAGATTCTTAAAAATTGTGAATGCTGACCAAGAATTATGTAATGTTATCCTTTGTGCTGATTTGGGGAAGAGGAAAGGAGGAGGGGGGTGTGAGAGTAAAATAGAGGGATTTTGCTTTGATTTTCCTATTATTTTCTTCTCTCTTTTAGTTCTGTTAATAAACTTTTCATTTTCTTTAAGTTTGAGCCTGTTTTGCATTCCTCCAAATCTCCTGTCTCACAAAAGATAAAGAGGTGAACTGAAACCACAACACAAAAATGGTGTTTCTGCCCGTTTTCGAATCAAAACCCCTACAAATCTGGTGCGTTGGCCGGGAAAGCGAACGAAACCCTTTACGTGAGGACTGTCAAGAAACCAGAGAGGCAGAAAGGTCAAAGTGAGGGAGATGAGTTTTACTCCATCATCTACAAATAGTGAGACCATAACTCAATTGAAAGAACAAACCACGCATGCTTAATGACTTTTCAGCTAATTACCATACGAAGCAGAGAATGGGAGGTGTCAATGATATTAATATGTATTTGCATTTTGAATATTTAACATTTTCTGTAGATAAATAAGCTTTCCATGCTCTGTGATTTTGCACTGCGTGTTTTGGGAAGGATCCCACATAGCTGCCTGGCTGAATAAACAAACACTTTCTAACTCTAAGTTGTTTGAGAGTCTTTGTCCGTCTCAGTTGGGTATCGATACTAGATCATGCCCATATTTTAATAAATCACATGTAAATCCCAGGAATTACAGGAGCCTTTCCTGGCTCCTGTAATTTGCATCACTCTCCCAAGTAAGCCTACAGAGTGGGGCAGAAAACCTAGAAAACACTCCAACATTCACCTTGAAAGGTTTTTTCCTACTTATATCTTGGTTGTGGGTTAGAGGTGGGGAATGAAAGTTTTCTGAGGCCTGTGGAGAGGAAAGCATGAGATTCTTGAGAACACAGACAGGCCAGAAAGGCTATGATAAATCTTCCCCTGAGCTTGCAGGTCTTGTCTGCTCAAGAAGGCTGCTGCTCTGATGCAGCCCCTTCTCCCTTGAGGTACTCAGCAAGTTTTCTCAGCAGCAATAGGTCAAAGCATGTGGGACTGCTACTATGCAGTGCTCACAATGTGAAAGGCTTTCTCTGCCTTATCTTGAGGAGTCACCACTTCAAGTGGCTTCTGGCAGGGCCATGCTAGCACTGAGATCCCTAACACTTGTATGGGGAAAGAGATTTTAAACAAATACCAAAACCAAACCAAACACCCTAAAGTGATTTAGTGATATTTATTGTAGCAATGAATACCCATACAAGAGACTCTGAGCAATAAGATCCTACAATAAATATTTACTCCATATAGAAAACCCTCTTCTCATAGCTTGCCCCAAGAAGTCCCATGGATCTTTTGTGTCATGACAAGGTCAAAAGACTCAACCAAGGGGCAGAACGTGGCTTCTTCAGGCTGCTGTTTTTACCCATAGGAGAGGGAACCTGTCCAGAGATTAGGTTGCCAGCTTTGAACTTGTAAAATTTGATTCAGTTTTCTCTTTTGCAGCTGATTACTTATACGATCTGAGGGAAGTAATTTTATGTCAGATTCTTCAGGGTATGATGCCCATTTGTTTTCCATGGAAATTGGTTACGGTGAGATGCTAAGTATCCTGATGGTCTCTGCAGGGCCTTTGAATTTGTACCTGAAAAATGGAGATGGGATGATTCATATACTTGCTAAATGTACTAACAATTGTGAAGTTCTTATACCTAACAGCTTCAGAAGTCATAAATTTACTACAGATAGAGCTGCATAGTTCCAGATGCTAATTTGACCTTTCCATCTTGTTTGAAAGGATATTTTTGGCTGTAAAGATGAACTTCTTGAAATATTCAGATCCATAGTAAATTTTATTTTTGACTTCTATGAATCCACCAACTCTTTAAGGGATTTTATTCTTATTTATACTTCTTTTCCCATGATAATTGAAATAATACCTTCATCACTACATCTGTAAATTAGCCATACAGAAGAAACATTCAGCATCAGTCAAGGCAATTAAGAATTTGTCTAGATGGAAAAATACTTGTGTGCAGATGGCACACAAGAAGCCAAGGCTACATTTTTCTCTAGCACTTGAGAGATTTATATTCAATCCTCCTCTCAGGACTAGAGACAGACTAACCAGGATAAAGCGATGTTCTCAATACACTTCTCAGAAGGACTTTAGTTACTTTACTTCTTTGAGCAAGTTCATTCAGGGTCTCTGTGTGGCCCGGTAATGTGCCATGAAGAGGTATCCTGAGACACTGGACAGAGTTCAGAGGTGAAAATAAGGATTGCACATGGCCACAAGCTAATCTTGGAGCTTTACTGATTGAGAACTTCTGCCTCTGAAACACCTCAGAATTTGTTGGCTGCTTTATTCATTTGACCTTTGCTTTTTGCCACCTTCTCCTTCTGTGATTGTGCTCTTCTGCCTGTCAGATGCTAATTTTTTGGCACAAACCTGCATTGTTTTTTTCATTTCATGGTGTGCAAGTGCTACAGGGAACATCATTAGTATGAGAATTTACAACGCTGTGCAAAACACTTCTTATTCTTTGCTTGCTGCTGGAGAATCAGTAGAGGAAAAGTGGTATGAGATTTCTTTTCCCCGATATATTTTTGGGAGTTTTTTCTACTGAATATTAAAAAAAATAAACAAAAATTGGTTGAGTCATGCCTCTTCCATCCAAGATGCATTGACTTAAATTCATGCACTTGTCAGAATAGAATTAAATTCCTGGTCACGATGAACCAAGAGGATCCTCAACCTCATGTTCCATGAATTTTAAGAAAGGAATATTTATTTTTCTTGCCTACCTTCAGTCTAGGAAGGAACTGAAATTGTTCCTTCGCATTGTGCTGAATCAATCACAGGAAATAAATAGTGGTGTCAAACTGCCTCTTAAAGGACCTTTGGTACTTTATCTCACCTTACAGACGAGAACAGTTTTTTGAGCAAGTGACAGATTGCTACAGACTGGTCAGCATGGGATCCAGGCACCCAAAAACAGCACAGTCCCCTTGTAGCAAATAAAACAAATCAACTCTCAGAGTCCATTTTTTGTAAGTTTTTTCAGAATCAAGCAAATAGAATCTGCTAATAACAAACAGACAGTTGTTGTAATGAAGAAATCCTGATTTAACCACTTTGCTCATACTAACCTCAATACTCTTAGTGTTCAGAGTTGATCAGGCTCTGACTTACAAGGGGTGCTGTGGGACAGGGACACTCACACATTTGTCTGCAAGACTGTGAGAGATAATTGAGCAGACCACAGGACCAGTCTTATTATGAAGTGATAAAAATCTGTACAAAAAAGAAAAATGCATCTATGCAGACTTTCCCAGACTGCCTTAACATTGTACACATTCAATATTCAGAATTATTCTGTGAA
Source organism: Aleadryas rufinucha (assembly GCA_013397815.1). Taxonomy (NCBI): domain Eukaryota; kingdom Metazoa; phylum Chordata; class Aves; order Passeriformes; genus Aleadryas; species Aleadryas rufinucha. Next base: position 26,436 of record VZTH01011522.1, read on the forward strand.
TAATTTATGCAAACATATTCCAGTGGTACAACCGTTTCAGTGGGTATTTGCTATTTTGGGACTTGTGGTTGGTCAAGTATTTCCATGTGACAGTTACCAGTTTCTGCATGCATGATTCTTACATGTGGCTCTTTAGGGTGAATATATTTAACTATTTGCTGAGCTTTCCCTGTGTGCAAATTTTGCTTTCAGTGGTGTACAGAAAAAGAAGCAGAGAACAAAAACCAGAGATAAGGGGTTGCAAATATTTGAGGAGGAACATAAGTACCAATGAAACACAACTCTACAGCAATTTTTTGTGTTATGATGCTCCAGCTGTAAAAACTGCATTTCCAAGGGTTTAGGACGCTACCCCTAAAAGCTACTCCCCACGTCAATTTGGGGAGGGGTGCCTGGAGCCCTCCTGGCAGCTCTGAATCACAGACTCGTTAGGATAGTTGGGGTGGAAGGGACCTTTAAGGATCATTTATTCCAACCCTCTGCAATGAGCAGGGACATCTTCATCTAGATCAGGTTGCTCAGAGCCCCCTCCAATCTGACCTTGCATGTTTCCAGGGGGCAGTCCAGCAGGACTGGGTCTCTTGCCCTTGCCAACAGAGGAAGCAAAAAGCCGAGGTGGGAAGCCCAAAGTCTGGATCTCTGCACTGCAGCACAGAGTCCACCTGGCTGCAGGGATGAAAATAGTCAGCAATAGTGGTTTATTGTGGTTTATGAGAACATGTGAAATATGTATTGATTTTTCCTATTTCCCTCCTCTCCATATATTATTCTATTCTTGCTTTTGGTTTAGATGCGTCCATCTTGGGGGGAAAAAAACCCAAAGAAAAACCCCAAAACATCAACACATCATGTGGGTATGGCTTCTTATTTCTGTGATCTATCATGTCCAGTTGCCATCCCTGCAGCTTGGAGACTTCTGTGGTGCAATTTTTTGCCATGCAGCACCAGACGACAAAGCTCCCCGCTCTGGCTGTGTGGTGCTCCCAGTGCTCAGGGAGTGGCGTGCAGGGCTGCAAAGGAAAGGGACATTTATAAAGCCAGGGAATTTTCAGTTTTCTCTGAACATGAATTTAGCTGTGTTCCCTCCTGCTGAGCAAAATGATAATGAGGCAATCGATCGTAAACAGGTGCAGCGAGGAGCTGCTCTGGGTACAGCAAACCTTCGCACTCCAGTGCCGTGCTCGGCGTCTGAATCTTGGTATCACTCAGAAGGAGTGACAGAATAATAATTCTCATCTCATGTTAAGGTGGAAACTTGTTAAATTCAGAACATTCTGGAATTAATGCTTATTTTTTCATAGGTTCTTTGCATTTGCCAAGCCTCATTTCAGGAATTCCTAGAGCAAGGAAATGCCCCCTTAAGAATTATTTGCGTAATGAATTATTTATTCATTATCTGAAGCTTTATAGCATGAATAAACCTTTAAGTACTTACAGGTTTTTTAGATTTAATTTTTTTTCTAATATTCCATTTTTTAAATTAATTTTTAAAAATTAATTGTGTCCACCTTTAATCTGGCCTGGTGCTGTGGTCTCAACCACCTTGCTTTGGAAAGCTAGTGCAGAAAACCCGCACATGGACGTGTGCACAGCTCTGTATAATTCTGGTTTATTTAACCCATGAACAAAAAGATAACACTTGATGGATAGTTTCAGTGGAGCAGCATTCCTTCTCCACAGAGGGGGAGAGAGGACCTGCTGTGGCTAAGTACTGACTGGGCACAGTGCTGTTACTGCCAGGGTGAGGGGATGGCACAGTGCAGGGCACCTCCTCGCACCCTTGATTGCTCTTCCTGCAATCACCGTCTCACAGAGGGGTTTTTCTCTATTCATTCTTTTTTTATTCTTTCCTTTTTCACTATATAGGAGATGTTTTATATCTATTCAATATAAGTTCTTTGTTCCCGTTTTAATGGCTTCTTTGTTGCACTCTGAAGCAAACCCTGCCCAGCTCTCAGGTTGCAATCCTTCACTGACCATCCTCGATGATTCATATTTGTGCTTTTCCCTCTGAAGTCATCCTCTGCCTGTACTTGCAAGGCCTCTGCCGTCACTCTGTGAGCATTTTCTCAGCGACCCCCTGTGACAACCTGCTTAAGAACCCCTAAAAAGAAAAGACACAAAGCCTCATATTCATTTGTGTCTCAATCCAGGAAACTTCTACTCAGCTTTAAATATATGCTGAAACAACTTTTCCAGTATTTGATTAATATATTTTAAGTTGTCACCAGAATGAAATATTTTCCTCTTCCTTTTTGAAAGGATTTTATCTGATCTTTTCAGTGTTCTTTGTGCCTAGAAACTTCCATAGGAAGCTCTTCTGCTGAGAAACATATGTACACATGACTCAAAAACCACCTGCTTCTCTGTCACCTGAAAGACTTTGCACAGAAAGCTAATGCATAATTTATCATAGAGATTTTTTTTGGTCATGTTTGGAATTTGTAGCTTTTTTTACCTTGTCTCTACAAAGGGAAAGATGCTTTTCCCGGACCTAAGAGCTTAAAATCCAATCTTAGTACCACAGATAGCAATTTATGTGCTTGGCTTAGGCAGCATCTGCTCCATACCTGGCACAGTCATGTCCCTCTGTAGCTCCAGCCGTGCAAGCCCAAGCCTCCAGGTTTCATCTACTTTTATGGGATGCAGTCTTCAGAAGTCTGGTCTGCCTGCTGCAAGTAACCAGTGACATGAATGGGAATATAAATTACCATAATAACTATTTTCAAGTCTTCTGTAATGCAGTTTAAATGCAGCGCATTGCTGTGGCACTGGGGCTTCCCAGAGCATGCAGCCAGGTGAGGAGGCAAATCTGTGGGGTGAAGGGGCATCCTCTTGCACACAGGTAACATCACTGCCCTTGCAGCGACATCCTGTAAGCTATGTGGAACAAATACTGTGGGCAAAATATACCTGGCAGACAAAAAACTGTTTGCAGACTGAAGGATGCAGAGGTAATTTAGGCTTGACAATCCTACTGTCTAAAGGGAGGGTCTCCAGACTTGGTTCTCATGCTGTTTCACTCATGACAACATTGGGAATCAGTGCTAACTCTGGTAATAAGGTTCTTAAGACTTTAATCCATGATAATTACCAAAGAATACAAGTGTCTTTGAAAACAGATATTCAGATGTTCTCTGAACAAGTGCAGTTGTCTTTCTCTTTCAGTACCAGATCAAGGATGTTGACTGTGACTCCTCAGTTTCAAAAGAGAAGACTTCAGTAGACAGAAAAATAGTTTTATATTCCTTATTTGGGATTTGTTGAAAAGCAGCTGCAGAGGGTACCAGACCCACAGTGGGTGAATCTGAGATATAGTTTTGACTGTAGAGTTCTGACTTGTGCTTTCACTATAAACCTGAAATACACCAAGTGAAACCCTCACCTGTTGTTTGTGCCATGTGCTGAATAGTAACTTGACACAATATCATGCTTCTAAATCTGACCTTCTTCTTTTGGGGACTGCTTACAGCAGTGTGGGAATAGGTGTGAGGATGCCAGTGCTTGCACATTATCTAGCTTTGTGTAAAATCTTTTAGGAACTTGTTTCAGCCAATGGCTGCAGTGCCTTTGCCTTTTGACAGCAGTATTTCTGCTTTAATACTGCCTTACTATGTACCACATGGAGTATTTTTATAAAATATGACTAAACATAGATTGTACCACTATATATTTGAAAGTTTTTCTGCCACCATCCTAAATATGAAAAAGCAGATGTTTCCCTCTTAAAATCTCTTTCTTCTTGTTATATCTTTGTACTTTTCTAGTAAACTGTAGCATAGTAATTTGAGCTTCTCCAGACTATTAAATGTTGTTCTAAATCACTTTATCTCCTCCCACATGGTCTTAAGCAAGTTTTTATATCATTGTCAAATTCTTGGCTGTCATGTGTGCTGTCAAATGTGCTAATAACCACCGAAAATATCACTCCTTATTATATTATTCTACTTACAGTTTTCATGACAGTACAGAAATGATGCTCTTAAGCTCTTGCATGCATATCAAAATGCTCTGCTCCCTGTCTTTGTCATTTCTTTTATTCCTCCATTACAAACAAATTCTCTTGTTTACTGTTCTGTCAGGAAGACTATTTGTGTTTTGGCTGTAGAACATACTATGTCTTACTTGTTTTTTCATGAAACAGTTAACCAGCAGGTTTGAGGGGGTACTAGCAAAAAGGGGTCTCTTTTATCAATGTCTACTTTATTTATTAATTTATTGCTACATAAGATAGAGGCATTCTCTGATGGAGACATAGCAGAAAGTGTAAAAGGGGCATGAAAAAACTCTTTACTTGGCAGCAAATGCTGCCCTCAATCCCCCAAGCCCCAGATACAGACCATCATCAAGATATAGGGACACATCACTGCTGCTCGAAGCTGAGTGCTGTGAGGACTTCTCCCGCATTAACTGCTCTGTTAGCTCTCATTCGTTATTCCTTATCTCTGCTCTGTGTACATACGTTTTCTGGTGAGGACAATATGTTGTTTTGAGGTCTTTTTCCCCTGAGAAATGAGCTCTAAAAACTTAGTTTTGCCAAATACACATGAAAGGAACTGAAACACGCTGCTTTTCCTCATGCTGGCAGCAGTTCAGTGATCCCAGTGGTGGCCTCAATGGTGGCAGGAATGGGAGATTAGAGAGCAGCAGGAGGTTGTGCCTGTCTCATGAACCATCACGTCTTGCCTACCGGAGAACATTCAGCATTACAAGCGAGGGCACACAAAAATTTAAAGGACTTCACAGCTAAATTGGCTTTTGTCTTTTGAAATGAAGTATGCTGCAGCACAGCACCAATAAATTGCCTGTGAAGGCCAAGACAATACTTGTGCTAGTAAAAGACAGCGACTGCTTGTCAGTGAAGTCCATTTTTAAAAAAGTTTTGGGCAGCACCTGTCTGCCTCAGCAGCAGTATATCACTGGTGCGTTTGGCCAGAAGCCTAGTGAGAAAAGGCAAAGGACAGAGGGAGAGATTCTCCACCAGCTTTGGGCTCTAAACACATACTCATGTTCCAGAATCCATCACGTGTAGCATTGCATCGTTCCTTTTGTATTTCCTTCTGCAGTCAGCAAGCATAAAATGGCACACATATGCTTTGGATTAATCTGATGCTTTAGCATCTTCATTTTGGCTACTTTAAACCGATGTTACCTTGGCATGGTTTCATTTAATGCCTCTAGTAGGTCCAGGCAAATACTGGTTTGGGGTTTTTTTAGGTTCATAAGCCAAACCGAAAAAGCAGGAAAAAATGTCTTAAACCAGAATTTTCTGAAGTTTTCTTTGGCAAAGTGAAACCACAAAACATATCATGCCAAAACCTTGAATGAACCAAAATATTTCATTCCACCAAAATTGAACGTCTGTGTTATGATTACTCTTGCCTTTTCTTCTTTTTTTTTTTTAATTTGAATGACACTTTGAACAAATGAGTCACAAAATTTTACTTGCAAATGTTTGGAATGGAAATATTTGCCATCTTCAGAAATCTATAGCTTAATCTTTCTTTCAGCCAAGGCTTTAGCTGAATTCAACCTAAATTTACTCATTGTTTCAATATTTTTTTTTTCTTTGTGTTGAATGTTTACAGGAAAATATCCCCCAGAAGTTTCCTTCTTCCTATTGAATTGACTCTTGAATTTTCTTCCTGCCCTGTCAGTGAGATATTCTCCTACTTTTACAGGGTTTCTTTTGACTTCGCTTTTTCATGATGAAGAACGTCTCAGTTTTGTTCCTTAATGATCTGAAAGTTCCCGTCATTTGGTGTGTGAAACTGTTAAGACTCTTCATCAGCTCTGTCTTGTCCCTCCCCTGCTTATTTTGTAATAGGGTTATAGGCTAGCAAGGAGTAAGGTAAATTCTGCCTGTGCCTTTTTAGAGCAGATGTTGCTGTCAATACTCTTTCTTCCTAGATTTGCTTTGATTTTTCTTTTCATTTTCTTTCCCCAAGTAGGGACATTCAGTTAAAGCACAAGTGTGAAACTGTGCAAGGAGAGAGGAATCAAAGATTTGTGTTTAGCTTGGCACCGTTGCATGCTCTTTAAACACCTCTTGCCTTGAGGATGCTTGGCTCTGCCAGGGAAGCCCATAGTCCTTCAGGCCAGAGTCCATCTCTGCCCAGAAATGTTCACGTTGCTGTTTATTTGCTCCTTGGCCCAGAAGCCTGGTAATCTGGGCTTTTCCCAAAGTATATATACTTGTGGCATAGGCCACTGTAGTGCATCCAGTGCATTTAGAATATGTCTGTTTTATGGTTTTATTGTGGAAATAAGAATTCTCAGCAAGAATTTCCAGTGAACTTCTCTACAAAGCTGGAATCTGGGTTTATTTGCAAGCTCTGCACAACTGATGTCCTCCCATCCATTCACCTTTAATCTTCTGCATGTGATAAAATTGATATTATTTTTGGAGGATGAATGTTGTTTCAAAGGCTCATAATTAGCCCCTTCCAACTTTGAAAAAATCACCCTTTTGAAAGAGGTTTTCTAAGTCTGCTTTGTCTGCAAAAGTGAGTTTTAAATATTCCCATAAAACCTCTTCATTTCCTGTGCCATGTGCCTGAAAACATACTGTTTAGTTGGCTGGGGCAAGGGAATTAGAGGTTTGAAAATAATGCTGCATTTATATAGAGAGTTAAATAGGTTTGAAAATAATCCTTTTAAGTATTTTATTTACATGACCAAAAATAATCAAGATCTGATTGTTTGAAAACTATGGGATAGAATGTCAGTAATACTTTAACAAGCAAACTAATCAACTGGTCCTCCTACTGCCTAGAACTGATGAAATAAAGAGATTCTTATTAATTCTGCCTGTAATGCTTGGGAGCCATGCAAATTCTCACTGGTGAGAGCCAGATGGGTCCCTCGATAGCGAGATTCTTTTATAGACTCATTCCTCATTTCTATGGCTAATGCTTTCCTCCTGATGAGGAGATTGTCCCCACTGATCCTATTTCTGGTTGCACTGTTGTTCTCAGTGGCAACAGGAATACAAATCATGGCTGGCACGTCCTTCTGGTGGCTATACTTCTGTGGGCACTTCTATGACACTGAGACTTGAGCCCACCTACAAACTGTTGTTGCTGCTGGGGATAAAACCTCACACTGGACTGAGGATCTCCACTCATGCCTGGTGTCTGGGCCATTCCTGGCAGCTCAGTAGAACAGAAAGGGGACCATGATGGGTTGTCCCACTGACACCGAAACTGCAGGAAAAACAAAACCTCTCCAACAACATTTTTTAGCGTTAGAGAATCAAGGCATTGCTTTATTCTGGCCAGAATGTTGTTCTGGCCAGGATGTGCAACAGAAATAATTTCATCCACACATTGCCCAGGTTGTGCAGGGAAAATAATCCCATCTCACATGACTCTTTACTAGATTTTGCACATACTTATACAGCCAAAACCCAGAGAAATACACCGGTTCAATGTTCATTGGTCCCAAGTTACGCAGTTCTTAGTATTTGGTTTCCTCTTGGTTGTTGATCCCTTTGTCTAATGTTAATTAGGTTCTCATTCTCCATTCTCTTACCTATCTTTTCCCAGACCATGCCGGGATGATGTTTAGAGTTGATGTTCGTTAATGGTCGTTATCTTTTGCGTATCTTCCGTGCTACTCCCAGTAGTCTGTTGAGATGTTAAGCTCATCAGGCCTTGAGTGGTGAAACAGTCCTTTGAGAAGAAACTTCAATTCCTTTCACCCTGGGCAAAGGTGAACAAAACCCCTGAATAAAGTTATATAAAAAAATTTTAAACTTTGTATCATTTCCAACACCATGTAGCTGACCTGGGGCAGCCTGCTGGACCTCTCTGAACTTGGTTGCTGGGCTTTTTGGTTGGATGAAATCTTCCTCTGTACCTTAACAAACCTAAAGTTTGCCTAATCTCTAACACATTTGAGATGTACTTACATCCATTATGACTTTTCACGTTCGGGGTTTTTATGGCAATTTCCTTCCATCTGTGTTTATGTCCAGCATAAATATGTCAGCATGCCCCCTGCAGAGCTCAGCCTGGTGAGATTGGCAGATTCAATCTGTAGATACTTTTACTGAACAACCTGTTGCAGGTGTCTCAGACATCTTTATAACCCAGTTTCCCAAAGATTCTTTGAACTTTTGATTCAAAGTCATTGTGATAATGTTGCAAGAGGGTGAGAAAGAGTGAGCCAGGCAACGAGTTGCCCCCGGGACCTTAGGTCATCAAAACTCTCTTACTTTCTCGTTTTCTTTGAAGAATTTTATTATTTTCACTTAGCTCTGGGATGGGAGTTCCCAGAGTCAAAGAAAGCTCAGCATGAGATATTGTAACTCAGTCTTTGCCTGGGCTTGGGAAAACACATCCAGAAAAAGCCGGCATCTCTGGGAGTCAGCTGCCTTCGCTTTGTGCTTCCAACAGCACCAAACACCTCCTGGGCTGAGCGTGGGCCTGTGTCTGTGTGTACTGACCTGCTACAAGTGCCAGGGAAGCTGCAGACCTCTCTGCTTGCTTTCTACAGCCAAATCGCTTTCAGTGGTTGTGGGAGTAAAATCTCTTAATATGCACTACTATTTAGCTGCAAAAAAGGAGCCTTTCTGAAAGGAGAGAAGGCAGATTTTGGGTTACTGCCACCCCTTCAAAGGGAGGGATTTCAAGCCTGTGTGTGCCTGTGGGGCCCCAGTGGGTTAGAGTGCTCCGCAAGGTGCACTGGAGCTGCAGTGTGAGCTCTCCCAGCCTGGGCAATTGGCCTTAGGCAGAAACCCCACCGAGAAGCAGAGACTCTGGGAATCAGGTCAGCCTGATGAGCAGCAAAAGCCTATCCAGGGATACAAACAGCCATATGGGACAGGCTGGCTGAGCCCTTTGGCTGTACAGACCTCACTGCATATCAGCAGTGGAGAGCCCTGCCCTGGACTTCAACCAGAACTGGATGTCAACCAGAACAAATCCATAGCTGGAAAGTGACAGATCCTGTGCTGGGGAGCTCAGGAGCAGCAATGTAAGGAGGGAGGCAGGAGTGTAATTAAAAATCTGCAAGAGGCAGGGAAAGTGCCAGCTGGATGCTGGGGGGCTTTCATGGGAATGACAGTGGGTTCTCCTCTCTGCAACCAGGGATGCTGAAATGAATTGTGCATCTCTTTTAGTTAGAAGGATCAAAACAGTGCCCTGACCGAGGTTTGACATGAATTACTGAGGATTACATGAAATTTGAAAATGCTTTGGGCAATTTTGGAAACTGACATTTTGACAAGGAGTGCATGCAGATTAGAGCTGAAATCAGGTGGAACCATGGCATGGGCTTTCATTGGTCAGTAAACTCTGGCCCCTGAGGTGACAGAGACCCACTGCAGAGTAAGGGGTCCCAGCTGAGTTTATGGCAGAGGTTTTGTGTTGCCTGGGGTATGTGGCTCTCCTACTACACATTTCAGAATCCTCTCCCTTTGAGGGTAAGACTGCCAGTAATACATGTTGGATGTAGCAGACAGTTGTTAGACAAACTGCTCTGGGATTTTACGGTGATGTGAGACTTTTCTCAAAGGACATAAATTGGGACTAATTTTCTCTGGTGAGGAATGGGGTCAGTCTCAACAGATGCTCAAGACTTGACACCTATTTGGGGAATGCATCATTTGAATTTTGGCTGCTAGGAGTATGTAAGCTACTTACAGTGGAGAGTGTAATGATAAATGCTGCAACAGGGAAAGAATAGTACAGCCCAAATGAAAACACAGTAGTAACTGAGAGCTAGACATGCTTGGTGAGTGACTTTTTTTTACCAAGAAGGTAACACTTTGTAGAGGGTTCGTTCGCATTTCTTATCTTTTGTGAGATAGGAGATTTGGAGGAATGCAAAGCAGGCTCGAAACTTAAAGAATATGAAAAAGTTTATTACTAACAGAATTAAAAGAAAAAAAAGAAATAATAAGAAATTAAAGCAAACCCTCCTTTCCTCCAGCACCCCCCTCCCTCTTGACCTTACCAATCAGCACAAAGGATAACAAAACATGTTTCTTGGTCAGCATTTACAGTTCTTAAAAGTCTCTCTACTATTTAAGGAAACAGAGGTCTCTTTCGCTTTCGTGGTTCCTGAAACTGCACCAGCCAACAGTCTGCCCGGAATACCTGCCGCTGGGAAAAACATCTCTCCCATGGAAAGAAATTACCGTGGGCCACACATGGGGGTCTCCAGTTTAAGAATGGACAAATTCCAGCCTGAAAACAACAACTCTCTTCTTCACAGAAATTTTGAAAGTCTCTCACAACTTCTCACAGCTTCTGGGTAACCTGGCGTGGTCACCTTTGTTTTCTTACACAGGCTGCACTCAGAATTTTCTCATCCCCCCATATCTTTAAATGGATTAAAGAGAAAATCAGTTTGGAATATTACAGTTCCTACCACGGTCTGCAGAAAGCAGTTTTAAGCTTTCGCGCTGCAAGTGCGAATCCGCCCTCTTTCTTCCCTGCCGTCATCTCAGCTTCACTCACTTTCTCTCTCTCTCCGACCTTGGAGACGCCATGATGAAGAGTGGTCTTCGTTGTTTAGGCTTTAAGGTGGAGAAAGCCTCGCTCCTTCTTATGCTGCTGGCTGCTCGATGTTGTCTTTCTGGTCCATCGGCTCGCGCTGGCCCCCCGCAGACCTCATGGTGGGGAGGGGGGAGGAGAAGGGAGTTAGCCAGTTCTCAGAAGCCAGGCCAGGTGGTTTCAGCTATTGCAGCAGTTTATGGTTGTTCCTCAGCTGCCCAGGGCTCTGAGGGGCTCTCCCGCAGGCACCCAGGGCTGTGTCCCAACACCAGGGGAGGGGAGGCCCGAGGCCGCTCCGAGAAACAGAGCCTCAGGGCCCATCTTCCCCCTCCTCCTGCACAGGAGGCTCCAAAACTGAAAAGGCAAGTTCCTGTGTCTCCCCAGGCTTAAATATGGAAATTTTGAAAAGCGCTACTGGTTAAAACATCTGTCCATCAACTCAGGTTCAACCTACCACACACTTTCTTTGAATAGACAGAAACAGCCATACTTTCCCAGACAGGACATTTAGTAGCAGAACCTCAATAACAATGCTGCTAAATTAGGGGAGATCTTATATTATTCTGTAGAGCAGGAAATACTACATGAGAAGCATAAAAAGACAAGTGTTGGCCAGCTGCTCTCATGGTGGTGCTGGAACACCTGTAGGTCCCATCTCTGTGCTGCTCTGGGAGCGTGGCTTGGCATATCCTATCTAACCAGGAGAGTGCATACATGGTCAGCAGGATGTGTTTGGGTTGTCCCTTCTGCTTGTTTTAAACAAAAGTCTGCACAACAACAAATTGTTTCCAGAGGTGGAGCATCTTAAGAGCTGTATGGTAATGGTAATATGCACGTGTGTGTGTGTGTGTGTGTGTGTGTGTGTGTGTGAATTTGCTCAATTTGCTTCTTGTCCATACAGGGTAAAGGTTATTAACAGCTCGAGACAGGGAGCTGTTTCTGCTCCCCATTCAGTGTGTCTGTTCATATCTGCCTTACCCTGTCAGTGACTATTTGCTTCTGTTGCCCACAAGAAAGAGACCTCGGATGGGGTTACACAACCAGACATTTATTACTGCAAGTCTTGTGACAGACCCTCTGTTTAGTTTTCTCTTGCCACATTTCTTCAACTCCATTCATGTGCAAGCAGGCAGTGTGTCTGCAAACAGTGTGGTTGCCATTCCCAGCGCCTTCTGTAAACCACTGCCCCTGTGCCACAGCTCCATCCCTGCGCCATACAGTACCACACTGGCTCCCACTTCCTTGGCTGTCTCATTTCACCAGGCCTGACAATGCTTTTCTTCCACCCCAAGGCAGTCTGTGAGCACGGCAGACCACCAGTGTTCCAGCCACAGATCCTTGGCTGTGGTTGTTGGCACTGGTGTGCCTGGCCAGGGTTTCCCTCTTATCCTGCCTGCATCGCTTAGGGATATAGGAAGTTTTGAGGGCCAGGATGATCTTCTCCTCTGGCAACACAGCACCTACTGAGTTGGTCCACTGCTGAGACCTGTCACAAAGAACGTCATAAACAACCAGGGATACAGACACAGCATTAGAAGGAAAAGCATCCTATCCTGGGCATCTGAACCTTCTCTGGTAGCTCTCAGGGACCGCTTGGTGTAAGAGAAGTCTATTCCATGACAGAGTACCAGTGGGACAGATCCCTGTTCTGTCTCCTCCCCTTTTTTTTACTGTCAGAAAAATTCATTGAATTAGCTCAAACTCAGGGTATTTTTCTCAAGCATTTTATAGGGAATTAGCAATACTCACAGGCTATATTCCTAGAGAAAGGCCATACAATTATCTACAAATCCTTGGCCTGAGACCATGCTTGTAAATAAATCACAGATGAAGAACTGATTCTCCTTAAAAAAGTGCTCCCAGGGTGTTGCAATGATAATTATTGTGATCATAAGGAAAGCTGTTACAGACAAATGAAGCTGTCTGGAAAGACTGGGGAAGAAGTTAATTGAGATGTTTCACCCTGGTCTAATTGTATAAAGCACAAAGTGATATAATTAAGTACAGAGTCTCCACAAGCACCAGTGCTGTGTTGCATAAGTTTTGATGTCTCTAGGAATACGCTGTAGAAGTTTGCTAATGTCACATAGGAAACCATATAGTGAAACTTAGACCAGAAATCATTAGATGATGGACTTCAATAGCAGATGTGTAGAAGAAAACAAAATATCTAGCCCAGTCTGGTTTCAAAATAAGTTTATTTGGGGTCCGTAATTCTTTGGTTTCAAGGGTATCTCATGTAATCAAAATAATGAATATGTGTATCTCCCTGGTTTCACAGGCATCTTAGGTGATCAAAATAGTGAATATGGCTTCCTAGGCTCACCTGTCTGTCTAGCTGTGGGCAAACTTTTGTGTGTAACAGGCTTTGGCTGTTGGGGTTTCTGTAATTATTTACTTTTTCACAACAAGTTGAAGTTAATTAATTCAAATTTTCATTAACTCTTCTGTGCCATAATAGACCAAGTCATGTTGAAATAAAATGAACTTTTGAGGACAGCTGTCATGGTCTGTTTGGGTATTTCAGATTACAGGACAACGTACCCTGTAAATTAAGCTTCAATTTATGACCTCATTGGGAAAGAAAGGAAGAAACACAACAAACAAGGGCTGGGCTGTCTTTGCACAGACTAGTCTGCCATGTGAATTCACGAATTCATCACACAAATTATGAAGTTTCTAATTCATAACTTGCAATTGACAACTTGTAACCCAACTCTTGCACCAATGTGCAGAATAGTTACCTAACTGGTGAGGAGATGCTCATCCTTCCTCCTCTGTCCTGGCACGAGTATCCCTGGTATCACACCGGGAAGCACAACAGCCCCCGTGTAACTGCTGTTGGATCAGCTTCCAGAGCTTTTCGCTTAAACTGACGTTTTTTATACCTTCCAGCATGGATGTTTTGTCTGTGCCATTTCCATGACTTAGCAGATTCTGATGAAACTGCCAGACAATCACCATGCAAAGACAGTGGCTGCAGGAGACAGCAATCTGCAGGTGATAATGGCTATGTAATGGCCCTTTATCTCCTCCTGTCCCACCTATTTGATATTCTTCCTTTGAACTAAGGACACAGCTCCCAATATACATCAGGCATGAGAGGTGTTAGCCAAAAACACTGACCTTATCGCTCTCTCCAAATACCTGAAAGGAAATTATAGTGGTTTGGGGGTTGGTCTTTTCTCCCAAGTAGCAGGTGAAAAGAGGAAAAGGCCTTAAGTTGCACCAGGGGAGGTTTAGATTGGATATTAGGAAAAAAATTCTTCACATAAAGGGTTGACAAGCACTGCAAAGGCTGCCCAGGAAAGTGGTGAGTAACCATCCTTTGAGGTATTTAATAGACGTGTAGACCTGGCAGTTAGGGATATGGTTTAGTGGTAGACTTGGCAGTGTTAGGTTAAGGGTTGGACTTGATGATCTTAGAGGTCTTTTTAGCCTAAATGATTCTAAGAGTCTATTAAGCTTTGCCAGGAACTGTCGGGTTGGTGAGTCCCCAAACTCTGAGAAAACCGTCAGCTGAGTTTTATATGGTTTTGGAATCAAAAAGGATAATTCCCTCTCTTGCAGCCAGACCACAGTTCTGTCAAGGACAATGATAGCCACCATTTTGTCTGGTCAGACAAAAGTCCATTTTGAAGTCATTGCTACTATAGCCACATCCAGGATTGGAAAAAAACAGCTCTGTTTTTTTCACTTCAAGTTTGAATATCAGGAGCAGTTTTAGGGATTTGTATGCATTTATTATACACAGAAGCTAGCTGATGCCTGTGATGTGTTGATTTACTGCTCTAAAGCTGTTCCTGTATTATTTTATCACAGTACAGATAAATTGCTGCTAAATTTGTGTAGACTTACTATTTGATCAGCTGTCACCTAGTGTTTGCACTTTGTTGACCATTTCGTAAGATTGGACTTTTTCCTGAATGTACTGCCACAGGCCTCTCACTGCTTAGTTCTGAAATATTGCTTCCTAATGACCTCGAGGGAGGACACCACAAAGATCACAAGAAGATCACAAAATCATCGAATCGTTTACATTGGAAAAGACCTTTAAGATTATCAAGTCCAGCCATAAACCTAACACTGCCAAGTCCACCACTAAACCAAGCTACTATGCTCTTAAAGGGCATGATGATGCACTCCATGGGAGTGTTTGCATTGTGTAGCTTCAGTCTTCTTCAACTGCTAGTGGTGAGGGCACCAGAAGCACTTTACCCTTCAGTATTCTGCCACACCATTTTCTGCCACTCTTTTCCACCCTCTGTGCCAGCATAGTTATTTGTGCAATGAAGCAGATGAGGGACTTGATTGGGCTGGAAAATATTTAAGGACTGTTGAACCTAATGGATAACTGTTGCCTCAGACTGTTAGACTAATTTTACAGCTGTTCTGTCTAATGTCTTTGGCCATGATTATCATTCTCACTGGCATCCCCTTGTACTGCTGAAGTGAAGCAGAGGAAACCAGCTAGTCCTTTGTTATTTACTTTACTGTTATTTTCTATTTGCTTATGGCGGCATGGACCTGTTTTACAAGAAAGGATTAGCTTTAAGATATAAAAAATAACCTAATTCTCTGTGAATGTTGATTGTGACCAAGCATGACATTTGCAACTAGCCACGCAGTGAAGCGGTTTATTTTGCCTGGCAATAATCAGGTTGCTGCGTCTGATTGCAGCCTGTTCTGCAGTAATTTAATGGAGCCCAAACTAAAAGCTCACCTGTAAGGAGGGCAGAGTATGGTATGCAGGAAAATACACTACAGTATGTACTACTTATTCACAAATGAGCAGAGTTTTCAGCCCTGATGGCAAAAGGCTGTAAACCAGGCTTTTATTTGCAGTGCTGTGGGGAAATGAAATCGTTTGAATCTCTTTTCAATGTCTACCTCTGTCACAATGATCCTATATGGATCCACTGTTGTTAACAGTGCTTTGAAAATTAAAATGCTAATTATGCTGATATCACAAGTTTCTTAGAACACGTTAGAAATTCTCACTATGTGAATGATACTTGTTAACACTTTCTAGTGTTACAGTTACCTGCAAAATATTTTAGTGCTTGACCATAAATCATGAATAGGTAACTACCGCAATCTTGTAAAACATTTAAAGGCATGTACTATGGTTACCCGCGACAGGAGTTTGCAAAGTCATTAACAGGCAAGGGAGGAGTGACTGTTTGTAAAGACTGTGCAGGCTTTGGTATTTACAATCCCCTTCCCAACCTACGAAGTTCAGCTGGTGCCTCAGTGGATTGATGACCTAAAACTTTGCAGGCATCTGGGAGTGGAGATGGATGTCATCTTTCTGCAGAAGTAGAGGCAACCAACACAGTTTATCAGGGATTACAGAGGACCAAATGAAGGGCCAGGGAGTGATACTGGATGGGTGAGATAATCTCTTGAAATCTAGCAGTAGATTTCAGTAGCATTCCTTGTGCAGTGCTCAGATGCTGGCTTGCAGCTGTGTCCCTGCACGAGAGCCAGAGACATACGCCCATGCCCATCCAAAACCCTTCACCATGTGCTGGTTCTTCTCTATCGTCTGACCTGGGGCTCAAATCAAACTCGATTTCTGCAAGGAAATCACACTTGTGAGCACGTGCTGCTGCTTAGCCAGCGCAGCCGATCTGCACATTGAGGCTTCACTTGGTGGGAGGGGAGTCATGGAGAGGCATCCAGCATCTAGAACAGTTCTGCAAATCTTAACTAATGGAGCAACCTTTGACAAGAGGGAGTTTAAGAAGGAAAAGTAATTTTATTTTGTACAAATCAGGTATCACTCAGGCACAGGCATTTTTCTTGTAGTTTCACTCATTCTTTCCTATTGGGAAGCTTGAAGGTGTGTCTGCACATAGTCTGTCCAAAAATATTTGTGATCACAAAGAGTTAGGGAAGCTCGCTATTTAGTTCTCACAGTGTCTTCTGGGTTGTTCTTATTAGTGGCAGCCATGTGGTTGGCTTGTGAACGTGTCTTTTGCGCATTTCAAAAGTTACTGTGAAATGTGTTTGTCTCTCCTTTTGTCCCACCTCAGTGAGTCATTAGGTAAAACTACTGATTAACTCACTGGTTTTTTGTCTCTTTCTGGGTGTAGGCTGTTGTATTTAGGTTGTCCTTTGTTTTTCTCAATCTGTGTGTTTCTATAAATAGAAACTGCGGATAGTTGTGCCAGAGACTTTATGATCTACTAATTTAGATGCCATTAAAGCATGCTTTTCTTTCATCCCTTTTTCTTCCACTTCTTCCTGTTCTCCCACATCCACACATTTCTACTTTTGCTCTATCCATACTAAGGCTGACATTTCTACTACAGCTCATCACAGAGTTGAGTGCAGCGCTTCTGCTAAACTTGGGATCTAAAGGGTCTGGGAAGGCAGAGGATTGAGGAATGTGCTTTATGTTACTTTCTATTGGAAAAATTTCCTGCTGGTTATGGCAGCAACTCAGGCTTGTTTCAGCTTCACAGGGAGCAATGCAAATATAAACTTCTAAAATTAAAGGTAGCTCACATGAATGTGCAAAATCATGATAAAAGAAGCTCAGTACACCTGTGTTCTGACTCTGCTTACACAGTT
Source organism: Aleadryas rufinucha (assembly GCA_013397815.1). NCBI lineage: Eukaryota > Metazoa > Chordata > Aves > Passeriformes > Aleadryas > Aleadryas rufinucha. The sequence continues at coordinate 43,517 of VZTH01011522.1, forward strand.
GTCTTCTCTCCTTCAAACAGTAGGTTTAGAAAGGTGGTTGTTCACTTTCTCACCCTGATGCCCAAGGAAATGCCTGGTCAGAGCTCAGGCTGCAGATGGCCCAGTGGGATAGACTTGCCCCCGAACAATCAAAGGCAGAGATTCACTGGCTTCCCAAATGACAATTCCTAAAGAGGAAGGAGTTCCAGCTTCATACAAAGATGGAAAAAGGAAATGGTGAACTGTCATTTCTTCTAGAGGACACACACATGGGAATCTACCACAGAGGAATGTGGGCTTTCCTGAAAAAAAAAAAATCAGTTCTTTGTCATCTCACACTGTACTAAAACATAAAAATAAGAAAAATTACCTGTCCTTACAAGGAGGTTAGAGATATTAATTAATGTTTGTGAAGCACTAAGTAGTATAGCAATAAATTACATAGGTGATCCCATGAGGATGTTACTAATTGTGTATTCAGGCCAGAGTTTGAATAGGATATAGTAAATGAGGCATGAGGCCATGCACTTGGCAGTGAGGATAAAACAAGCTAATGAATCTTTGCTCATTAAATGTATGCCATCCATGTGCACAGAAAGGCTAAAGGTGCTATGTGAAAAGGTACGTTATCCTGTAATTAAAGATTTTACAGTGCATATAAAAGTTACAAATTTAATTTGTCAGGGAAACTTTATATCAGGCATTTCCTATCCTCAGAAACACAACTTTGCAAGCCTTACAAAAAGCTTATCCTTTTTGGATAGCTTTTTATGGAATTCAGTAAAAATTGTTTAAATATTGTGTTTCCCCTGCCTGTTTTGCCACAGTTGGCACTGAGCTCCTTCTCCCATGCTGCCTTCACCATCTGGAACAGACTAAATGGCTTTCTGAGTTGCCTTAAATCCCATCACCACACCCTATCTTCTGGGCCTATAATTCCTGTCCATCTTTCTCATAAGAGAACTCAGTCCCATTTCTTGACAAAGCTTGGCTCCATTAAACTTAGATCTCTGTTAGGTCTTGCCTCTTTTTCTCTGTTGTGTTTTTATACCACAAAGACATGAATCTGTAAGATGTCAATACATCTGCCTACGTTCATTAATGTAAAATGAGACCATCAGTGATTTAGTATTCTGAAGTCTACCACATCAGATTAATTAGTTCAGAGAAGTGTTTAGTTCAGTCTAAATTAGGTTTTAATGAAATAGCAGCAAACTGATTGACTATGGAAACTCAGACTGACTGTTCTCTTTCTAAAGAAATCGGAATTCCAGTACCCTGTGGAAGATAAAGGTAAATGAAAAGCAGAGAATCAGATTGCATCCAGAATTGGATATCATCCAATATGTTTCAGTTTGGTATCACAGATACATTATAAATACAGGCAACAGGAAATAAATATCCAACAGTAAAATGGATATTAAGCCAGTGCAGTACTGATACCTAACTTTCCCCCATGCTCAGCCTGTACCATTTCTTTATGTTTAGGTGGAGCTTGAGTGACTCTAGTCATTTATAACTTTGTCACCGATTGGTGTAAAATTCTCTCGCTTTGCTTTTAAAGGAATAGTCAAAAAAATATAGAGCACATGCCCAGAGAGGGGTGGTTGTACCTTTGGGATGGAGGTGTGTGTTAATATTGCAATTACATTGTGAACCAAGTTCATCCAAGGAGACCGATTTCACCATCGAGTTCCCCTCCCTGCAAAGATTTCAACAGTGCCTGGCCGCAGTTTCTCCACACTGCTCCACCCTCCATTCCACCCTCCTTAGCAGGTGCTTACAGTTGCAGATCGTGTGTATGGGGAATCACTGTGGAATAGGTCTCTGAGCATGCCAGCCGCATTCCATCCAGGGAGCAGCAACTGTATTTTACCCTTTAGTTTCTGTACTGTTATAACCTCTGTTAGGATGTGAGTATAACTCCTCAGTTTCCTCCAATCGTACTGCCAGTCATCCGTCCATGGGGTCCCCAGTCATCTTTCCACACCTGTGGCACAATCATCTCTCTGATCAGCACTTTAAATAATGGCTTTCTAATACAGGATAGAAATAACAAGTAGTGCAAGGGATGTTTGTGACATGGGCATCCGCAGAAAGTGGAGATGGCACTTGGTGTCCTTTGATCTTTTGTTTCTAATACTTTTTACTCTAACTGTTCTAGTGTTTTGTTCTTTTTTATCATTTATCCACCATTACTTTATAAGATGTATTAGGTTATTTTGTTTTCCACTAAATTTAAAATGTCAAGTATTTTGGTTCTTCTCGTCACTCTGAATTTGTCAAATTACCACCAATGTGATCTCTCCCTGCTTTGGATAAGGCTGGTACAGTGATGCTGTTATCTCCACCCTCCTGAGCCTCCATGGCTTGGCAGAGATGACAGATCAAATGGTCACATCCTGTGATTTTTCCTGAGACCACAGAACCAGTGATTCTCCAGACACTAAAAACTCTCCTAAATGTGAGATTCTCAGCCTGAAAAATGACATTCATTCGTGTACCATGTGAATTCAAAATTCGTTTGTATGGTATTCACTGTGTTCTGTGTTCTTTTAAAAAGAAAATAACATTAAGACAGCATACAGATGAAATGGAAAGAAAAGAAACCAACCCTTCTCTGCTGACAAGCTAATTTTCAGTGCTTTAAGAATTACAGAATGAATGAAAATTATTTTTTGCCTTCTTTCATCATTATGCCACAGTACTAACTATGCTCCTGGTGTTCTAAAGTTTATAATGCTATTTCCTGTCACTGAGTTTCTATTTCTTTATTAAATTAATTCTTTAAACACATACTTTATGCTGCTAGTGAGGCCCTGGTAGCAGACTATCATGTTACGATGACACCAGTGTGTAAGTTTTCATCCACTGTGAAGATAGAAATGATGGAACAATGGCTGTATAGAATAGAAACCGTAGAAAAATGGTTAATATTTTTCAGAATGATCAGCACATGCTGCCCCAGAGTGAATATGAAATCATCACATTTTAATATGGAAAACTGATGAAGTCTAGAGCATAAATAATAAAAGTTATGCAAACATATCTTTGCAGGCATATAAGAGACTGGAGTATGGAAGGCACTATACATCCTAAAGGATATTTGCTTTGCTGCAATCACTGCTTTGCATAGACTTCAGTAAGAGTGACCTTTCATTTCAGTCACTATTCCCAACTGACTTCAGAAAGATCTAAAGAATTTCAATCAAGAAATGAGCAAATCTCTGATAAAGATGGATGCATTGCCACAGCTCTGATAAGCTCAGGGCTTAACATGGAACAAAGGGTCATAGCTGTCTGGTCTGGGAAGTGTTAGCAAACTGCTTGCGCGCACAGGCAGCTTCAAGGTGCCTCCCAATCACTGCTAGAAGGAGATGCATAAAATATGACTCTGTTCTTGTTAAGAGTATAATAAAGTTATGGACAGAGAGAATACACAATTGAAGGATTAACCACCAAGAAGAAACAGGTCCCTCATGGGAACCATGCTTGTGCTACTAAAGGGAGTGCCTCATGGCAATTTAGTCCAATGGCCAACTGCAATAAGACTTCAAAAACATTTTAATGTAGTCTTTAAAGCAGTGTTGTACCTTTCCCCACGGCTTCTAGAGGCCTTTTGGCAGCTGGGGATTTCTGCACAGAAGCCACCCCTGTGGCACGCCTAGGACTGGAGCTGCCAAAGGTGATGGCAAAGGGTTTGGCACTGCTGGCTATGATGCATCTGGGGATGTGCTGGGGAGAAGTCCTTGGCCAGGGAGGAGTGATGAGTTCCTGCAGCTCCTTTGCTCAATTTGAACAAAGAGAGGCAAGTTAGGGACCAGGGCTGGAGGTTAACAAATGCTGAGCCCATAGGAAATTCCAGCATTAAGACTAAGGCTCTGCTATTAAGGAACACATTTATGCCTAAATGAGGTCTCTAAACACAACATGTCTGTCATCAGTGCACTGGCCTGGCAAAATTTAATGGTGAGGGTTCCAACCATACTTTCAGCAGTTGTCACAGGTTTGTTTGCAGACACTGTCAGACATCACTTTGGAGTCTCTGTTTCCATGTCCGTATTTTTCTCTCCATTCATAGATTACAGGTGCAACTCCCAATAAAGCCATTGGAAATCACGCTCAAATATTTGGGAACAGAAACTTAGCCTGATCACTTAAAGCCAATGTAGCATTTTCCCAAGGACTTTCAGCTACAATCAGGAAGTTGTTTATGTTTTTAATGAGTTGATGGTAGACAGTTTTATTTTTAAGGAAAAAACTATTTTGGGGTTGGGTTTTTTTCCTCTCAGTAATTACAAAATTTCTGGTATTGACTGAAACAGTACATAAGTGAGGGAGATCATGGCAAGATTTTGTTTGAAGAACTTTGTTACTGTTTTTCCTGTCCTATTACTCTACTTAAGTATTCAACCTCTTCTGTGTGAAGACCACTAGGTTAGACAAATCATTGTGGTGATTTTGTCATTCAAGCAAATGCTTAAGGCAAATTTAGATCATCAGAATAATTTCCCATTTTTCCTACATTTAAAAATATTTTATATCTTATTTTCTGTTCTGTTGCTAATTATCTTAAAAGGGGCTTTGTAATAGAAAAGGATCTTTGTAACTGAACCAGTCATTTTTCTGGCACACTCTACTGCTAGTAATGTGATTGCTTAAATAAAAATTGCTGCAGCTTTAACATCATAATATAATCACTCATTTCTTTGCCTTTCATTCTAATAATGTAAGACATAATGAACTCTTGGTAGATATAGTAATATCCCGTAAGTATTTCTATAGGATTTATGTCATCATTTAATATTATTTCAAAGGACAAAACATAATTCTTGCCATTTTGCTCAGCTACTCATTTTGTGATTTTTTTGTTCTCCCACTATCCCTGAAAAGAAATGATCAAATTAACCATTTTAACAAGCATTTGCTAGTTGTGCCTACATACCATTCATTTAAATGACTTGTGAAATCAATCAAATAATGGGGCCTAGTCTTCTTTCCCTGAATAATGACTTCAAGGAAGATCCACCTCCCTCTCTGGGAAAGAATGGATAGCTGGGAATGCTCAGGGGAATAAAAGGATTTAAAGCACCGCACATAAAAGGCTGAGTAGAGGAGTCTTTGAAAATAAATGCAGGCTTCAACAAAGGATGAGAAAGAAAAGGGTACAGAGGGAGCAGCTTGGTGTAGATATGGACAGTGCATACAGAAGAGGCTGCTGAGGAGATGCATAATGCCCCAGTCGAATGAGCTGTAAGTGCTGGGCTATAGGCTGAGGAAAATGCATTTTGATGAGGGGCACAGGATGTGCAGGGGCTGGCTGTGGCTGATGGGGTAATGAAGAGACCTCAAAAGGAAGCCAGTCTGGAAAATTAAACTAATTATCTCAAAACAAAGTGTTTGCATTTCCTCTACTATGCAATGAGCCATTCCTCACAAGTAAAAAATTATGAAGGTGAGAAAAAGAGACTAGGTCCATTTAATATTTTTAAAATTACAGCAACTCTTTTTCCTATATCCCATATTCAGGACTGATTGAAAATAAAAGGCACCCAATTTCTCATCAACCCAGAGTGGTGAAAAGAATCCTAACATTACCTCACAGTTACACAACTTCTGTCTGTATTTCTTGCATTTGTAGCAAAGTCTCACTGGAGGATTCTCTTAGAGCAGGACCGAAGTAGGCTGTAGCATTTATACTGAGTGTTTACACACACTTCTCCAGAAAACAAGCAAACATAGAAATGATTAAAGAAGATGGTGAGTAATGTTCTTAGATTAGCATCCTTAGAGTTCAAAGGATTTTAAAAAAATTTAAGCTATTTTCTCAGTTTTTGTTGTTTCACTAAGTCGTTGGTGGGTTAAACATGTAATTAAAAAGGAATGCACACATGGTTAACATTTTTAATTGTGTGAGAGCTAACAACATTGTGGAGAAATGCTAGATCATCATCACTGCCTGACAGAATTCCAATAATGTATATTCAGCCACCCCCAATTACTGAAGTAACAGTTGAGTCACGAGACTTACTCATGGATATTTGGCATTACTCTCCACTGAAATTACCTATTGGAACAGACCAGTCATGGCTCTGACCAAGTATTGTAATGACAGTGTTTTTCTGGGAGTGTTTGGTGCAGATCATGTTTGAGCAGTTCAATAATGTTGGTCTGGAAGAGCACAAAAATGCCACTGTTGTTCCATAATATTTTGTTGAGACGCAGATGCTGCCATGTTTTCTGAATATAGGATACAAATTTTAAAGTAAATGTAATGCTTGGGACTATGCTGACTGTGACAGATAGACAGGATAACCAGTGGTGAGTGCAGGACTTTTGGATGCTGAAGGGCATCATCAAGGCCGTCTTCTGTGAGTTGGTGCCATACTTTCACCATCCTCACATGAGATTTCAGAACCCAGAGCCATGTCCTAGTAAATGACTGCCATCCTTTAGTCTTGCAGCCTCCGACTATTACTCCTTGGTCACTAATTCCTTTGAAGTGAGCAGGTACACCACAGGTAAAGAGGGAACGGAGATTTAGTCCTCAGTAGTGCTGTGGGTGACATCTGAGAAGCTCTTCAAGACTTTGGTCTCCAAGACTTCTGAGAGAGAAGCTTTGATAAGATTCTTATCTTATTCTTCTACTTCCAGCCTACTGCAGCTGCAACTACATACATAAGGCTTTGCTCAACCTCTGAGACTGCCACTGGGTTATCATGCCCCTTGAAAAACTCCTCTTTCCATCATGGTACACATTTGTTGGAAATGTAATTTCTTTGGGACTGCAGACTGCAGTTACCTGTGTGTTTTAGCAGGTGTGAGAGGGTGCTTCCAGTGTGGTAGAGGAGATAGAATTGTGGGGAAAAAATACAAAAAAGATGAGTTCAGCAGCAAAAGACAGGAAAAATGAGAAAGGAAAGGTTTCAGATCTAAAATCCGGGTGACTGAGGATAAAGCAGGAGGGATAGACCCTACTAAACTGATTGAGGATGGGCAGTTGGCAGCAAATAGGAAGATACATTCAGTACCTGACTGTGCAACCTCCTTCAGGCTTTGAGGCCACTCTTCAGGGTCTGACAGCTTCGGGGAATGCATGTACTTTAACTACATACAAGAGGTTCTTGTCATGGAAAATTCACATGAGGATTTAGGACCAGTTACTCCATTGAGTGTTGGAATGCTGTAGAGTTCTGGTTTCATGCAACAGGAATCTGCTTTGTCCACATCAACATCACTTTGAGAAACCAGTTAACATGTGACAAATGGGTACAGTCTGGGTATTTGCTTCAAAATTACCCTATTGCTATGAACCAAATTACTGAAGTTAACAGAATGACTATGCCTTATAAGTGCATGAATATGTCTCCTCATGACCATGATCAAGAATTATTATTATCTATTGAAAGACATATGATTAAAAAGAAATAATATGATTACTGCTTATTGTTTCTGGCTTTCTGCAAAATGGAGAAAACTAAAAAGAACATTTTGTTAACAGGACAGCTTTGCAATAATACTAAGAACTGCATTCATACTTTGCTTTTCTGCCATGTTGTAAATATTTCAACCCCAAATAAGTTTGTGTAGTAGCTGACAAATGTATTGATTTTGTAAGTATAAATCTTTGAGCAATGACATATGCTTCTTTTTAAGACCAAATGAATTGAAAGATCTGCAGCCCTGAAGAAGGAAGGAAATAGTAACCATCTGTGAACCTTGATTTCTGTATTTGCACCATAATGGTGACTTATTTGCATATCCTTTGTCTAAAGATTAACTTTTGTTGGTTTCCTAAACCCTAAAGAATAGAGTTTAAGGCTTCAACTTTGCAGTGTCTGAAGCTCTGAAGAACTGATATTGACAGGCTCTACCATCTTGAAAATAAGCCCTTTTGTAGCTTCCACGCGAGTAATTTTCTTTCATGTACTAGTATTGCTAAGTTTAGCTTGTGGTTGGGTCTCTCAAACCACGGCCAGATGAGCAGTTACAGCTGGAAACAGACTTCCCTGCCCTGGCTCTGCACCTCTGTCCTGGGCACCAGCTGTGATCTGGAAGCTGGGGAGCTGGTTGAGATGAGGGTCAGGGGTTTTCAGCAGCAGTGGAGATCCACTCTTGTGCCTCTCTAGCTCCCAGACAAGCCTGAATCTCAGCATCCCTTAGCACACACAGTCCATTTTGTTTCTGTTGGGACCCTGTCCAAACTATGCCCTTTGTTAATGAAATTTCATCTTCATGAAGGCTTCAGACATCTTCTAGAGTAGATCTCCTTTTACTTATCATGCATCCTACTATTACTCATGTAGTAAAACTAGCAGGGCAGACTTGGCTTAGTTTAATATGTGATGCAGCTTTCAGGAAACCCCAGAATGTAGCGGTGTCATCCTCTGTCGGTAATAATCATGAAGACAGTCTTAAACGCAGGGTTTGGATTACCTGTTGGTGACTGCACCTGTTTGTTATCTCATTTGTGAAAAGCAGAGATCTGAAAGATGAATTAACACCTCTTGCCCCTCAGTGCAGAACTAGTCTCTGCATTTGATTCTTCTAGCCTATCTTATCAAACAGCTCATAAAAACGGCACCAAGAGAGCTCACTGTTAATGGATATTTTTTGATATAACATTTCACTATGGTTTTAAGGGTGAATGTATAGCTGATCACACATTTTTTCCTAGTGAAGATAGGCTATAAAGTCATATCTGGCAAAAGGAGTTTTCCTGTAACTTCTTCGTTTTGTGGAAGATGGTTCTCTGCACCGTCTTCTGAGAACTCGGAGCTGAGCAAGACTAACCAATAAACATAATTGTAGCAGAAATCTGGACTGAGAGCAATGTCCTTGCAATAAGAAACCCATAGGATCTGTTGCAAGATGAGATATGGTTTGCAGAAGCTCTAAATCTCAGCTGTATTTATCCCACAAGCTGTCATCAGTGGGGCCATGCTGTGAAGAAGCACAATCCCTAAGATGGACTGGTAGAGAACTCGACTGTAATTTCACTGCAACATCAAAACTTCAGAAAATATGTGTACAGATATCCCTGTGTCTCTGTCACTCCACTACTTTATTGAACTAAAGTCGTGGCCCTTCAGCTTCTCTCAGCAGTCCTCTAAGCAGAAACATGGCATCCAAGAACAATTCTACCCAAGAATGGGCTAGAGATGGAGGATTATTGAACTGAAGTGTGTGAGATGGAGAGTGGCAGAAAGAAGCTCCTTTTTGGTATGGTTTGTCACTTTTATTCCTCTGTGAGTTAATGCCTTCCTCTGTTCATGCTTCACTGATTCTCTCTCCCACTAGGCTCAAATTCTGCCTCTCAGCAGCCAAGGGGTATAGGTAATAAATCCTGAATGCAGCCAAGGGGTGCTTAAGATCAGGAATCTCAGTCTGCAGGATGAACCGAGAAGCTGGATAGCCTGGCTGAAGTCTGCCAAGGCTCAGAGGAGCACAGCAGCATGCCAGATCCTCCCTGGATTTGAGCATATCAGCCTGGTAAGTGCCCAGTAAGGGGGCCCAAACTGCAGTGCTGCTGTTGTGGTACGCTATCACTACTACAGTGGTTTTACTATAGGAGTCATCTCAAAACCAAATCAGATTTCCAAGCTAATGCAGGACAAGGCCTTGAAGACAAATAACGATGTATTTATGCAGTGCATTTCTTTTTACCAGCAAACATGAAAAAAAGGCACATTGATTCCAGATTACAATGTTAGAGATGCATGAAGAACATCTGTCATTATGACAGAATCATAAATCATCCTGCTGAAATCCTGACACACCTTTTTTTCATTGGCAAAGTAATTTTTTAAAATGGGATATAATTAAGTTGCTTAGAGCCACATATTACCTATTTTAAACCTATTATTTTTCTTATGTGAAAACTGTCAGATGAAACACACTGGTTTGGGGTTTTTTTTAAATGAAGTTAATAAAAAAACCTGAGCACTGTTTATCACAGCAATTCAGGATGCTGCTAGGATCTGTCCCATGTGAAGAAATTATAAGGAAAATAAACCTCTGAGTAAGTGAAACCATACTGTAGGTGCACCAGCAAACCATCCTGACGTGGAAGACAGATAAGTAGTAAGAGATCAGTATATCTGTATCAGTGACTTGAATATCAAAAAGGAAATCCTACAAAGAGTGAAATCAAGGGCATATAAGCGAGATGGGTAATAAAGCAGTGGCATAAACATTTAGGGATAAAACTAGAAAGAATAAGTCACAAAATGAGTTACAACTTTCCTGGAGCATAAAATGGAAGATAGAGAGGTTCTATAAATACCAAGAAGTTAGAGGAAGAGAAGGGCAGAGGCACAAATAACAGATACCCAGAGTTGAGGGAAATGTTTTATTAATTTTGCTACTTTCTTCACAAACACATAAACACTAATGATAGGTACTTAACAATGTTATTTTTTTAACAGAATGTCACATGCCAGAGTAGGGAAAAAGCCAAGTAAAATATTGTTTGAATAAATCAGACGTATGCAAGTCTCTAGCGCTTGCTGAAATTCACTTAGTACCTACTGGGCTCTTGACTTATCTCTGAGAGTTCCTGAAAGAGTGGATAAGTTACCAGGGCCTACAGCAACTATGTAGCCTAAGATGGAAATACAGTCAGCATCATACTTACAATTTTTGGTAGTTCTCAGAAATCTGACATTACAATATACATTTTGCAAATTATTTTAAACCCATAACCCACTCGGTTTAAAGCCTTGATCTTCATTAATTCTTCCCATCATGGCACCTGGGTGTCAAAACAGGAAAAAAAAGAAGAAAAATTTAGTAAGGTTTTTGTTTCTTAAATTCGGCATTCACAGCAGGCTTAATTTCAACACTATTAAGAAGTTGTCAGCTGTTTGCAGGGTTATAACCATTCCTACTTTTAAAAATGGGAAAGGAAGAACCTAGGGAATTACAGAGTATTCTGCCTAACATCAATACTGAGAAAGATAATGAGACAAATTATTGAGAAGTAAATTCATACACGCCATGAGAAGAAGGTGATAAGAAGCATCCAACATGAATTTGTCGAACTAATCTAATTTCCTTCTTGAATAAGGCAACTGGTCCAACATATAAGGAAAAGCAGTTCAAACGACTGTATGTAAGATCCAAGATGTATCTTGACCTGAGTAAGGCTTTCGACATCATCCTTTATGCTCATAAATGAACTGGGGAAAGCTGTTCCATTTGAAATCACCCCTAATTCAATCCACTGTCAAAAGTAAACCTAATACATGGCTGTTGGTAGCTGCACTTGGAGATGTCTTGCACAGCTCCTAATGGGTAGGCTTCTGTTAAGGTTTCAATATAGACTTAAATGACAGAATTAGAAATAATTATATACCTATAAGCTTGGTAGGTGACAACATGTAAAGACTTGCAAAATGTGCTCAAGGACAGAATTAGAATTCAAAAATATCCTGATAGGTTGTGAAATCCAACATGAAAAATTTGGACAAAGGCGATCGCAAAGGGCTACATTTGGGAGGATGAAATCAAAAGCATAACCACAAAATGCCACTGCAGATAAAGATCTAATGATTAATGAGGGCCATGAATGAGCCAACAGCATGATGCTGTTGAGGAAAAGAGATAAATGTAATTGTAGATTTTCTTGAATTGTCTGCTCAAAACAGTGTATGTGAGATAATTAGCATGCTCTTCTTGGCACTGGTGAGGCCTCAGCTAAAATACTGTTTTACTCTGAGGCACCATAATTTCAGAAAGATGTAGATCAGCTGGAAGCAATCCAGAGACCAACAAGGATGAAGATTGGAAAATTGGATCCATAAAGCAAGGTTGCAAGTTCTAGTGTTGTTTTAATCTTAAAAAAAAAAAAAAGGTCATATGGCGTTCAACAGTCTTTGAGTACATAAAAGGCTATTACAAAAAGGATAGTTTTTTCGTGCCCACTAATGACACACAGAATGTCAAGGAAACCTTTTTCAGATATATTATAATAAGTATTACAGTAACACATTCTAACTAGAAGATTATTGCTGGAATAAATTACCCAAGAAGGTTGTATAATACTTGCCATTATTTATTTTAGATACAAATCAGAGGGACTGCCACCTGCACTTATCAAGACAGTTGTGGACTTTCTTTGAAGTTAGGAGATGAACCAGGTGCATGTTTTGAAGCAGGTGGCTGAGATCACTGGAACTGTGACAGAGCATACAAATTGTTACAAGGTAATCCATAACATATTTTCACTAAGAAAGCATTTGAAAATTCCATGTGTGGTTCTGGGCATATTCAATTGTTGTTATGGAATATTGCACAGGTTGTTCTCTGGTATTTTTCTTTTTAAACATCTTTCCTTTGATTTTGTGTTGTGGGATTTCTGGTTTGTTTTTATTTTAGCTCAGGAAGGCTTGGTACAGCTTTGATTAAAAATATTGAGGAATAAGAGACTACATAGCCCCTTGAGATCCCATCCAAATCTATACTTCCATGATTCACATGAAACCTACTGTATTTTTCTAAGCTGTTAAAGAGCTTTGCAAGCACAAGTTAATTATTAAACTAGTTCTTTTCCCAGGGCAGTAATGACCTAATCATTTATGATAGTGCTCAAATGAGGAATTAAACAAACATATCCAGAATAAACACAGATCAAATCATCTTTGCCAATGAAAAAGGACAAAATCTTGTTTTCATGCCAGTGGGTCTGCAAAACAACAGCCCAGATACAGATGTCAGTAAAACTACTAAGTGCAGATTTCTCAACCTGTGAGAAATTCTCTGTTTTAGTAATTCTTTTTATTCAAAGTTTTAGGATGCTCTTCTATTTTGGAAAATCAGAAGAATGGGAATGAGAAAAAATGTAAGTGTTTCGAAAAGGTTGGAAAGCTTTGAGGGTTTGAAGTACAACTGAACATTTCAACATTCAAACCCCAAAATGTTGCAGTCATGGTGTACCACAAATATCTATATCTATGTCTCTCTATATATATCTTAGCTAGGGGAGCACAGAGCCCTCGGACACACAAGAAAATGCCAACCAGAATTACTGTGCAAGTAAAATAGCATTCTGAAATATGATATTTTTTGTGTCAGCTCAAAATGAATCTCTTTAAAATCATACAAAGGTACACTGAGCAAACCCATTTATTTTTCTTTTTTTTTTTTTATTACTTGCAGCTAAGAGTTTTTCCAGAAAATATTCTCTTTGTTAGAAATTCAAACCCATATAAAACTTCTGAAAAATTCTAGTCACTACTTAATATGAAAATAACTGGCTCAAAAATGTTTTCTAGAGAAATCTGTGCTCGTCAGAGTGGACTGTAGTGTTGACCAAAATACGACTGTAAACTGGAAGTGTTTGCAGTCACCATTGTTATTTTAGTCTAGTAAAAAGATGATCCTCAAAGATAGGATCAGGGTTATGACTCTCCAGAAATTCAGAAATATTTTTAGGTTTGGTGTTTATAGGCTATATTTCAGTGAATATCCACTGGTTCTTTTGTTCTTTTAAAACTATACATGATATTCAGACACCAGAAAAATGATTTCATACTTCACAAGAATTTTCTCTCATGAAAAAACCACTGGAGCTTGTGAATTTTGCTGTACAAATGGATAAATACTGACATAAGAAATCTGGCTTGCATCAGGTATATCATTAGACACCCCACCCTTGAATCAACACTTGCAGAATTTCAAAGACCATGGGACAAACATGTCAGGTGTCAAGGGCAGGCTTAATCCCAAAGCACAGGGAGGGACAATTAGACAGTGGGGGTTGGGGTAGGTGACCTTTAAAAGTCTCTTTCAAACCAAGCTCTTCTATGATTCCATGACCAAAGAGAAGAGAACTCAGCTGAGCTGAGCTTGCTCAGGGCAGCTGCAGTGAGACGGTTTCATTGCTGGGACCTGTAAATCTGAAGGCAGACTCTGGTTTGCAGGCCAGGGTGTTGGTACAGCCCTATTGCACACGCCAACTGACTAAAATGTCTTAAGTGGCTTAAATAGCTTTAAGCAGCTTTGAAGACTTAGATACTTTAAGCTTATAAAGCAGTTTAAGCTGCTTAAACCACTCTAGGACTTTAACAAGGGCCCCACGATGCTGCTCCTCGCCTGGCGAGTGAAACAAAGCTGGCTGCAGCTCCCTCGCCATCGGCTGGAAGGATGGAGCTGCAGGGTTGCCACAAATCCAGCCAGGAATCTGCTGATATTGACATACTTTGTCAATGATGTTGTATGAAATAATGCATCATATACTTTCTCCCCTTGGTTAACTCATTGTACTTTCTTTACTTTTAGCTACCTCATTTCCCCAGCCACCTCTGTGTATTTTTTTTCTATTTTTGCCCATTTATCTCAGGCTCTTTCAAGAGCTCTCTTCTGTCTAATTAATTCTTCCTGAAGAGATCAGTGGACTGCTCTTACTGCAGTGATACACTTTTATGAAGAAAACACGTCTCAATTCAGCCTATTCAATTCACAGAGCCATGCTGGGGGTAATTGTTCATTTGTATCACAATGGTTTAACCTAAATCTAGAACTTTTTTTTTCAGAAGAAGGGCATGATTTGATAGAAGCACGTGGGGGTTTTTTTGTGGAAAAACCCAACCGTGTAATCCCAGGAAGTACTAGTGGCAATCATTAGGTTATCACCTACAAAATCAGGTAACCAGATGGGAGAACATTGCTCAGAAGAAGGAATACAATGCACTGAATCTGTGTCAGTTTCTGGCATTTTGGAGGTTTCAGAAAGGATGTAGAAGGAGGAAGTCTGGGGACAGCTGTCCAGAAAAATGGGTAAATGTATGTTCCTACACTGAATCTCTTAGGGATGGAAGGACTTTGTTTTCAGTTTTTACTTCATCTGTCTGAATTTGGGGTATGCTGCACAAACCACAAGTCATGTTGTTCTTACCAAAGGATGTAACACCTCCTCCCTCTTACACAGAAGGCAGCAACTGAGTGTAGGTTTGGTTTGGTTTAGTGACAATTCACTTTGAACTGCCATGCTAATAACTAGGGCAGTGGTGACTGGAGCACTTGAGTTGGATGTTGGAGTTGCTGCTGAGGATCCTCTTAGGCCTGCATCATCCCATTTTTCTTGTGTTTGAATTCCCTTTCCAGCTCCTTGACAAGGAACATTCTCCTCTTCTCTTTCATATCCTTCACCCATTTCCTGGGCTGTATCCTAACTTGTCAGGTGTTCTCTCTCCACAGTCCTCAACTTAACTGGGCCCATATTTTTCACAGGCTTATGGAGTCCCACTACATGTGCCTTTGTATATATCACACACTTCAATCACAATTTAGCTACAAAATGTAACTATAAAGCTTATCATACTCAAACAATGTGTTTGAAAGATTTGAGAGTGTAAGCAGGAAGAGGGATAATGGTCAGCCTTACTCACTGATTTTCTGCTGATTATCTGTGTCATACATTCCTAAATGATGTTACATATTACCACAGTGTGTATTGAATGCACACCATGACCAACGTGACAAGCATCACTTAACACCTTCATTAAGGCTTGATTTATACCAAATGGGTGGGTTTGGTTTTTTTTTTTTCCTGAAAGCATGTTTGTCTCCATTTTTATTGAATAAAATGATTTCTAACATGATCTATTCTTTTCAAGTCATCAATGCATTTTAATCTCTTTTCCCATTTTCCACCTATCAATTATTACTTCCTTCAAAATTTGTTCTAAACCCCTACATATGATGTCAATAGGATTCACTAGCTTGTGTGTGGTTGAATTATTTTTTCTTAAATTTTGATTTGATAAGCTCCCATCAGGTAACACCACTGGTAGTTAACAGATGTATTTGTAGTGGAGTATTGGAATCATGGGAACAGGGTTTGCTTGGGTTCACGACTTCTTCTGTCTATATCATCTTCCTCATTGTCCCAGCTCCTTCTCAAGCTTCAGCCAGTTTTGTAGGAAAAAGAGCAGTTTGTCTGGACTACCTGTGGGTTTTGCAATCCGTGGGACAGTGTCAGCTGCTTGGTGTCCATCCAGGTATCAGGCTGGAGAGGGTGAGCTGCACCCACCATTCCTTCAGCTCCAACAGTAATTTGGGTCTCATTCTTCTCTAGGAAGCTGCTCATTTGCAGCAATAATCAATGATGGGAATTAATGATGGTAAGGTTAATTGTAAGCACAGAAAACTCATCTTTTTTTAACCCTGAAAAGTTCTATGTGGTCACCTATTCACAAGTCATGTATTTTCTTTGCAATATTTTCTATTACATCTGAGGAAACAAAGGTCCTATTCATGTTGCCAAGAGAGTTTGGGTAGTTTCACAACTGAAGGATTTTTTTAACATTTGTAAACCAGAAAACAGAAACTAGGCATCAGGTCATGTATACAGGCCATGGTTTGGCAGAGATTTTACACTTATGCCCAAATTTCAATTGGAACTCGATATCCCTTGACTTCCAGGAAACTTCAGCATATGTTAAAATTAACTCTGCTGCCTTGAAGTGACAGCAGCACTGCATGTTTGCATGGCTTGATAAACAACTGTGCATGCACCAGAAGTATTTTGTTGACTGCATTAAGCCTGGTGAGGTCACACATCTGTGCTGATCCATTCACCAATGGAGAAAGAAAGTTTTCAGTGCTGCTGCTGGACTAAATCACCAAGTGCTGGCAGGCTGCCGGGGTCGTGTTGCTGGGCAGATCATCAAGTGTTGGCCAGTCACTGAGGGCTGCTCACACAGCAAAAATGTATAGGACAGCAGACTCACCCTTCCTTCCTTCCCCAAGGTCAAGACAACTGTCTCCTTGATGAGTCTGTAGGATTACAGCTGACTGCTACAGGACAGCAGGGGCTTCATAAACCAAATTGTCACTTTTTCTCATCCCTCCATCTTCTTCAGCATTTTCTCCCAAACCTTGACACTCCCACCACTGTTTAATATATTTATTTTACAATCTTGTTTAGCTGAGGTAAAATGATAGCTTATTTCAACTTCAAAAAAACCCTTTTCTTTACACATGTTCCTAGCTATATTATTTTTCTTTTTTTCCAGCTTTGTTGGCTAGCTTCTTTGGCAAATGGATGACACTGAGAATTTCCTGAATCTATTACATGTCTGTGAACACTGAATCCTTAGATTGCAACACCAGCCCAATTGTTTGCTCTGCTGGAAGTCATCTTAAGAGGTGGGTAGAGTTCAAGATTTTAGGAAGAAAGCCAGAGTTGTACCCTACCAGTATTAATTTCATGCATTCCTGCCTGCATTCTTGCTTCTATAATTGGGCTATGTTTCCATCTCCACCCATATCCTGCCTTGACGCATATCCACGCGTGGATGACAGGGGCAGTGACAGGTAAGCCAGCCAGCTTGCAGGCTGAGTCACCCCAGGAAGGCAGACTGTCATCTGGCAACTAGGATGGAGAAGAAGGAAGTGTGCCAACCAAACAGGTGATCTGAGCAATGCATTGCACCCCACATGCCAAAACAGAGGTTGCACAATGTTGGCTATGACAGAGAAATGTGGAGAAGAACACAAGAATGCATTTCCAAAATGGCCTTCATAATAGGAATTAAGAAATACCAAAACTCAGCCTATTTCTTTTCATGGACCACTTTAATACTGAAGATGAATATAGCAATCAAGAAATGGATAGAGCAATGGTATAGTATAACCCTCTCAGGATTTTTGGTCACTTTTATACGGGTGTCTTTTCTTCTGCATGGAGGTTCAAAAGCAAGATCACAAACACAATTTATGAGTATGGAGCAATTATGCTATTTGTTGGATTGTACACACAATAAATGGCCGTGAGTAATGTGCTATTAGCCTGAGCATAAATACCCTCCCCCACTCTGATGCAGGTAACCACTGGATTTCTGCTGGTCAGGCAGATGGTAATCACATGGGGAAGTGCCAGACTCCATCACTCCTTGCAATAGGATGATCCTCAGTTTTTCTGAGTTGCTATCTTCTATTTTGACTTTTTTTCCCCTCAGAGTTTTAGAGTTATTTCAGTTGTTAATTTTTCCGTGAGTCCTCAAGTGGCAGCTGCCAACTCAACAATTTCACTTCTGTTCTCGTTTCAGCTTTTTATATATATATCTAGCTTGGCTTAAGTGCTTGTATTGTCACTTATAGGTTAGCAACCTTTTTTTAGTAAAGCAGACTTGGGGTCACACAGCCTACCTAGGCCTTGCGTTAAAATAGTACGAGTGTGAAAGATCTACCAATATGGTGGGAGACTGATCTGTACTTGTTGTTCAATGTTTTTTTAAGCACCTTGCTGGCTTAAACATGTGGGTCTTGACAGATGGCAAAAAGACTCAGAAATAGATACTGACAGAAACACCATGCAGGGTCAGAAGTGCTATATAACTGGTGGTGTCAGTGATGCTCTTTGCAATGCCAAGCAGAAAAGCCTAGGAAGGATGGACTTCAAATGCAAAATTACCTAGAAATCAGTGCGATGAAGCTGAAAAAACCAAATCTGCATGATATTCTGACTTTGACCATGCTCAGATTCATAAGAATGAGAAAAAAATCACTGTGAGGATAATTAATCATTGGCACATGTTGCTCAGAGAGGTTTGGCACTCTCCATCCTTGTGTTAGCGTAGAAACACATAATCACTGTATGATTATATGCAGGTGCTTTTATTGGAGAGCTCTGGGAATCAGGGTACAGACCCAAAACTGATTCCAACGTGGATTTGAGATGGATACATTTTATACCCTTTCCTTACATAACTGTTGTATAATTGTATGTTAATCATTAACTATACATTGTTCTATTGTAATCACTCAAGTATGAGTTTTAAGCCCCTTTCCCACAACATTTCTCATGTTTGTTGTTCCTTTCTCATGATTCTTGTTTCAATTAAACAATTACCAAGCAATCATCGTATTTAACTTTATCATCTACCATACAGGTGGGTACACAGGTGCAGATGCACGAGATTTAGCAAAGACAGTGGTGGGTACATAGTAGCAAAGACAATACCCATTCCCATTCGCAAGGCCTACTTTAGCTACCACAATTTTAAAACATTTTAACCCTACGCTATCACATGGAGGTTTTCCAGACATGGATAAAATCCTGAGCAGCCTGATCTGAGATAAACATTGACCCTGCAAGGAGAGAGACGAACGTACCAGGGACCTCCTGAGTCCCCTTCCAGCTCAGATCACTCAGTGAGTCTGTGAGTTAAGTTACTTTTGGAGCCAAGGTGAGGTGGAAAAATAGTGTTAGAGAGGGAAAATGCTCGATGTGACATTTTCCAGTATGCCCACATCTCTGTAAAGCTTGACTGCTGCCATCTGTGTAAGGTGATCCTGTCTCTCTCCAGGTCCTGTCCTGGTGTTCCTAGTCTCTCTCCTCAGCTAGTGCTGGCCCTTGTCCAACATCTCTGTGAGCTGTTTCAGCTCACCAACCTGGGAGAAGATGATTTTTCTTTTTTTTTTAACTGGTTGGCTTTCTGCTGATTTGGTTAGCTGAACTTCTTCCCTAAGAGACAGATGAGCACCACAGCATGAGGAGGAGGTGGGAACGTATGGTTAACACTGGAAGGAGTCAAGGGTGGGCAGGGCCCTCTCAGTGGGAGTGAGACATTACATTTACCTTGCTGCTTCATGAAAACAATGTGATGCATCTGCAGCAGCTTTAATATGGGCAGAACAAATGGGTAAGCCCAAAAAGAGTGCATCATAAAGAAAATAAAAACTCAGAAATAAAAATTCTGCAGTGCTGAGACAATGAAAAGTGTAGAATTGCAGGAAGGAACATGACAGTAAACAAATCAGTGACAAATAATGTCCTTTGTAAAGATGCAAAGGAAAGATGAACAGAGATGTATCAAATACCTAGCACTTGAAATTGAAACTCCTGCCATGGTAGGAAACCACTGATCTTGCTTACCAAATTACAAAAACCCTGTGTGGGTAGTTTAAACAGGAAATGGGCTGATCAAAAGCACTGATAGGGAAATATGAACAACAGAGATAATATGGATAAGCATAGCATTTTAAAGAAGTCAGCAGCAGGAAGTTAGCCCTACTTTGGCATGAGATTCTATGATGTGAGATGACGTGAATCTCTTTAAAAAGAGATTGCTGTTGGTGCAGTGATGATATCAGAAAAGCAAGTTGTAGTCCAGCAGCAAAAACACCATGAAAGACATTTCGTAGTGGAAACGCTAAGAGACCACGATGTCACTGCAGAAGTAAAAATTTAAAAATTGTTGAAAAAAACCTAGGAAAAATGACAAATTTTTACAGGAGGAAACATGGAATTGTTAAAATATTAAAATGTGAGACGGGGAAAGTGTCTCTCTGCCCTATGCTATGGGGGAGGTCATTTGCAGTGGCATACCGCACAAGATGACACAGAGTTGGAAGAGAGCAGCCTCTGGACTCAGGCCCAGAAAACCAGATATTCGTGCAAAAGAGCATACTGAAAGAACATGTGGAATGATACGCTCTGCTCATCACCATTTTCATTGATTATTTTTTCAGGTTGCTTTACACGTGCCTCAGGAATGCCCTGTGGAACTTCAGCTCTTACTCCATCACCACAGCCTTGTAGAGAGGGTGGATGGCTGCATCGGGGAGTCCATCGAAGTAAGAGGCTGGTTCACTTTGAACACTGGTGTGAAACAAGGCTACACTTGCTTTCTGGGGCTGTTTAGCATTATCATACATAGCTGCTGTGTGGGCAGCATGAGCAGCAGCATTCCGTGGAGTGGATTGCACATATCTTGGAAGCGTAAATTGTGCTAGTAGCACTGTGTTACTGAGCCATAGACCTGAAAAAACCTGTGAAGATACATAACCTAGCAAAAAAAGTAAGCCAAACAGGATTCAAAATCAGTTATCAAAGCAAACATCCCTGAAAGCTTAATACCAAGCATCAAAGTCATGCTAGAAAACCCAAATTCTGGGAAAGCAGAGCTTGCCATATCCCACTTCTGACTAATTAGGAAAGAACTGACAGTAAAAATAGGAGCGTCTTCCACCACTCATACTCATTTCAGCATATGGAAATTCAAGATATTCAGTTCCAGAATGAAAAAAAAGATTTTTTAGAATTATTATTTACATATAATTACAATGCTAAAATAGATCCTGGAAAACAGAAACATCAAAGATGCTAGGAAAACTAGGTGCCTTGAGAAAAGAAAGTGCCTATGAAAAAGTCTGAATGTTGGTCTCTGTGTCAGCATGGAGTTGAACTGTCCACCACCACCTCTCCTTCCACCACAGTCAGCAGAGAGTGTGGGATATAATTGTTGTGCATTCTCTGAATGGCAACCCCCAATAATTCCCCCCAAGATGATCCAGTGTGTGTAAAGAAGACCCACCTGACAGGAGCAATGGTGATCAATCCCAACCGTGTGTGCTACATACAACAAGGAATGACAGTAAGAAGTGGAAGACGCTACCTTCCACAGCAAGAATAATGTAAGGGCTGCTAAGAGGATCCAACGTATTCTCCGTAAGTGCTTTGTTTGCTCTTCAAAGCAAAACTTGCATTAGCTAGCTTGCCACTGGAGGTAATAGTTGTGAACCTTACCAAAGGGGAGGAAAATAAAGCTCTTGCTCCAGAGATGCAAAGAGTAGCTGATGTCCAGGCTAAAGCACTGTACCAAATGCTTCAGGGAGCCAGGGAAAACCTCTTGCCAAGGCATCACTGTGTAATTGCTGTAGCCACGGTGGACTGGGGAGAAAGTCCACACCAAGAAGAGTTGGCAGGTGTGGGACTCAGGCAGTCATGCCACAGTGGAAATTACCTGATTAAAGGGGCTTTGACTTTCGTGTATCTTCAAAGGTGTCTAGAGTCTACTGGTGTCATTAGCAATGATGGTTTATTTTCATTACTTAGACTGAATGAGAGATCTTTAATCAAACTGTGTTGTATTAGAGACAGTTCTGCTGTTTAACCATAAATATTTGGGTGTGCAATCTGGTGTTGATCTACAAGGTTATTAATATCTGTTAAATAAGTAGTCCTTTTTTATTTGTATCACCTACCAAGTTGTTTCAGCTTATTAAGTTTGAGCTTAGATCTGAGTGTGCTTTTTGAGGTGATCCCTTGTTGAGATAAGGGGGCACATTGAATACATTCAGGATATATTGTTTCTGCTACAATTCCCAGTCATTTTCTTAGCCAAGTTTTAACACAAAAGCATTAAATCTATGCTTCTTTAGAAAAGTAAATCTCTACAGTCTGTTCTCAGCTTTCTTCTACATTTGTCATAATATCAAGCCCACACATAGCCCAGATTCCTCAATGGTAGCTGGTGGAATTTTTCGACTTTCTTGTGCTATATATACTCCTGTGTCCTGAGCAGCAGCCTGTGTCTGTGTTTTGAGTACAGACTGCTGTTATTTTAGATACCTGCCTCCACAAAGGAGCATCGATGTTTCTTACATGTCTTCATAATGAGAATTTTTTCATTACTTTCACAGAGTCTTAACCTAATTTCCAAAATGAGGTTGTTCTTGTTCTCCAAGTTAAATAACTAAATACATACATATGTGTGTGTGTGTATATAAAATGTTGGGAGTCTGTCCATCAAGATCCAAATGTGTTTATATGTATATAATGGTTGAAGTAAAGACCTTTATTCAGGAGGGACTCTTAAATGTGTGCCTTCTTTTTAAGCACCTACTAAAGGTAAGTTTCATGTGTGTTTCCACATTTTTCTGAGTAGGGGTGCATCAAAGAACAAGCTTATTTTCTGGAATCAAAACCTTGACTGAAATGTCACCGCCTGGATCCCTTGCTGCTTGCAAGGCTGACAGCAGGAAGGGGATATAAACCACAGCTCACACTGGCCTCACCAGTAATATAAGGCCACATTGCATGTAATCATACGTTGTGTTGTTTCTCAGGTGAGACCACGTGCTTTAGTAACCCGCCTTTATGCAGTGGAAGCATCAAGATGAAGGTCATGGGTCTGAGAACACAGCTGTGATGAAGCAAATCTACACTGTCACATTCAAATTTGTTATATAATTAGCGCATTCAATTATAGAATGAAAGACTTATTTAGACTGTATTAGAATATTCTCTGATGTAAATGAGGTTGGGTTAATTCCCTAACAGGCTGGGCAGTGACAAGAGGTGGAGATAAGCTCCCAGCACTAACTGGGGACAAAATTAAGCAAGTGGCATTCTTGCCTGCCCTGCCCTGCCTCACCTCCTCCTGTGCCCTGGTCCTGTGGCCGTGACAGCCAGCTCCACCTGAGAGCCCCTGCCACAGGGACAACTGGGCAATGTTCACCTTTTGCTGTAAGCTGCTAATAAATGATTTCTCCTTTGGGCTCCAGCTGCAACTCTGCCCTTGTGCAGGCTGTCAGTTGGGTGGAGCAGCTGCAAGCACTGTGAACAGCTAAGACTTCTAAACAATTTCAATAGTTTTCTTGGATTAATATTGGATTAATTTTGTCTCTGAAAACAGTAAGTTTTGATAGGAGACCTTGTTTCTCTAGGCTGATCTGGCAAGTTCAGCCATAGCTTACGTAAGCTGGAACATTAAGGCTTGTTTCAAAGAGAGAGGGAATGCAAGCCAAGACACAAATATGGGCCCCTATTTTCCCTTGAAAAATATGATTAGCTTTCCATTTTCCTCTTAGGCGGCAATAAGCTACTCCTCTGAGTGAGCAAAGGGTCCTTTATATTTTGGAGATATTTGAGGAAATTACCATGGCATTATTGTTCCATAAGTCACTTTCAAAATATTCTAGATCTCACGCAGAGATGGAAAGAGTCTGTGACCGGACTGCACAGCCTAGAAACAACTGAGATTAAATGCAAGGGCAGCAGGCACAATGTCCCAAACAGATAAATCAGGGTGACTGCATAGTTGCAATTCTTGTTTTTCCACTGTACTAACAGAGTGCAAAATAAACCTGTATAGCAAATACATGAAAAAACACATACTGGAAGAAATACTTATGTTATATTAGCATATTCTCTGCTCTAAATTAGTTAGAGCTAATTACTTATCAGACCAGAATGGGATAAGCAGGGGAGATAAGCTCCTAATATCACATTAGAAAGAATTATTTAAGCAGAATAAGCATAATTTATTTGATTCTTCTCTTTCCTATTTCAATTGCTTTACTTAGCAATCTCAGTAATGTTCTTTAACAAATTCTTTATTTATTTTCTTAAACAGAAAAAAAGAGAAAAATTAAAACAAGCTGGAAAGAGATGAATTTTATCACAGTTCCTTGTTCTCCTCAGCAGATGAACAACTGCAGTATCAGCACAGATTTCTGCTACTTGAGTTAATGGAGTGCCACTACCAGTCACGGGTTGTCATCCTCTGAGTAAAGCACTCCCAGAAGAGGATTGCTGATGGGCACTGGTGAGGAACATGAACTGAGGATTTGCTTGTTGGCTGGGGTAACAAGCAATTGGATAGATGTATATTCTAGATATAAGGTAACCCACTGTGTCTCCTCCAGCCTCTCACCATCCTTGTCCCTTTTCTTTCCTCACTTCATTCCAGACCCCATCTTCTCCTACAGGAAGTCACAGTGGATCCCAGCTCCTGATCTCCCAATCTGATTAGCTCTTTGCTCACTCCCCAGTATGACATTCTTTGCTTCAAATCTACTTGGCTGGACTCCCCTAACTCCCCAATTCCTTCTTATGATGCCATTTCTCATCAAAAATAGGTTTGGTATCCAGTATCTCTGTCTGAGAAGTTCTTCACAGTGCATTTGAACATCTCTGTCCTCTGTACTCTTGATTTGAACATCTGTGTTGCTGGGACCCAAGGAAGGCAGACCCTTCCTTTTCTTTTTTTGACTAGACTTCTTACAGCTCATGTCCATCCATAGCAAATGAAACCTTTTAGGAAAGTGTTCTGTTGAAATCAAAGTCATCTTTATTAAACATGCACCATGACTTTTCATATACCTGTCACTGACACAAAAGCTGTCTTCTATCAGCTTTTAAGTCCTTACACCAAACTTGCAAGATGTAGGCTTTGTCACAGAAGACACCAGAATTTTTAACCACAGCAGATTTTCCCCTACAACCTGTCAGACATGTCAGACATGTCTGAGTTGTTTTACACTAGTTCCCCTTGAGAATGTGTGTCAAGTAAAAAGTCCTGAATGATACAATTTCATATTGTTTAGACAGGACAGCAGTATTAATGCATTTAATCTTATAAACAGCATTCTAATATCTTTAGTGACCACTATACAGACTTTTATTCCTTAGAGAAGATAAGGAATGTCCTTGTAAACAAGAAAAATTAGATCCTGTTGTGCCAAGGCCTATGCACTAAGTAGTTCAAGGTGACCAATATATAGCTCAGATTGTTACATAAAACAATTTGCAAAGATCAGTGAAAATTAAACACAAAATGACAGCTTCTTCAAGAAAACAAGACTCAGTGAAAAGCCCCAAGGACTATGCTGGAACCATGTCCAGTAAAGACAAAAAAAAGTGAGACTAGACTCAGTAGTACTCTGGCGGAGGAGTTGAGAGAAGACTCTCGGTCAGGTGCAAGAAGTATGACATTGATTATGTGGGTCATTATGATGAGATTTATTGCTAATACAGTATCTAAATATTGCCAATGCCGTGTATAATATAAGCAGGTCTAAAGGGCTATAACATAAGCAGGTCCAGCTGGAAATGTGCAGGTTTGCAGAAAGCACAATTGCAAAGCAGCAAAGCACCCATTGCATTAGGATTTTATCTCCACGTGTGGCTGGATCTTAGTCCTGTTACTCACCTGCCCAAAACTGAGTGTTCCCATCTTCGGGCTGGATGTACCCTGCAGGTGTCCCTGCTGGGGTGGGATCCATCTGGAAGCTGCCTGCAGCCTCAGGAAGGTCAGTTTGCCCAGCCGGCCCAGTCGCCAGGAGCATTTTGTAGCCTTTTGCAGGCTCAAGTGTACCAAGATCAGTCAGAATTGTCACCATTCCCCCATCTCTGGAATGCATTAATTATGCAAGCATCCAGACAGTTCCTCCTGCAATTCCCACCTGGTGTTCTTATCTTAGGACAAATCATATTCAAAGACTGCATGGGAGAGGGGCGTGGTGTGTGTGGAGAACACACTCCAAGAACTGACTATTTTTTGCCACCATCACAGGGACAAAATTGATATGGTAGAGTAAGCCTTGCTAATGAGCAAAATCATGAGTGGGTGGGCTATTCTGACTCCCTGGTGACCCAAATCTTGAGCTGCAAGGATGCTTCATTTGACCCAAACTGCAGAAAGATAGGTAGGCAGCAGAAGCACAACAGGCTGGCTTGTGCTTTTCCTTTCCTCCCTGGTTCTTTCTTTTTTCACGTGTGTTTCTCTTTGTTTTCTGTTTGAGAAAAATCTGCTTGAGACATTAAAGCTATGTGCTTTGGAGAGCTGCTGTGATGCTGTAAATAAATAGCTTCCAAAAAGCTATGTTAAAGAGAGCAGGGCATTGCTGCAATGTCCATGTTTCCATGTGACCAACAAACAAAATGCTGTCCTGAAGTTTTTCTAACAATGAATTTGCTATTCAGTGCCAACACCAGAGAGAGAGGCTGAGTTCCCTTCCCCTGCAGCTCTTGTGCTGTCTTTGTCCCTCGCCCATACAGTCCTGCCTCTCCAGGGAAGGACTGGTCTCTGTCAACAGCTCCAGCAAAAGTTCCAGCCCATGTCAGTGAACTGAATAACTCTCTTTTCTGAAATAGAAAACCCAATATTTTGTCTTTCTTACTATATCCAAGCCTGTTAAACAATGGCGTTTTTCTCACATAGACCTTAAACAGTGAATGAAAATTGGAGTTTTAAAATTAAAGCCTGACTTTTCTCCATTCTAAATATTTTTATTCTTCTTTTTCCCTTATATTTTTCTGTCTTTAACAAAGGGTTTAAAAGATTTTGTGTGATCCATATTGCCACAGGAATAAAAAAGCATTTAAAACCTCAAACCCTATCCAAAGCTTGTTTAGCAATACAGTTTTGTTACAGTGACACAGTACCTTTAATTCATTTGACCCTCTGGGTCTGTTTGCTTTACTGAAATTTGACACAGCGAAGTTAAATCCCCTTGAATCATTCTGCAAGACAACTCATTTTATGTTTGGATACAAACCAATTCACTGCCAAAGCTGCATAATCAACTCCTGCCCTAACATTCCAGTTAGTACTCATAGGGCTGAATGGAAAGAGAAATTGTGATGGTTGTATAGAAATGCACCTAATTTCTATGGGATGCTCGGTGAATATCAGAACAATAGATGGTATATTAACTACCAACTATTTACCAACACTCTTTTTCCTTGGCATAGTTTATATATTTATGTAAGGGGATGGCAGTCTACTGTCATTGTACTGTGCAAAATTATTGAGTGGATACCATGAAGTAATCCTTTTTTTTCCCAAATTTATTTTTACTTGATATTGGGGAAATTGTTCTGTAATGACAAGCTCTGGAACAAAATCTAAAAGACAGGGTATTTTCTGTATTTGAAAGATTTCTCCATATGCTTGCAAATAAGAAAATGATAGAAATATCTATTGTCTTTTTATTCCATATTGTTCAATCAACATGGTTTTCTCTTCCCTCTTGCTGTATACCCATGTGCAGATTCCATTTTGTCTCTGGTTCATTTTTAACATTTATATCTACTTATTATCAAACAAAACAGAGCAATCAGTTGTTTAAGGATGTGCTAGAGCGAATTATTATAGGAAAGTTATATTTATTTCCATGTTCAGGCTATGGAAGGCTAGCCAGGGATATCTCTTTCCACTTAAATATTTTAAGTCCACTGGAAAAGAATTAGGGGTTGGTCAAATAAGGTTTTTCTTCTCTCTTTTTTTTTCCTCCATTTTGTGTTAAACATTAGAATCCACGAAAAACAGCCTGTTGCTGTAAGCCATAAAGCAGTTCTTCCCTATTTCAGAGAAATCTACTTGAAATGTGTGCAGCCTTTTTGATCTCCAGGTCCCTAGTCTGGGCAAACAGATGGAGTGTTTCTACCTAGGCCATTATCTTTTTTTCCTCTTCTCCCCTTTGAGCTAAGCCATGCTCCCTGTGCAGCCCGAGAGGAAGGACTTTTAACCCGACAAACAGCATCAGCCCCGGCTGAACAGATCACAGAAAGTTCTCAGTACTCTTCAGTCCCAATACATCAGCTCTTATGGACCCCAAAGTGTAGGTGCACATCTGCCTCGTTTCCCTGCACTGCCTGATTACATTTCCAGCCTCTGCCAAGCTGGTGATGGCCACAGGACTGCAGCCTGAAGAGGGAAGGACTGAAATACTGCTTTCACCGAGACCAAGGTATATATGAGAGGTAATCGTTGGTTGCTTCTAAGTCTGAATCACTCAATTTCCAGCGGCTTGCAATATCACTAACACAGTTTCTTTTTTCCACTACCTTGTTAAATGGAAGAGACTCTTCTCTTTTATTTGAAACATGGGTTTTCTTCAGCTCCCTATATTTCCTCTAAAAGTCCTTAGGCATTTTTCTTAATAGAACTCTGTGCCTCAGCTACTGCACCTCATAGGTAACCATATAAGAAGAGTGTGGTATATCTGATATGACTCCTGTGTGTCTCGGATCTGACATAGCCCTGTAATGCTGTTGGGATGTGATTGCTACATAGCAGTCAGCACCGAGCTAGCACAACACTGGGGGAAATCTTAGAGGCTGCAACAATAATGCAGCAACATTGGGAAGAAGGCAGTGAAGTGTGGCAAAATGTGAGTAAAGGAATGGAAAGACTGAAATGGAATATTAACAGTAAATACACTCAGGAAAAAATATCGGAGGGTGAAGGCTCCTACTCTCTGCAGACACTGGAAACAGATACTGACAATGATAATAGATTTTTTTTTTCATTTGTAATACAAAAGAATGTATGTAAGAAAAATGAGGTGGGAAAATGAAAGGAAAAGATTAACAAATGCACCTGAAACTGTGAAAGGTGTTGGACTGGCATCATTCCAGTGGCAAGAGCAGGAATCATTAACTTATTTAGCATTTGTATCAGGGCAAAACCATAGAAAACTACAGAATGGAAAATATTCTGCACTGGTCTGTTGGATAACTATAAATAATTTAAAGCTACTTCTATTTTATCTTTTACAAATCAGTGGACAACTGATTTTGCTGTTATGTAGTTTTATCATAGCTACCTCCTTTTATCAGAAAATGGTGGGGGTTTTTAAGCTAATGTACATTTCTTTGACCATTCCTATTTTGGTTGTTCAATTTTTCTCTAGAGAAAAAGAGTTATGTTCATTGCTTGATACTGCTGCTATTCAGATCTGGTTTTGCATTAATTCTTCTCAGTTTGTCACTCACCTGTGATTAATCAAGCAGAAACCAAGAAATAAAATTATGTATTTTGTAAAGGTGAACTAAGGTTTCAGTAACTGTGAAACTGTGGGTAGGAACACTGTGACAAACTGTCAAGAATTCCAACTTGGTCTAGTTCTAGCTACTTTGGTGGAGTTATGTTGAACCATATTTTCTGAGAATCCGAATTTTAAGTATCCTTGCTATGCTCTTCATAACACAGTATAATCTCTGCAGGAGTAATAACTTGGGAAAATTTTGCTTTGGTCAATATCTAAAATGAAAATTATATCATTAGCTGTGAGTTGACTCCCAGGGCAAAAATACACCGTTACTACTTGAGACCAGGAAAAAAAATTGCAATAGTCTCCTTATTTTTATCTTTTACTAGATGATGATAATGGCAAATTAGAAATTACTTCTGAGTTCCAACTTCATTTTAACATTTAGGATATCTGCCTGCTGCACATTTAATATGATTTCCAATTACAACAATATATGAGATATCTCAGTATTTGAGGTCCCTCACAACAGGCCCATGGGACATGAAAATGCAATTTCTGTGCTAATGCAAACAGTGCTATAGACTGTTTTCCCCAGGGAAGTATGTGATTGATACATGTATATATATAAAATATAGATATGTATGTTATATATATGTGTGTGTGTGTGTGTATCTATAAACTCAATGCACTTGTGTTTAAGTCCAGAATAGGTCTCTGATGCATGAACCATAATTCTTGATCCTATATCCTGAAAAGTTAAATGATACCCCCCAAAAATATACTAAAATTCATTATACTCTCAACATATTACTAAAATGTTCCTTTGGGGTATGACTTGATTGACTAGAAGTACAATAAATAAATTAGGCATTTATTTACTTACATATTGCCCAGAGTTCTATAGATTTATGAAGAAAACAGATCTGGAGTGCTGCATTGCACAACTTCATAATACTGCAGTTAGATTTTTCCCTTGTAATTACAGACTGGCTTATTTTAAAATCTATTCAAGCACTGGAAAATCATAAATATGCAGCTCCATAGATCTGGAGGTCAGGTTTCTGTGACTGTAATACATAGCTCCTTTTGGGAAAGCTCTCCAATTTAGGGTCAAACTCTGCTTGCTTTTCTCATGTTTGATTTAAGATGGAAATACACACAAGTGAAGGAGCAGGTTTTGCCACAGTATTGTACAGCTGCACAGTGCTGACTGCTCCAAATATGAGCCAAAAAATGTACTAAGGTTGTAATCTAAGAGGGGCAGAATATGACAATATTTGGTAGAAACATTTCTAAGAGGTGCATCAGCATGTTCGTGGTTTCATAGGAAATCTAACTGAAATATGCCTGATAAATGGCTATTTAACCCCCCTTACCAGAACTTCTGAAGGCTCATAGTTGAAGCCTCATTTGACTCCTCTATGAATATTAGAAATTTTAAATAAAACGAGTCAACAGATATAAAACCTGGTATCAGTCATAACACCTTCAATTTCTGTTCATAAATGCAATTAAGAATCACCCCTTTATTTTAAATCCAGAGGCGAGCATGACTGGGAAGCTGAAAAGTGGGCATCATGGTACCATCAATGCTCTGTAACTCTCTTGTGATGGGACACAGTAGAGCTGCCACTGGCGTAGTCATTGATTTTTGAAGATTCTCTTTCCTGCAGCCAACCAAAGTATGATAACCCCCTCCCCCACCAAAAAACTGGAACACGTAGCAGTGCTGTGTTCAGGGCATGACTGAGCATTTGAGCAGCTGAAGTGGCACCACCTCATCACTGGCACTGTTGCCAGAAGAGTTGTATATCACATCGTAAGCCCAGGAAGGGATTTCTGTACAGCTGGAAATTGCATGTGGAAAAGCAAAGGCAAAGTGAACCTTGCCTATCTTCCACCCTTCTCCCCCGGATTTTAACCAAACACAAAGATTTTAAAAATGGAAATGCTCTTAGATATTCAGCATTTGCCTAGATCCATAAACATCTTGAGGTAACTGAGAGCAAAATGTGTGGGGTTTAGATATTATCTACCCAAAGTTCCTATATATATAATCTACTCCCTTTAATTTCGTTATAATACCCTAAGAATTAATACCATAAATAGTTCCATTATAATATAATCCCCTAAGAATTAATACCAAAAATAGTGACAGCAGAATGAAAAAATTGGAGAGAAGCTTGGGATATCTCATCCCTTATGTCTTGGGGCTGGAATGAGTCATATTGCCATGTCTCCTATGGCAAAGAGAACTTTCAGCTGAGAGGCCAGGCAAGAGCCTTGAAATTTCTATGCAGCAGTCTTGAGGTCTATCCAGACACAGACAGTTGAAGGGCTCAGAAGGTGTTATTCCAAGTAACACAGTCCTATGTCTATCCACCATGGCTTTTAACCAGGATTGTGACTTGTTTATCCTCCATTTTGTTGTTCCACCCTCTATTCAGGGCTGTTCAGAGAAGTTGTGTAATGAAACAGAAGAGTTGGTTTGGCTCCAGCTGGTCCTGGTGCCTGTTATCCATTGGGGGTTTGGTTTGGTTTGGTTGTGGGCACAACACTTGGGACACAATGAGAGGGAAACTCAAAATAGCTCAGAGGCTTTTGAAGAGCTGAACATTTTATTTACTTGCTAGCGGCCACTGCAAATAAAAATTTTAGTACCCAAGATTAGTTTTGTCTTTCTGCTAGGAAATTTGTAGCATGCTCCTTTGACTTAAACTGATAGACTCTAAATTTTCTAATAAGCTTTGTTTCTTTGAAAACCAACTGTCTAAAAACAGCAACATGTGAAAGCAAACCAACCCTTCTCATTTTCCCTGTAGGTATAGTCAGAATCCTATCTCCAAACAACCTTAAAGAAAGTTTTCGATGCCACTTTTCTATTCTTGTTAGTTCAGCATAGCCAACAGTAAAGGCCTTGTTGACATTAGGCAAATGTGCAATGATGCAGCAAAATCAATTTAGTCACACTGAAGCAAATCCCTCACACAGATGTAATGCCTGTGTGCAAAGTAGGACATTTCTGAATATATGCAATATTTAAAATGAAGTGAAAAGAGAGAGATCCTATTCCTCCCAAGTGATTCCTTAATGAGATTTGTATAGATGCCCCTGAACGCTGAAGTTAAAAGAAAGGGACTTTCTGGTCAAAAATAAAGGTTCATTAGGAGTACTGTTGATCAGGAAGGAATATTATGACCTTTAAATTGCAAGTTGCAGTAGCTTAACAGATAGAATAATACTTAAAAAAATACCCTTTATCTTTAAACTGAGGATATTTGACCTTATAATCAATAGGAAAATAAATACGTGATTGCATAACTGCATTATATGGTTACTTCTTAGAAGAGAATTGAAAATTAATGTGTTTTTGGTCCTGGGCTGTTTTTAGTAATTTAATGTGATCTGCTGTCAGCAAGAGGGAAAACAAACCTCCGATGCTCAATAAGACTAAGAAGAGAACAAAATGTACCTTACTGTGGGTATTCAGTCAAAGTTCTGTGGGCAAAAAATGGCACAGCCTGTGAAGGTGTTATTGAAAAACAGGTGGGGTCAGCAAGGGAGGTGACAGTAGGAATACCAGTAATGAGGTAATGACCATCTTCCTTTACAGTCTGCAGAGGTTTGGGGATTTTTTTTTTCTTTTTCTTTTCTTTTTTTTTTTTTTTTTTAAATAAAAATGCTTTAGAAAACTGTGAAGTTGAAGTAAAAGATTTAGTAATTTTGTACATGTCTTTTACCTGTTTTTGGAGAAAAAAAGTTCCAAGTACTTCATGTGGCAGTATATAATTTATTTAACACAGTAATAAATGAAATATCAAAATCCAAACAAAATATATGTATTGAAAGCATAGTTTTTAATCGAATCCTACGACTATGTCACAATACTTTTCTTTAAAAAGTATTTTAAATTTGGGGAAACTCTTTCCCAATCTGAATGGCAGCACATTCTGAAACCTGGGAACCTTTTTGTTAAGTGAATCTTTGATGCTCCTTGCAGCTAAAGACTCATGCTAGGGAAGTGAAAACATATCATGCAGGGCTTCTTTTCCATGTACATTCACACACTACCTGACTGTTGGAGCAACATTTTTCTTCCTCCATCCTCCCTGAAAAAGAAGTCTAGGAAGTCCCTTTTCAGGAATGAAGTCAGGGCAGAATCTCATCGTGGTGTATTACAGTAGAGCCAGGTGACTTGAGGAAACACTGTTTTGTTCATACATTGCCAGGAGTTGGCAGTGCTTCATTTTATTCTAGCAACAATGCTAACAAGAACCTGAGTAGGAAACCCTCATGAGATAAAGAATCACAGAATATGCTGAGTTGGGAGGGACCCATAAGGATCATTGAGACAGGGCACGGGAAGTGCTTAGGCAGGTAGGGAGCTAAGCAATCAATTATTACTGAATTTCAAACCCACAGGTGATACAGCTATACCCCCTGCTTTATAATTACTGAGATTCATCAACAGAAGCTGTGGCCCCTACTGGGCAATTCCCAAGTTCCTTGAAATTAGTCTAATACCCAATGAGGTTACTTGTGCTGCTGCAGAAAGATATTTCTGGCCTTTTACGTGTCAGAAAAGAAATTGAATGTGACAGATTTGGAGCTGGCCTGTGATAATTTAGGAATATGGTCTGTTGGCCTGATTATTTGGTTGAATATCATGGTTTAACTCTGCAGAGGTTAGCTTGCAGTTGCATTCTTAAATTATCAGAGCTGATCTGTGCTTGTTACCCTGGGATGCCCCATTTCCATTGATGCTGCACAGCCAGGGAGCACAGGGACTTTGAAGTGGAAGAGGTTAAGTTTTGAACCACAGCATCTCTATGTGGGCAGGCCTAGCATCCTACTCATCCCTAGGAGAGACATAGGATGCCAAAGGTCCATTGGGAATTAGAGATGGGACCTGTAAGTGTCTGATAAAACAACTGGATAGAGCATTGTTGGCAGACATTAACTGGGATATGTTCATGTATACCTAGCCTGTTTCCATGTGTTTGTGGAATTTTCTATGGAGGTGAACCCTAAAAAATACCTTTTGGAAGATGTGATATATGAATTCGTGCTAAAGTGTATAAAGTTATAATTTATGTTATAAAGTTAAAAATAAGGACAAGCCTGGACAAGCCTTTTGGCGAAAACCGAAACCTACACAAAGCCAGGAGGACATTCTGATTGTATCACCCACTGCACAAAGGAGTTCCCGGCAGAGCTGATCGCCTATCTCCACAGCGCTGATGGTCCACATCCAAGAACCTCCACCCAGCCCAGGTGTAAACGACCCAGATTAAGCATCACGATATGGACTGCAACGATTCATCATGCAATCTCCACTGGCGATAGAAAATTATGCGCTTTTGTCCACCTGAATGCTACACTTCATGAATATGGGAAACAGAAGAGGAATGCTTACCTCCGAACTTTATGCATAAAAAGTGTATAAAAATGAACTCCGAAAAACAGAGTTTTGTGAACACAGGGAGGTCTGATGCGATAGAGGTCGGACCACTGTTCACCCAGTACCAACCCCAGGCTTGGTACTGTCCTTTTTATTCGATCGTGGCATTGCGTGTCCGAATCTTTTGGACATATAATAAATTTTATATTTTTTTATTTCTAAATTGGGCGTACGTATTTATTACAGAAGAAAAAGGGTTTGTGAATACCACAGTCATTTTCACCAGTTTTTTTCTAATACTGGGCATTCAGAACTGGCCTGTTGCCTCTCCCCTTAGGCAAGCTCCTTCTCCCTGAGAGGGAATCTAACAGGATGAACCCAGGGTTAATTTACAAAAGCACAGTGTCTTCTCTGACCGTGCAGAGGTGATGTCATTCCATAGTTTACAGTGGAGGCATGTTGGGTGGAGAACTGGAAAAATGACATGGCAGCTGGCCCACTCCAGAGTGCTGGAGCCAGCCTTACCTGTGGTGAGCTTCCAGCTGAAACTGGTCAAGTGAATCTCTTCTCAATTGTGAAAGTGTCAGTGTCCTAGGTTACAGTGTAAGACGTGCCCAAAAGCATTTATTCTTTTACCATCTTCATAAANTTATTATTTGGCACGTGCTGGAAAAAATATTTCACTTGGGTAAAGAGCATATATAACAGGATACAAAAAGGTTTCCAAGAAACCATCCTCCAATCTGGAAGAAAAGTTTTATGTGTGTGTCGGTATGTGCTCGGTGAGTGAAGTATAGAAAACAGAAAGTTGGAAATCCTAAGAAAATTACCTCAGCCAGGTTTCTCTCACTCCCTCCTGACTGAAAGGACAAATAGTAATTTACTATAGCTTGATGGGTTCTTGACTGTGGAGTTCCAAAAGTCAGCCTACAGATCTAAGCCATATTCTAGATTAATTCCTAATTCAGACATCAGAACTAGTGAGGCAAAATGCTCATTCATTGGTTGCTCCAGATGTTTTAGTATGCAAAGTTCTCCTTCTTCACTGTTGCTGAAAAGTTTAATATATTACATTTCCCTAACCATGAATTCCTAATGCATTCATCTTGCTTCCAGTGAACATATTTTATATTTTATGGATTTTGCTCAACAGGAAAACCAACCATATATTAAGATGTCAATTTCTCAAAAGAACACAGACCAGTAAATGCTGTATATTCTGGGACACATCCTCCCAGTGACTGCTTCATGTTGCTGTAATACAGTTTGGCCAAAAAGCTGCCAGATCTACGTCCTGGATGACTACTGTGGCAAAAGCATTTTTTAATGACACACATGGAGTGCTGAGTCTCCTCTCCACTTCCTTCACTGTTGCCACATAAAGGTTAAACTGAGCTGTCACACTGCAAAGCCCCATGTCTTTATTTTGGTCTTAAAAAAAACCAACTTTGGAAAGAGACTGTTTAGTGTCACATGGCTGTTTTAAGAGGAGGAAACGCACATGCTGATGTTTAGGGGTAATCTGGGAAGGGTTGCATTTATAAGGCCAAGTGACTGACTGCTAGAAAATCTAGAAATACAGGAAAGAGACAAACTGAATCAGGGACAAAAGGAGGAAATTAGAGCCAGCAAGTAAATTCTAAGTGCAAGGAGCTTCTAGTTACAAGATCTCCATTGAGAAGTTCTTCAGTGCAGCTGGCAGCCATTTCTTTCTGCAGCTGAAGTTTCTGAATTATAACATTTTGTGGAGTATATCACATGAATGTAGATTACATTCTAGATTGCATCATCAAAGATCTAGATTGCAGCCACAAAGTATAAATCTGAACAGAAGGCAAAATGCTTCTGGAATTTGCTTTAAATGGGATGTCCAGAAGAAGCAGAGGATGTAGTAAAACTCACAAATTGTGAACAGAAGTAATGAGTAGCAGAGCAAGCTTTGAAGTTCTTGTGAGTGTGGAAGAGGGAAGCAACCTCAGCTTTTGGATGTTTCCAGTAGCTAGTCATCTTGATTTCTTGCTATCAGCTTGTCACCATCTTCATTCTTTCTTCATTGGTTTGACTCATCCCAGTGAAACACTGGAGAGCCCAACAAATCGTCTTCCATCAGAAACTAGACAAAACCGTCAGGTATTTTCAGACTAAAGCAAGTACAGCACATATTGTGGGCTTGTCTACATGACCTTTTCCAACAGCTCTAAGCCAGCTCTGCCTGTGTTCCCTGGTGGCCAGGTGTGGTGTAGCTGTGGCCAAAAGCCGTGCACCCAAGTGGCTATAACAGTATGCCACTTTTTTCACCGATCGTTGTCACATTTTGTCTAAACAATGTGGTTACAGTTTGTCTAAACAATGTGGTTACATTTAAAAGCTTTTTCCCTCCCTCCCTTGTCTTCGTGCACTGAATGACTGGTTACCTCAGGATGTTTTTTCTGTTCCTCCATGCCCTTTTAGTTTCTGTCCCAAATACTCCTAATATGATGCTACCGCTAACAGGAGGGCTCTACATTTAAGTTCCAATTATGCAAGTTCAAACTTTCATTTTAAATCAGATGCTGTTCAGATGCCATGCAACTACATATTTCACAGCACAGTTTGAGTGAGCTTTGCAAACATCCCAAGCAAACAAACTTTGCAGGAAACATAATCCTATTATTTTACTAATCTTTGGGACACTGCCTCACGGGGATCATAATTTGCAACAAAGTGTTTGCTCAGTTCCTTCACAGGGTGATCTTTGTACCATTACACAGTATTGCTATTTTCATGTGTTGACATCTGTTAGAAAAATAGTTTATACTAGTTACAGAAGCCACTTAGTTTGATGATCTTATGACTTGCCATTACTCCTCAAAAATGTATTATTTGCTGGGTTTCTGATCATGTTTGCTCTTAATACTAATCAACCATTCTTCAGTTGTTGCCTGTACCCCAACAGACCCTCTCTAATGGCATTTTTGATAATTTTCACCTTGCAGAACCTGTACCATCCTCCTTAACTTTAATTCCAGAACCCATTTCATCATTCACACTTGCATGCTCTCAGCCTGTTAGCTCCTGTCACAATGGATTATTAGCACATCATCACAGGGCATTGGATAGCCAAACCGGTGGTGGGGAGGAAAGAGAACTACAGGGCTCTATCCTACTACTTGGTGACTCTTAGAAAAGAGACAAAGGTAGCTGGACTGCAAGACAGAAGGTGTACTTCAGGAGACTGCTTCTGGAGGCATTTTTTCCCTATGTGTTGGCAGGTCAAGGGTTGAGAATGTATGGCTTGTCTCCTCCACTGATAGTCAGAGAATGACATTTCCGTCTTAACAATTCCTCATTGTAAAGCCAGATCTGTTCCTCATCCCCAAAACAACCTGTAGTATTGTTCTCCTGTTATCATGATAAATTATGCATGTGAGACATACTGAATCATGACAATGCTCCTGCCCACAGTTGTTCCTTGTGCTGAAGAAATTCGTATTTTGTCATGCACAGCTTTTTTATGGTCCTATTTATTCTGGGACCGATTTTAGCGTCTTGATGAAATTGCAAGGAAGTGGGAAGTATACTAGCTGCTCTGGGAATTTAAGCATAGACATCTGGAATAATCTGAGGAGCTTGGATCAGTTTATGGTTGACCAATGCGTAAACAATGCTCTGTTGCTGCACTCATACTTCATGGAATCTCACAGAATCATAGAACAGTTCGGGTTGGAAGAGACCTTAAATATTATCTGCTTCCACCCCACCCCACCATGGGCACATCACCTTCCACTAGACCAGGTGGAAGGTTGCTCAGTCCTGTTGTTATAGATAACACAGAGAACTGAGATTTTCAGTTCCCCTGAAGTTGCTGGATAGAGCTTAAAGACCAACTAACAAAAGAAGATAAAATAATGTAGAAGTGTGCACACAGGATGATAAATGAAGCTGGAACCAGTAGATAAACAGATAATGAGGAATATAGTGTGCTTTTGGCAAACTTATATAACAAGAAGCAACAGCACATGCCCTAAGAGAAGTTCAAGGAAAGGTCATCTGTAACATTGGGGGGACTCAGTGAATACGACCACCAAAGACCCCTTCAGACAATCCCCTAGGAAAATAAAAGGACTTCCAGTAGGAGGCAGCTGCATGCAAACCAGTTCTATGAAAAGTGATGTTTATGTATTAGCCAGGAAGTACACTGTAATCAATATGTACGATTGTGATGGAATAAATACCTTGTTGTACCTTCAGGACACACATCAGATTAATGGAGCTATCTTTCTGATGCGTCCAGTGCTGTAATAAAGAATGCCTGCTGTCTAATTCTCAAAATTGTGTGAGAAAGTTCATTTTCTAGCTGATTTCAGTATCAGTCCAACATTGCCTTGAACACTTCCAAGGGTGGGGCATCCACAAATTCTCTGCGCAGCCTGTTCCAGTCCCTAACCAGCACAAAACTTAAGGCCTTTGATTCAATAAAATGTTCTGTCTAAACCAGAATTGTACCTTCCCGTTGTATTTTTTCAATTGTACCAATCACCAATTAACTTCAGCCAGGTAACGTGGCTGCACGTGGCGATATTGCTGTGATCCACCAAGCCAAACACAGGCCAAGACTTACAAACTCTCACCCACACAAAGGGTAGGGAGAAAGGCAACCACTTTTAACGCCCTGTCCAAGGGACAAAGGCCTCTCACAAAATCACAGGATGGGTCAGGTTGAAAAGGACCACAAGAGGTCATCTGGCCCAACCTCCCTTCTCAATCATGGTCATTCTACAGCACATGGCACAGGATTGTGTCCAGACAGTTCTTGAGCATCTCCAGTGAGGGAGATTCCACACCCTCTCTGGGCATGGGTGACCATGCGCTGTTCCAGAGCATGGTCATCTGCACACTAAAGAAGTTTTTCCTCATATTCAAGACGAACTTCCCGTCTTTCCTCTCACCCCAACAGAGCCAGCTTGTCACCCAGACGAGAGGGGGCGGTGTACCCAGGACGGGGCGGGG
>VZTH01011522.1:83215-136771 GCA_013397815.1 Aleadryas rufinucha
CGGCCCCGCTCAACCTGTTGGACACTTGCGGCGTGTGCGGGCAGCCCATCCAGAGCCGGCGGCCCAAGCTGCTGCCCTGCCTGCACTCGGTGTGCCAGCGCTGCCTGCCACAGCCCGACCGGTACCTCATGCTGCCCCCCGTCCTGACCCTCGCGGCCGCTGCCGCCTCCAAGGAGCCGCCACCGGCGGCGCCTCCCTCCTCGCCTGTCTCTTCGCCGGCCTCACCCCTGCACTGCACTCCCGGTAAGTGGCCCTTCTGCCGTACCCCTCCTTGCCCCTGCCTGGCCCGCGGGCGCCTGGCTGAGGGTGCTGCCCCCTCCACCCCGCAACCCGGAGGCCTGTGAGTCGCGATTGGCGCGGGGGACGGGGAGCTGTCGCGACCGGGTGCCGTGGGCGGGGTGCGGGTGCCCGGCCGCGGAGCTGCTGGGGCACGGAGCTGTCGGACGGGCTGTGTTCGCTGCTCGCCAGCGCCAAGGCTGGCGGCGGGGTTGTGCTTTGGCTTGGTTTGCTTTAATCGTTATTTTTTAAATTTCCCACCTCAGAGGGAAGGCAGAACTGTTGTGCTTTCCCAGGACCTCTCTGTGTGGATGGAGAGGAGCGGTGAGAGCCGCCCCCCCGCTTCCCGCGCCGGGCCGTGTGTGCGGGGCCGGGTAGCCCTTCTCGGGGGAGCCGGGGGGCTTTGGCCCCTGGCCGGCGGAGAACCTGAACACGGGCTTGATAACAAGGCACAAAAACGCAGCGAGAAAAAAGTTTTTTTGAGTGACGTTTGGAGTGTGTGGCGCGGCCGGAGAGGAGTCCTGCAGGTGTCATCCGCCGTACTCGGCCGGGAGCGACCCCGCGCCTGGGCGGGGACCGGGGCGGCCGAGCAATAATAACAACACTTGTTCGCGCGATGGGCAGCCTGGATGGCTCTGCTAATGCATTCATGCACCACTTACTTGCTAATTGCCGTGCCGAAGGGAGAATGCCGCGAGGAAGTTTTGTTAAGCTCATGTACTGACACAGTAGCCTGTGTCAGTGTGTTTGAAAAGTACATACCGCTGTAGAAGATGTGGAATAAACTCCTCCAGTTTGAAACTACTTTCCTAACGTTTTTGATTTTTTTTTTCCTAGCCCTCTTAGGCTAGGTCTAATGGATCACTTAGTTTTGTTAAAGGCAATTTCGTCTTAGAAAAAAATGGAAACAAGCATGCTGTAGTGGAAGGTGGTCAAGGTCTTGGAAAAACTTGAATAGAAAAGACGAAGTGTGATGGAAATTGAGCTAATCCATAGGTGTTAGAGGATGTTGTTCTTACTGGGGTGTATAGTGGGGGCTCAAGGGAAAATTAGTAGCTCCAGGTTGACAATTCTTAAGTGCTTTAAGTGTACTTAGGAAAACTTCACCATCCTGCCAGAGTTCTGACCAAAAGATTACAACTTGGATATGCAAAGTGTTCGCAGCAATTCGTGAGGAAACACCTTCTTGAGAGCAAGGAATATTTGGAACAGTAAGAGATTTGCTTCAGAATATCTGAGAAACTCCCAAGTATGTTAACAGGATATGCTGAGCCTCTTCATCTATGTGGATGTCTGTGGTAGTGTATTCATTCAGTCTTTAATTTAAGCATGTAATGTATGTCTCAGTCAGACTGCCTAATCAAAAGTTACAGAATGGGAAAATCTGTGAGACCTAAAGCCTATATACTTAAGCTTGGTTGATTCAGGACATGTTATTGCTCATATGTCTGAGTAGAAATGGGAAATTCTGCACGGGAGGAACAGAAAAACACAGACTCTGGAGTATGATGAGATATTTCAAGATGAGATACTTGGAAATAGGAAAGAGGGCATAGATGCAAGCTCAGGAGTTTGCAAGGTAATTTAAGGGGCGATATCATCATCATTGTGTTCTGGTATTTGAGGTCATGAACAGCACAGGTTCATTCCCAGATGTTCTATATAAATATAGCAGAAATAGGGATCTGTAGCTGAATGAGGAATGAGATGCATCATAAGAATTAAAAATTAGTGCTGTTCGAACATCTGTTTGATAATGAATCATAGCAACAGTAAACTTGTAGTTCGGTTCCCTCCTTTTAAGTGTGAGTTGTTTCTGTATGAATGATTTTCACAGTACATACTCCTCCTCGTTCTACACGTTGGCAGACATACGGTATTTTTGGTCACAATTATTTTTACCCTGTTGACTTTTCTCCCAAGCTACTTTGATGCTTTTATACTACAGTTCATTGTCCAATGGGAAGAAGGAACTCAACACTCACCTTGAGGCATTTTTTATATATTTTCTTGTCATGTGTTTGCCCTGGTTAAAATGACAGGGAACTGTATATTAGCTAGCTATGGCCAAACTTGGTGATCTGCATTGTCTACTTTCTGTTTTCCAACTGGTACAAAAAAAGCTGTGAATTTGAAGTTAGGATTTGGAGTTAGGATTTGGAAAACACCCCACCTGTTAATGTTCAAAACTGATTATATAGAGGAAATTTGTTACAGTTGGAGGAATTCTTAAAATCTCACAACATGGAAGGAAGGACAAAGTGGTACAAAACTGTCACCTCTTCTGGTAATATATTGTGCAAAATGCTTATGAGGAATGACATGAAGAAATAAACTGAAGAGTGTAAGCTTAGAAAGTTGGATAGCAAATGACTCTTATGATGTAAATTATGAAATTACTGTGACTAAACTGAAGAAATAAACACCACGGAAGCTGTTTGTGCTGGAAGGAATGTCCTAAGGAAGGAACACAATCGAATTGCAGACTATGAAAATGTCCTGAGAGATAAGCAGACAGGCTGCTTGTGCACGTGTGCTGAGCGCTAAGATGTTGCACGAAATGGAGCTTGAAGAAGGATTGGTAGAATGAAGTCTGTCTTGAACAAACTAGAGGATGTGATTTGAAAAGGGCTTCACCAAATAAGGCTTGAGTGTTGTATCAGTACTGAAATTAGTTGAGAAGCAGGTAAGTAAAGAGGCAGAGTTTCAAGTATAATCTGGAGATGCTTTTTGTCTTCATCAAGCTGTTTCCAAGAAGAAACATTTGTTCTTTACTAGAATAAAGTGTGCCTTCAACTTCCAACATACAGATGAGTTTTATTTGGGAAAATGTTGGGTCTCTTCATGTAAAGATTCTAACAACTAATTAAGGAGCTGTTAAAGAAAAGACTTCAAGCCTAAAGATCTGGAGTGAATTAAGAATTCTGGAGTTGTTCACTTGAATACAAGATTCAGCATGGATAGCATCAGACAAGTGGCAAGACATGCAGAGGAGTTTCATGTGATGAATGTTAACCAGTATTCCTCCTGCAAAGGCAAACTGGTGGAAAGGCCAGTTGGCATGGATATATTCTATACTGCCACATGCACTCAGTTTTGAAGTAGTATAACTTCTGTAAAAAAACCTGGAGTTTCTGATTTCTGTACTGTTCCTGAAGTTGGAGGTGTTGAGGAATCATCACTGTGTCAGACACCAGTGGTTTTAGCACTCGAGAGTTCACTGCTTGCTCTCTGAATGTCCAGTGACAGCTTATTTGCTATAGGAGATAGTTTTGGTGTTGCATTGCCAAAAAAATGGGTTGTCAGAACATTATGAACTGCAGGGAGTGCTGCAAGAGCAGCTCTGTAAATGTGACACTCAAATGTGAGCAAGTATCTACAGACACCTCTACTAACTATTTGGCTAAGTTCACGTATTGTTTTCTTTTTGTTTCTCAAATGGCCATTCTTTACTATCCAGTTGCGTGAGTTACAACTGATGCATACAAAAAAAGGCTGTTATTAGAAGTCTGCCATTTGCCCAAATTTTGTCTGGGCTGCACTTCAGTGAGTGAGTAGTAGCCTGTACTTAAAAGATAGTATTTGTAATGTGGAGACCCTCATAGTATTCTTGTGGAATTTTCCAATGTGAAACAGGTACATGAATGCTGCAAAGTTAGAGATTGAGATTCTATTCCTGTTCAAAACTTTTTAAGTTGCAAGTATCCTTGTTTGTTCTTTATCCTAAATCTGTACACGAAATAGACTTGGATGTGGTGCAGGGAAATACTTATGAATGGAACTGCAAAGTTTTGTGCAGGTATCATCACGAAATCTTACTAGTGTCAATGCCGAAACAGTAGAAGGAAATGTTTTTTTCTGTAACTCCTCTGTAGCAAACCTGCTAGCAAACAAACTTCTATGAAGCTGTTAAAAGCATATAATGTTTGGACAATCCCATGATCTAAATTCTTGGGGAGTGTCCAGACTGTCTTCGATATATGCTGTTAAGTAAGGAATAAATACTTCAGAATTACTAAACAAGGATTTCAGAGATATTCATGTTTCAGGTTATTGCTTCCCAGAAATATTTGCTTAGCAATACAGTTTAAAGTTCTCTAATGATGGCATGAAGACCGTACCCTTGACATCTCACATATGTGAATGGCATCTGCTTTTTTATTATGTCCCACAGTCAGTCCTTTTACAGATAGCTTCAAATTCTTTCAGATTCTCATCTGGTCTTTATATCTGGACTTTCATCACTTCATTTGACCTTGAAAATACAGCTTTTGACATCAACTTAAATTTTGTTACTTGTCTCTTTTGTTACTTTCCTCTTCTAGATGGATAGTGATTGGGATCCTTACTAGTTAGTTTGAAGGATATAATATCTTCATTTGAGGTTTCTTATGGTGAAGTTCAATTTTTCTTCCATGCCGTGGTAGTCTAAAAGGATTTAAGATTCTTTTTATACATCTGCTGCTACAAATGATTATTTTAATTTCATCCTTGATATTGCCACTTGCTTAAAGTGAATTCTCTCCATCCTTGCCATTACAAAGAGTCCGTGGGTTTTTTTGTGTGGCTATGCACTCACACTTTCACAAATGTGGTTGCATCTATGCATCCTTTTCACAAGGATCATGCTGTAGTGCATCAAGAAGTGAATTAACCTCCAACATAAGGAGATTCAGGAGTACTAATGTTTGGAAATAGTGTATGTTATAGGAATATGTATAGGAAAGATGTCTAGTTTTCATGTTTTGGATGAAACAAAATATCATGTTTTGGATGAAACATTTTCATGTTCTAGTTTCTAGTTTTGAGTTT
Source organism: Aleadryas rufinucha (assembly GCA_013397815.1). Lineage (NCBI taxonomy): Eukaryota > Metazoa > Chordata > Aves > Passeriformes > Aleadryas > Aleadryas rufinucha. Next base: position 88,304 of record VZTH01011522.1, read on the forward strand.
GTGCTTATTTTGAATTTGAAAATTCCCAGAGCCCCAGAGATTGTGTATGTGAAATGCATTTAGCATTGTTACAGGTGAAATACAATATTATTGTATTGATAGCCTATAACGGACAAATCTCTTGGTTAAAAAGTCACTAAGCTAGTAAAAGCTTAAAATATTAATGATTGAGCTACCTCGAGAGAGTTCTTACTTTTCTAGTTGTAATACCCTTCTTTTAGAGAAAAGTATGGTCTCAAGAGATATATGGTGGGATATGATACTTACTGTACAAGTGTAATTTGAAGTAGGGATATATTTGCCAAAAATATCTGCTTTCTTTTGTACCAGGAAGTCCATAAAAATCTCGAGGCACGCCTATGCAGCCTTTATTAAGGCAGGCAACTGCATGTTGTGGAAATAAGCTTGAACTATGCTTGCTCCGATATGTGATTAATATAAATATGTAATAGATGTTTATTATCTTAGCTGTATATGCAGAATAGTGTTTGTAGGGTAGTTTGGATGCATTTTTGTTCTTGCTTCTTTCACCCATAGAAAGTGGGAGATTGAAAAGCTGAAGCCATCAGGAACATCAGATGAATGTTAAAACAACTGCAGTTGTCAAGCTCATTCCAACTGGAAGCCTTACAGAAATTAAGCTGTACAAGTTATCAAAATAGCTGTATCATTGTGAAACTTCTTTTCAGACAAAGATTTCTATCCTCAGATACCAGCCTAGCTCTGTTCCAATACAAAATCAGCTTATAATGTCTCTGGTAAGCAATTAGTACTCTTAGCAGTGGAAAGGAATCCTGGATCATAAGGTGAAAGGATCTTATAAGGAAAGCAAATACAAGGTGAAAGGATTATAAGAAAAGCAAATATATATTTATGTATTAAAAATTCTCAAGTGTGTGTCTAATTGAAAGTGTATTAGGTTGGATTAATGCTTATAATATACATCTCTTAAGAAAATGTCTTGTCTGAAGAGCAAGGGAAAATAGTGGTGCATATATTCATGAAGAGGTAAGTGGAAGAACGAGTGTGCTCTTTGTGGGCTGGCTCATTCATAGGAAAAATGTCCTGAAGAACTACTCAGTTATGTAGCAGGCTTTTAGGTTGGTCTGCTGAATTCCATGAGTACTACAAAGTGACCGTGTTCTCACAACTTTACCCAGTTGGTTAAATTTGAGAAAGAAATTCTGTTGAAACTCTTGATTCTGAATGTATTGTTGTTAAAGAAACTTGTCTTTTGTACAGGAAAATCTTTATGCCAGTATTGTGTGTGTTTGTTAAGATGCTGTAGGAGGAATTTCCATATTATTTAGTGGAATTTCCCAGTAACGGTAAACTTGTAAAGCTGGTATTTTGCCTGTTATATCTAATCTAAAAACAAGTCAGGGGAAAACCAAAAGGAACTTCAAGTGAATTCTAAATAGGACTGTATTTCAGGATGAGTAACTGACTAGATTAAAAAATCCATTCTTTCTGAAATTGGAAATTTAGACTTTTAAAAGGTTTTTGCAGTAAAATGGAATACTTTAATATAGTAGTGCAGTGGTTTGACCTTGGGTAGATGCCAGATTTCCACCAAAGCTGCTCTATCACTTGCTTCACAACTGGAAAGGGAAAAGAAAATGTAGCAAAAATCTCCACATGGTCTCCTGAACACACTGGTGAGGCAGGGTTCTTCAGGTGCATATGGCCTGAAGCGTGTGGGTTGTGGGCCAGTGCAGAAGATTCAGCTGAACTGTTAATAGTATCAAAATCTTCTATTGGACTTACTATTTTATATTTAACTTTCATGTGCTCTAATAGTTTTCTGATGCACTCTTTTTTCTTTGGCAAATTTAAAGGTCACAGAAAAATTCTTTTCATAGATAAGTTCCAGTGATGCTTTTAAAATTTACCTCAGCAATTAGGCAGCTATGGAGTTGTGTATTGTTTAAAGTATGTACTTGCAGCTCAAATGTGCTTTGAAGGCATCAGTGCCGTAGTTGAACTGACCAAATTATCTACTTTTTTACCTACTGGCCAGAGAGATGTATAAAACCATAAATGTTTACTATCAAAGAAAGCATGAAACACTTGTGTGAAGTAAGTTAGAAAATGACACCATTTTTAACAGGAAACAGTCTTGTAAAATCAGCTTTGAAACTGAAGGTTGAGCCAAGGAATGTCTCTAATTACTTGATACTGTCTCTCCAGCGATTTAAGTAAATGCTTATTTGAAGCTTTTATGTGGGAGAAAATTGCATATTACCTTACATACATTACTAACGTGATAGAGGACTGATGTTGAACAAGCTTTCTAGTTATTTTTGAAGTTTATCAGTGGGCTATGGGAAAAAGGATGACAGTAAGCAGGGGTCAGCTCTTTGAACTGCACTCATGGGTTTTGAGGGCCCTTGCTTGTAACATGGATTTGGGTCATGGAGACATACTCATTTCAAAAAAGAAATCTGCAACTCCAGTGCTAAATCCTCTGTAAGTGGGAGTACATGGACAGGGGAACTAAGCCATTTGCCTTCTCAATGTAGAAAGATTTCTGCTTCTGATTAATAACTAAGTTGCCACAGGCAACTTTCTGTTAAAATGGAGAGTTCCCCTTTCAACTGTAGTCCCTCAAGTGAATATAGTCCAATTTGAATAAAACAAGACTGTAGTGCAAATACCTTTTGAACTAAAGTGATTGCCTAATTTGAAAAGTGGCTGTATAATTTTCCCAATGAGCTGACACATCTGTCTGTATTGTAGCTCATAAAAAAGAAAAGGGACTATTTTTACATACATGTTGACTTGGAAAACCCCCCTGTATTTTCTAGGATATCTACTGGAGGTCAGAAAGCATTTAACAAAACTTACTTGATCGGTTTCATTTATTTCTAGGCATGTGCTCTAGAGTCTGAGCATGGTCAAGGATGTGTGGAGCTGAAGTTTGTTGAACTAATGCTATGATCCAGCCCTCACACAAGTTCATGTTGTGCTTAGGCGGCTGCTGCTGAACTTGCTATGTCAGGGTACTTCTAACACTGATGCTCTTAGGGGGAGGGAATGCTGGCAGCTGCACAGGGAATGAGTAGGTGGAAAGAAAGAGGGAGAGAGCTGTAGCACTGCTGGGACTGGAGAATGAGACATTTTAGAGTAGGAGCAAGGTTCTAATTTTAAATGCAAGGTGCAGTGCCTTGATAAAACAGCCCAGCACCAACAAGTCTGTTACTAGAAATAAGCAGTATTCAAAATTGTCCTGAACAGCAAAAGTGTGAATTGAAACACGTATTTTGTTCTAACCTGGACCCTGCTTTAAAATGAGTAAACTAGTTGCTGAAATTATGTAGGAGTGTAAATTACATGCCTTCCTCATCAGTTGGTTTAAGGAAGGGGTAGTAGCTTTGAATCCTCTTTGCCTTTGGAGAAACTTCTGTGACTTGTAACTATTGTTCAAACAGTTTTCAAGTAAAAGTTGAAATTCATAGCATTGCCCAGCTGACAGTAAAACCAAACATCATTTTAGTCTGAAGACAGTAGAACAGAACAGCACAGCCTTGTAGAAATAAAGGATGTAACTTGGGCAAACAGAAGTCACGCAAAAGGCAAGTAGGATCCCAGCTCAGCTCTGCAAGGCTGACAAAGCAGAAGTTACAGAAAATGATACTATGCTTACTCAAAAGTCGGGGTCGAGGAGCAGCCACCTGAAAAGGACACTGGACATTGAAGACCACTGAAGAAGACCCCCAAAGAACCATGTAAGGACTCCCGATAAGGGGTATGGCTATGTCAAATAAAGTAATACATATACATCAGGTAAGGGGGCATAGCTAATGAGTATGTCATCAGTGTGTATGATGAAAACTCTGTTTACCTGATACTCAGGGCACTTGGTTAGAGGAAGGATCCTTCAAGTGACCAGTGCACTGCAATAAGGAGTGCCTGCTTTCTAATACTCAGAACTCTGTTAGAAAGTTTCTATCCGGCTGATTTCAGTATCACAGCCCCAAAGTGCTAAATTAGGGTAGCAGGCAACTCATCCGTTAGAAACTGACATAAAAACAATCTGTTTAGCAGACAAGCTTTGTTGAATGAATGTAGAGCTATATAATGATGGGTAGTCTCCCATAGCAGGACCTCAGTAATGGCTAAATGTCTGGGAACTTTGAAACCCTGGGGGTATCATACATCTGGATTAGATTTATCTCTTTTGGGTGTTTGCAGATTCCTACTTTTTCTTGCTTAAGCAGTCGGTTTTCAGCACTCAATAGTTCTGTTCCTTATTTGCTTTTGTCTTGTTTGGGGGCCTTTCATCACACATTAGCAGCTATTGTTCTCACTTGTTTTAGCCTATGGACTGTTTGTTGAACTTACCAACTACAGAGTACTTGGCCTTCAGTAGTTCAGTTTTCTCTTCCCATTGCGAATAGGAAGAGGAGACTGAGGGTGTAACCCACTGATTAGCATATCTTGGAAATCACTGAATTTAGAGTACTTAGATTTAGTTTAATCATCTGTTAAAGGAACTTTATCTCCTTTGAGAAGGTCTAAACTTTTCTTCAGTCCCTTGTCTATGCAAGAAACTCCAGTGTGGTTTCAGAGTTCATGTGTTAAATGTTTTCCTGAGTAAGTATTACTTCAAAACAGACGCATAGAATTCTTTCCTTGGATAAACATAGGTGGCATTCAGACAGTTTATCTGAATGGGAGTCCAGAGCTGCTAGCAGCTCTTTCTTCAAATATTGCACTCCAGGTTGTTAAATAGAATGTTTATTTTCTGCTTCATAGCAAAGGCAGAGTCCAATGTTGTGAAAGAGTGTTCATGTAGGAGGGACTTCCTAGATGTGGTCTTCCTACATCTAGCAGTGAAGTTTAAACAAAAAATGAAACAAACCAAAAACCCCTGGTTTTATCTTGTTTGTCATAACTCCTATCTGTATCATAAGAATGACTTGCAAGTATTGCTTTTATCACTCAATAAATAAGTATTTGATATATAGACTGTTGGCACTGGCACCATAAGTAAAATGGTGTGCATCTTGATGGCTTGTGCAAGGAGACAGGACTCTTGCCTTTTGCTTTTCAGAAATGGCCTTATAGCTGGACTAGATACAAGTTAGAAGCAATGTCATGGTTTGTGGTAGCTTATGTGTCTTTTAGATTATCACAGCCATTGACACTCAACAGGGCAAAAGATCTCTCTTCAAAATAATGATTCTAGAAGCTGTTTCGGCAAAATGAAGATGACTTTATATATAGGTATTCCAAATGGATCAGGCGACAGTCCTCTTTGCTGCATTCCACCCTTTGTGGAAGAGCTAAATGTAGTCTGGATTCTTCAAGAAGCTAAGTGCTAATCTTGCATCCTTTAAAAGTCCATTTAGCAACAGTATTATTGTATTGTGCTCCAATCTGATTGTATGTATTGTGTGGTTTTTTTTTTCTTTTTCCCTGCTCCCAGTTCCATTGAGATGAGGTCAGATTTAATATGGTTTCTTTGGCTGCCTTTTGACTGGTGTAAATTTTTGAGAATATAATGTAGGTGTTGTGAGCTGCAGGATGTCTGATTCCAGCCTTTTGCCAGAATCGCTGCTGTTCTGGCTTAAAGTTGTGGCTGGTTGTTTTTGCTTTTCATTTGCCATTATGCCAGACAACTAGATAAAGAACGATGATTCCATGGTGGAGCCCTTGTGAATATTCCTTAAAAATAAAGTAGGAATAGAAGTACAGTCCTAGCTCATTCCAAATCTGGTATTGGATGCTAAGTGTAATATTTCCAGAACTTCATTATCAATCCTTTGAGTCAGTTTGGTGCAAAAAGGTGGAAAGAGATTGAGTGAGTCTAAAGGACAGAAGATAAATAAATGGCACTTAAGAAGACCAGTTTTGGTGGAAGATGAATTTTTTTAAGCTTCATTCTTAGGATCAAGAGTGTCATGTTGGGAAAGTGCCTTTGAAGGAGCTCTTCTTTAGTTCTGAGAAAATGGAGGAAACCATAGGAAGACTAGATTTCTTCAGTGGATGTGAATGTTCATTCACATCAGCCAACAGGATCTGGCTCATGGCTCAGTTATCTACTGCAGATTAAAGCAACAGAAGGAGATACACCATGGAACATAAGTAGTATCACTGCTGGCTCTGTAACCTGCTGTTTTCTGAAAGCTGTAGGGCAGCTGTTAGAAATCCCTGTTGTTCTTATTTGATCAATTAATGCATCTCTTCAACCCAGAAGGAATATGTTTTATTAGTTACCTTTAGTAATTTTCATATTAATGCAGCGTCGCAGAAGATAACACTGCTTCTTAATTAATGCTGGCTCTTGGAGGCTGCATAGCCATGTGTGAATCTCACAATGCATATATTGCTCCAGCTTGGTAATGCTAAAGCTATGTGGGAACTGGAAAAAGCTGGGCACCTTGCTTTTTGAACCTTTACAGCAGTGCTGTGGAATACTGGGCACACGTAAGAGAAGAATATAAAGTGAGCTGGCTTTTTATTCCTGAGCATCTACACCCAAAAGGGCAATCCGTGTAATTTGCAGGGATATTTCGAGGATATTCTCATCTCTTAATGACTGGTTTTAGAATATCAGAGGAATTCCTGCAGTTGAAGGGGATGCCCAATAGTGGATAAGTGTATTAGTGTAGTTTCTGGAAAGAAGTGGATGTTTTTAAGGTGTGGTTCATCTGACCAAGTGTAAACATCTGCTTTAACAATGAGACCACTCATGACCTAACTGTTACCTAGGTCTGCAAAGACTATGAAGGGAACTTCATGTAACATTTAGATGAATTCCACTGAAGATATTAAAACTTGGCAACACCGCAAAGAAACTTCATCCATCTTTCAGGTGCAAAATTTTACTCTATGGAGTCAGCATAATAAATCAGTATTAGTTTTGTGTTGCCATTAAGAGTTGCTTTTTCATAGATGCAAAAGTCCTGCCTGTGACAAGCTTTATTGTTGAACAGCTTTTAAATGTAACAAGTAGTCAGAATAGACTGAATTTGGGAGTCTTGGGTTGTATTACTTAAATAAATTAAATGGCTTGGAGCTTTACTTTTTTATTCCATTAATAATATCTTGCAGAGCACTCAGACTTATGTGATGTTAACTGCAGAGATGTTGCTGTTATCACGAGGAGGGAGAGGGAATGAACACTGACTTGGTCCAGGAAGTAGGGAGAAGAAGCTTTTTTATTTAATTATACATCACCCCTTTTATACTTTAGTGTTCTGGCATGGTGTAAGGTCATTGGACCTCTAGTCACCCACCTCCTAGGGTGATTGGTCAAATTCTACAACAGCCATTTCAAAATATTTCTCTAGTCAGTATCATAACAATTCTACAAACAATCTGCGGGTGCAAGACAGAAAGAATAGTTTACAGGAAACCATAATATTGTTTTGAATAGCTTGCATGGGAAAGACAGAGCTCTCACGAAATGTTACAGTCTCACAAAATACTGCAGAAAGCTGGAAAATTTCTCTGCTGAAAGCTTTTCAGCATCCACACAGGGAATAGGTATCTTTATTGTTTTCTCTTATTAGAGTGGGAATTTTCATCAAATATTTTTTGTACTTTTCATTGTCTGCGTCCCTGTCAACAGCAAGCTTTAAAAAAATAAATTAGAAAATTTTAATATACTCAGGTTAAAGTATTTGTTATATAACATATTTAATTGCAGCACAGATTCAAAATGTACCTTTAAAAATACTCAATTTATTGATAAATACATAAATTCCTCTTTCTTGCTGTTGGGGATCTAAGTCTTGGATAGTGTACTTGGATGGTAAATGTGCTATTACCATACTGTTGTTGAAGAATATATTGAAGAGACATTAATTAGTAAAAAATCTCTTCTTAGTAACAATCAGCCCTTTTTTTTCTCTCCACCCTCTCACCAAACAAAATAACTTAAACAAAGGCAGAGCCTATTATTTTAAATTAACATATTATTTCTATGTACTTTTGAACATGCATTCCCTGTAGATATATTTTACAGATAAAGTTTTCCATTATATTTTGCATCACCGTAATCTGTCTTTTGATATAGTTTGAAGGAAACATAATAGAGATGATGATGACTTCTGAACTCTGTCCTTGAGGAGAAGCTCAAAATAAATATCCATATAGCAGAATATGGACAGATGCACTGAACGCTGCAGTTAACAAGTTGATGGCTCTGAATATTGGCACTTCAGCGATTTTAACCAGGTTTTCCTTTGGAGCTGCAGACTGCAGTTTGTTTGGGTGCAAAGATTCTATGTGCCTCAGTGGTGTTTTCCAACAGGAATTTAAAATCACAATATCAAAAATACATGGCATAGAATAGGCGGGTAGGTTGAAATTCAGCTCTCTGAACTAGAATATCTTCCGCCATTTCTGAATTTTTGGGATGCCTGTAATATTTAAAAGAGGGCTGGTGGATGTACTGCACGATCCACAGGAGCCCTATTTCCTTCTGGAATAGTAGCTGGAAGCCAGGCAGGATATTACCTTCAAATTAGGTATGTCTGTTTAGGCACCTAAATTGCTCCCCTGAGGCAAGTGGCTGGAAAAATGAGGGCCAAGAGGGTTGTTTGCCAAGTCTCATGGGTAGTTTCCAGTTACTGAGCATTGAACGTATTGAGAATGGAAGGAGACTTGTGGAGGAACAGTTTGCAAGGATGCATCTGAGCGCTTGAAGGAGAGAGGGAGTAAGTAACGTGAGCTAGTCAAAGGCCTTGAATTGCATTATCATTCCTGTTTGGATGACATTTATACTGAAATACTCTTGACTGAAGCCTGTTATCTAGTGTTGTCCCCACTACTGCTTCAAACTTGGTTCCCTTAATATGATCCAGATTCTTAGAAGTTATTTTTGAGGCTTTTTTTATCTTCATATCTGCTCAGTGTTGATGGGATCATTAAGGTAGCTGGGGCTAAACAGAAGAAGTGGGCAAAACACTCAGGAGTGTCACATGTTGGAGTGTAGTTTTCATCCTTTCAACAAAGAATTAAAAAGAACCAACTCCTTCAGTGCCTGAGAAGGGCTTGGTTCTTTGGGTTGTGACTGGCTCTAACTGTCCAAACGATACTCTGCTAACCTGCTAATTTTAGAACTATGATTTCTGGGAATAGATGCAGTGTACTGCAACTACTGAACTAACAGCTGGTGGTAGATGAGAACTCGAAAAGATGAAGACCAGAGTATGAACTGCAGTGCTACAAAGAAATGATTATTAGCTGTGTTGTGCTCTAAGGCAGGGTCCATCTTCATACCATAGATTCTGGCAACAAAATTTTTTTATCCCAGTCATCTTTTTTTTTTAGTTAGTAATAACATGTTAACATGCTGCTATTTATGGAGAAAGGTATTAATTTCCTTGTTCCAGAAACACATGAATACAATGGACTTGAGCACTGTTGGCAAGATCCTAGAGTATCTGCAAAATGGTATTTCAGTAGAATGTATAAATCTAGACAGCATTAAACCCACTTTCAAAATGTTATTTCAAAAATTAAATATTTGGCTGATCACAGAAAATGATGCAAGAATATCACAGAATCTTAAAAATCCTTGTGTGTTGTATGTCTGAATTCATTCCATACCATTTGGAAATACTTGACAATTTCAGGACTTGAAAGAATGTATTTTAATTTTGATGAAAGAAATGCTCATCACAGTCAGCAGTGACAATTGGCTTAGTTGTTGGCAGCTTCTGCATCATCGTTTAGGCACGTTTGTTGCAAGACAGTGAGACTTTTTGTTCATCGTCTTGTACTTAAACATTGTCTATCCCACAATAACAGTATTTCCTTTTGTTAACACTGTGACACTTCTTGTGATTGTGTTGTTGAAGAAAATGCATTGGACAGCTTTGGATGTGAATGTAAACTCTGCCATCAGAATTTCTGAAGGTATTCAGAAGTGTCTGGAGAGTCAATCCTTGAAAATTTATAATTTTTGAAGTCTTAATATGAGCTATCTAAAATGTCTGAAGATTGGGCACGTATAGCAAAAACAATGAACCATTTCACAGAGCAGCTGAAATATTTTAATTCAGCTCTGCAGTGCTTTCCAAGAAAGTCAATGTACTGCGGCATAAAAACTGGCCTGCAACACTCTTCCAGAGGGGGGATTACAGCTAATAGTCTTTGTCTGGTTTTCATTTATTTGCATTTTAAAGGGTTTTAAATAATTTTAATTAAAAATTAATTAATTATAATTTTAATAAACTTTTTGCTAGATTGGTGGTTGGTTGGAATATTTATATCTTGGCAGTAGTTGCTAGTTTTCCCTTGAGATGTGCCTGCTTATTGGTTTAACCTATCTCCCCTCTACTAGCAGCAGCAGGCTGTCACAACTAGATGGGAGCAGCTTTTTCTGGAACAAACTGGTTTGAAGAAGTTGCCAATTTTGCAGCACCAGTAGTGGCTTAATGAGAAGCAAGACGAAAGCAGTAATTATTTTAAAAATTGATTCAGACATTATTGCACATGATACTGCCTCTCAAATTAAGTTTTCTAAGTGTTTGTTCTTAACTGGGAAACATGGCCTGTGTAAATATAACCAGCTTACCCTCAAATCCATGCATTTTAATGAAAAGGCTTGCAAGTATTAATGGTATCTATAGAAAGATGCAAGAGGAAAAAAGAATCTGTAGCTCACAGTTGTAAAACCCTAATTTTCCATGCAGTTGTGTTAAAAATCTTACAGCTGGTGCTGCCTTCAATCTCTGACATACCTTTAATTAGTTTTAACTAGTGTGTCCATGTTTTAAACATTTTTAACTGCATGTGTAACCTGCTGTTAATATTTTCTGTTCTGAAATCTGTGTAGTTAGAATTTCAAGAAAAATGTCTGTAAAACTGGGAAAGATTGCTGTACGAAACCCTAATTATTTATTCTGTAATGACTATGTCATTGCAGGTAAAATTGCCAGTTGCTTCTGAGCACTCTTATTTAATAAAGAGAGCTCTCTTTCAGAAAACTAGTGGGTTTTTTGACTGATTTGATCTGAAGAAAGGGAACCATTAAGTCTTCCTTTTTTAGTAAAGCACTTTGCATCTACAAATAAAAATACTCTCTTGGATCTACAAATGATCATCCAGTGGCTTTATTAAATTGGCTCTGAAACCTGTTTGCAACAGTGAAGACACAAATGAGCCAGACTGGGGCAAACCAGAGCAGTCTCCTCCTATTGTCTCGGGATGCTTCAGTGGTCTTGAATGTACTCCCAGAAAATTGAGATTCGAGTTGGAAATAATACTGTATAAGCTATAAATCCATTCTGCTGAATGGCTTGAGATGCCCTTGTGGATGCAGCGTGTAACATGTGAAAGAGACTAAGAATGGGCCATGCTTTTTCCTACCTAAAATGTAGCCTAGCATTCTTTGAAAGAGGTTTACATGTTATGAGCCTGTAGCTGGTGGGGGGAAACACTTTTTCTGTCCTGGCACAGCCTCACTGAATCCATATTGCAGTCTGTAATCCAACTCACTGCATGGCAGCATAAATCTTTCTGTTGTCATGGGATAGAAATGAACGAGCAAGGGAGCCAGCATTGTTACTTTTGTTAGCAGTGTAGTGTCCTGGCGTGGTTCAAGCAAAATCTGAATGTGAGATTCCACAACTGCTTGGGTTTTGTAAGAATGCTGCTAAGAAGGGTGGAGGTCTTCTCCTTTACTCCTACTCAAGAGCCACATGCTCTTGATCCAGCTCCCTTTACAGCTGAAAAAACAAGGCTCCTGGTGCTAAGATCCAACTATTGAGATGTGCCCATGCCCAAATAAAGGTTCAAACAAGATCATACGCTGAAGTCAGTAATACAGATTTGACTTAACATGGAATGTCAGGGAGAAAGGTAGAAAGAAATGGAAAAAAGAGCAGAAAGAGATCAGGTAGAAGATAGTCGCCACCTGTGGATCCAGTGGTGTCCTTTTGATCCTTCTTTGCTCTGGGCTTCTCAGTAGGAGGAATCTTGAGGTCTTTTCACTCTTCATACATTTTAGCAAAGAAATTAATTAATGCTCATTGGCTACACTGTTCTGTTACTCTGTTGGTTAATTGATGCCCTTGCTTCTAATGCTAATTAGTCCTTATGCTCAGTCTTCCTCTTTTAGTTGGTGGGTTTCTTGAACTGGTGGTCGCGATCTCCCCCTGCCAGAATTACCTTTTACCAAGTCCAAGCTGATTTCAGCACAGTTGCTGAGCTGGTTTTCCTTGTGGCCCATAAATTCTTCAGTTGTGTCCATGATCAGTGATACATTCTTCTTCCCCAGCTATGTTAACCTCCCCCTAGATCTGAGATAACACTCAGACAATAGCACCCCCTTTATCTTATCTCCAGTTCTTGCTATGTTGGCTTATCTTACAGTCCAAGATCCAGGTATCCAGGGAGGCATTTCCAGGCGGCTTCAGTGGTTGGTGGTGGTTGCCGATTTCAGGTGTCCTATAACTGGGGTGATCTTTGTTTGGCCAGTCAAATACATATGAGCAGTTGCTTCTTTACACAGTTTTCCACAGTGGGAGTTCTTGTCTGGATGCATTACCCAGAATGAGCTAACCAGGTCTCACCTCTGCTAGGCCTGGAGATAGGGCTATCCTGTTACTCGTTCTGTGCTTATCTCATGGCAAAGTCCTTCTGTGGGTGTAACGATGTTTGAGACAGGCAACTGTGTTCTTTAACTCCTTACACCTGGAACAAAAGAGCAGATAAAAATGTGGGATCTGCTCACTTAACTATTCTCACAATTATCATGATGATGATTATGAAACACCTCCCAATTTAAGTAATATGTTTTCATCTTCCTGTGCTTGCTCCATTAAAAAGAAATAAGAATCTTATAGAATTACTTTGAGGAGTATAAACCCTGATACTGGAGATCTTTTGCTTAAATTCACCATCCTGAGGTTGACTAAACCTGGGTTAAAACTGATTTGTGTAGAGTTATCAATCCAGGATTATAACAAAAGCAGGTTTACCCTCACACAGTGGCAGAAGAAACCCCTGACATATGGCTAGACAGCATAAGGAATTCTAGAAAAGAAAATTCATTAAGATTTTGAGAGTAGGCAGTTTTCCTTTTTTTTCTTTCTCCCATCTCACACTAGAAATTCTAAGTGATTTCTTAAACAGGCAGTTGGCAATATTCTGTTGGTGAAAAGGCACGTGAAACATTTGGTTTATGTTAGTACTTTTCCTAATTTCCACCTCTCCTTCCTTGTCTTCCATGTTCGCAATTCAAGCTGACTTAGAAACCCTGGTTAATGCTGCTGATCTGGTTCAGTGGTTGCAGGTTTAATCTTCAGTGGTGGTGTTGTCCTTTTCCCATTGTCATTCTGCTTCTCATGTTGCTTCAGTGTAGTCAGTAGTGCATTTGGTCAGTGAAACAGAGCAGGGGATGAAAGTGAAGCTTGGGAGAGCAGGAAAAATACATCCGTGTCTGAATTGGTTTGCCAGTCTCATTCTGTGTCTACACCCATCTTCCAAACACATGCAAAGACCAACTCAGACACCTGTGTTGAGCTTGATAAAAGGAACAGAACATAATGATGCCTTACTTGTCCAAATAAAGGAACAATGTGTTTTAAAGAAGTGGATAAAAGAATGTATAAGTAGACACACAGGATGCTTGATGTAGCTGGAACCAGTGGATAAACAGATAATGAGGAATATAGTGGGTTTTGTGGCAGCTATGTAATGAGAGGCAACAGGGCATGCCTTAAGAGAAGTTCAGGGGAAGGTCATCTGTAACATAGGGGGCACTCAGTGAGTATGACCACCAAAGACCCCTTCAGAGGACCCTCTAGGACCATAAAAGGACTCCTAGTAAGGTGGATGCATGCAAATTAGTTCTAGGAAAAGTGATGTTTGTGTATTGGCCGGGAAGTACACTGTAATCAATATGAACGATCATGATGGAATAAATATCTTGCTTTAAAGTTTCGCAACACATCGGATTAGAGGAAATATCCTCTGGGTGTCCGTTGTGCTGCAATAAAGAATGCCTGCTTTTCAGTACTTCAAATTGTGTTAGAAAGTTTCTTCCCTAGCTGATTTCAGTATCAACCCAGAGCACTGTGCTTTGTCAGGGTCAAGAATGAGCAGTGAGGGAATGGGGAGAAGGTGGTTTGTAATTGGTGCTGTTGAAAAATGCAAAAAATATTCTTTTTCTTGCAAGTGTGTAGCTTGAGTATTAGGAGATGTGTTCACTCTTGACTGTGGTAAATTGATTTGCTTAATTAAAGGAGAAATTCAGTACTTGCAGTTCTACTAACTACTTGACTTACCAGAATTGGATTTCTCAATTATCCTTGCAGATGATGGTATAAAAAGTGCTACAAAAGTTGTAGCCAGAGTATGGAATTTGTACATCAAAGGAAGCTGCACAAATGTGTATTGAAATGCAGACTGGTAAAATGGCACTTAGAGTAAAATCAGGCTTAACATCATAGCTGTTCAGATCAAAGTGAAATGCCTTGATAACAAGTGAAAAACTGCTTGCTGATTTTCCAGAATGAAGAATTGCTTTAGTGAAATGGGTGGATTTTTATTAGAGCACGCTTTTTACTGAGTTGTCAGTTAAATCTTGAACATCTGTTGGAAGAATCTTATGAAAAAGTGTTCTAAATCTTGTATGAAGCACTTTGAGTAAGGAATTAAGTTCTTCTGCAGAAAGTGAAATATTTAACAGTTTCTGTACTTCTACATTTTATCGTAAAAATGAAACAGGAACAGATTTAAGCCCATGCTGGTTTAGTTAAGTATGCAAGTGATGAGTTATATACTGGTGTTGAATTCATTGGGTTAAACAGTGCCTCTGCTCTTTTTTAAGGCCCTAGATCTGTCTCCTCTCAAATGGCAGCTGAAGGTCTAGAATCTATCTCAGTGTGGACTTGCATGACTGTTCTACTGCAGGCTTTTTGCATGTGACTTCCATGTCATAAGTGATTATTTCAACCTAACTTAGTTTCAATTCCTTTTTTGGTTGTAATGACTATGGTAATTTTCTTCAAGCAAGATGTCAGTGCCTAGCATTTTAGAGATTTTTTTCTTGGATGTCAAAAACAAGCCTCAGTGCTAATAAGACATTCTTATTTTCTGCAGCTAGAAAAGGTGTCTGCTCTAAAAAGTTTATATAGATCTTTTCCATTTCAACCTAGTCTACTCACAGCTCAACCTGAAATTTTGAACTTTGCTTTGTCTTTTTCATTCTGTTGAGAAGACTGATTGTTTAACTCTTTGTGTTACTGGTTCTCAGCTCTTTCTTCAACCTGGAGCCTAAATATGTTGCTGTCCTAGAATTGTGTACCCCACTGTGTCTTGCAGAGGAGAGGAGGGAGAGAACCTTGCTTATTTATTCCTAAATTTTTCTTGGTTTCCCTTGCTTAATGTGAAGGTAGTCATGATACTAATACAGGTCCATTCTTTCTCTCTACAACTCGCCTCATTAATTTTGAATGTACTGCATTTCTGTTTCTCATATGACAGGGATGAAGGTCAGTCACATCACACTGCTGGTGTGTATGTATGTGTGTGTATGTAATACCACCCAGTGTCACTAATTACTATTCCACACTAATGAGCGTTTAATCCATTCTATAACAACAAATCGTCAATGGGAATACGTTCCCTTTAGAGTAAAATAATTAATTTTTTATAAGATTAAGGCAAATTCTTTATGGCATTGAAACAAGAAAGTGTTTGACCTTGGCTGATAGAGTATGTCATCAGGGAAGAACAGGTAAATGTTACTTCAGTGATAAAAAAAATTTGCTTTTTTTTTTGCTCACATGTTGTTGACAGGAAAGTATTAAAACATCCTTTCAAAAGTATTTATCCTTGCAAGCTCTCTTTGAAGTTGTTTAATATATCTTAGTTTGTGCAAGCATAATCAGATTTTTTTTTTCCCCCCCCAGTCGGTGTTATCCGCTGTCCAATTTGTGGTCAGGAATGTGCAGAGAGACACATCATAGATAACTTTTTTGTGAAGGATACCACAGAGGTTCCCAGTAGCACAGTAGAGAAATCAAATCAGGTAAGTGCATTAGCATGTAATCAAGTTAACACCTTTTGGATGTGTGTGCATATCCTTGGCTTCTTGCTTTGTGGCCTTTTTGCTGTTCATATGCAGACAGAACTTCAAGTACTTAGGCATCACGTGGGGGTAGCTACTCTAGAAAATCAGTTAAAATGTGTGAAAATGCATGTGAAGAAGGTGGTTCTCTTACCCTAAACTATTTTTAATTGTTGATATAAACTTGCATCTTAATAGCAAAAGATAAAAGTAAGGAATAGGCATTAGAATGGGAATTTTTGTATTTTGGACAGGGTGCTTGAGGCACTCTCTGAAGCAGAGACTTGAATAACACTACATCAGGAGATCTAAATGGACTTTATCACATTACTGACAAAACATGGCACTAAATAGCTGGAGTCCTGTTGCCAAGGAAGAGGCTCAAAATGCTAATTGGGGAAGATGGTATATTGTAGGGGTTTCTTGTCTGTGTTCTTATGTAGACTGCCTTTTCTTCCTTTTGCAGTCAAGTAATAGCTATCTCATAAAAGATGGTTATCTGGAAGAACAGTAATATTGGGGTGGTTTTTTCTCATGATGTTTTTTTTCAGGAGGCAAGTACTAGCTAGTGTGGAAGCAATACCAAATGAATAATCACGTCTGTATATGACCACAATTTAACAATCTCTGTTTGCAAAATATTGCATGTCTTCATTTTTAGCTAGTAAGAGAGTATCTCATGTATCTCCTTACTCATCAACTTTTATTAAACTCCAGGAACTTACTGTAAATAATTCAGCCTCTTTGTATGTTGCTGCATTCTTCATAAGAATAGTACAGTAAGGTTGGTATATCAATGTGGCTTGCATTCCAACTCATGCCCTAATATTTGGATGGTGGTCTCCTTTTATCTTGAAAATTCGTCTTTTTCACTTTCCCATTTTAGGGGGAGACTGTGTCATTGGCTCTTGAGCTGTTTGCTTCAGGGGCAGTGTCTTAGAGGTCCTTTATTGTGCGTTCTGCTCATTTCAAGGCTTAGCTGGAAATTGTGCTTGCGTGTGTGAACAGGCGCATCTCTTGGGAGCAGATGACAGGACCCAGTCAGGTTCGTGATGCCAACTTGCTGACTATTGAAGGCATAAGTGGTGTCATCATCTCTGAGGAAGAGAACTTACATCTTGCAAACCATTGAACTGTTCAGATTTTAAGGAATTTTGAAACTGGATTTCTAAGAAATGGTAGACCTTACCAGAAACTGAAATTGAGTTGTGAGTCCCTGGAAGTAGAAGCTGTGTTCTTGCAATCTAGGACTGTTTGAACTTTGCTTTTTTTGGATTTGGCAGGGGGAAGTGTTGGTTTGTTTTTTCTGTTTGTCCCCTGGAAATTGCAGGATAATATCTGAGTTTTGCAGATGGTTGTGAGATTTACACAGTCTCCCAATATTGTACTGGTAAGATTGACAAAATGAGTAGTCCCTGTTGAAAATTTGATCATAGCTTTTATAGTGACTTTAAGGTTAGGAATAGAAGCAAGCTAACAAATAATGTTGTGCAGAAGCAGTCCTAAATGGGGGTTTTTTTGAGAGGGTGGGGCTGGACCATAGCCTCTGCGTAGTTACATAACAAGTCCTCTAAGATACCGCTTTGGGGAGTGGTGATAGAAATTGAATTTTTTTTTTTTTCTTGGAAGTAGTAACAATTTTTTTAAAGTCTCTGTTCCCCCTACCCCCTTCCCCTTGCAATATATTTTTTTTTTGCTTCCTATGAAAGTTAAGTGGAGAATTCCATCCATTGAGTGGTGTGAGCAGATGTCAGGGAGGTTCTTGAAAGCATTTGTGTTTCCTTAAGATTCCTTCTAGACTTCAGTCTTACTCTTCCATTCCATATTTGTTTCTCCCTCTCCCTTACACAAACCAGCAGGTTTTGCACTAAGAAAGCAAGTCTGTTCTTCGGCTAAGTTCCCTGGCTGAACTCAACACACTTTCCTTAGCAGTTGAAGGCAGACCAGCAGACTTTGCTGAACCAGCAGAATAGGACATTCATGTGCTTTTTTTGCTGACTTTTTTGTAAAAAAATGGAGCTAGATGTTTTGTTAGATGCCTGCTAAGTGAGTGTGTACCTTACCTCTTGGAAAGGAATGATGTGCAGTTCTCTTCATTTGAATAGATTTATTTTGGTATGGTAGTGAAGCTTTTTGTACATTCCTTTGTACCTCGACATAAGACAAAAGCAACACTGTTCTGTAAACTTCTCTGTTGTGGAACAGCAAAGTTAAATCAGTAATAGTTAAACAGATTAGTGTATTGTCCAGGGGGAGTATTATGAGGTTTAAGGATGATACAGCCTTCTAATAAGCCTGGCTTGTTTTGTCTTTGAAGGAGCAAAGAGAAAAGAAAGAAAATTTGCCGTTAGCTACATAGGCAACAGATCAGAGAAATTAAAGTAGAAAAGATACTGACGCAGGAATTATTGCATCAGAGATCATCCAAATTCTGTCCAAAACTGTGGCTATTTTTTAGGATTTTTCTACCGAGATGTTTAGTTTGCCTTCAGTAGTTTTGCAGCTTTATTTGAATGCTTAAGAAATTAGAATTGGAGGCAAGGCATGGGTTTTGTGCAAGTAATGTTGTGGCTTAGAATCAGTGGTCTGTATCTGTGACTAGCCTGTATATGTGTGTTGTCAGGAAGGACTGCTTTATTTCAATGCAAGAGAGACTGCAGAAGACCTCTTTCAAATTAAATGTTTGATTGTTTTGGATTCAAAATGGTACTGATGCTAAAGTAATTTTTAGCATACTGAATTAAAACTGTAGGAGTGAATGGCATGTCATAGAGCTTGGCATTGTGGGAAGAGAAGAATAACTGGAAACTATGAAAGTGCTATCCATCTATCTAAACTCATGTTTGTCTTACCTGAGCCTGATTTGGGCCGTTCAGTACACTACTGGCATAGCTGTGCTTTCTAGCAATTATTACTGAAAACTTCAGGAGCACAAGAAGTGAGCATGAAGAAAGTATAGAACTCCCTATTATATGTTCCACAAGAGCTTTCCTGGGTAGCATTGAAGGTTTTGTGCTGGCTATTAGCATAGGAAGCTTTGCAAAAGAGAAGAAACTCACAGGAAATGCAGTTAAGATCTTCCTGAAAGTGACCGCTGTGAGTTTTGGGCAGCTGGGACATAAATACTTCAAAAGAGCAGATGCTTTGTAATTTTTTTCACATTGTGATTTATTGAAAGACTTGGCAAAATTATCAGCTTCTAAAGACAAGTTTGGAAATAAAAATTAATTATACTTCATTTGTTAGAGTGAGCAGAAAGGGGCTTCAGACCTAAGAGATGTAGCTGAAGAAATATTGATTTATAATATCTGTATTATAAATCAATAATATCTGTACTATTGATATATAATATCTGTATAAGACTAAGAGGTAGACAAGTGAAGTAAATTTAGGGACTTTACAGAAGAACATGGTGTGTGCAAAGCCATGAAAATAAAAATGAGAAGTGTGAGATTGATGCAAGAGAGAAGACCATAGTGATAACAGGGGTGTTGGTGCAGCATACTGAACCTCTAGTGCTTTTTAGTCTAGGTCCTAATTTTCATAGCTTCTGTGTCCAAAAGAGAGCATGAGCAACAATATTTTTGATGGTAAGAATAACTTTCTGTATCTTTACTGACCTGGGAGTTTTAAATATTGTAGTAGGAATGAAGAACAGCTGGGCTTTATGTGAGATATTGGGAATGTAGTAACAAAACAAGGTATGAGCTTAGATCTGATACTAGATCCAGATACTAGGAAAGCAAGTCTGATTGTCATAATGAGGTGATTAATGAGGAAAATCTAGAACAGTAAGTTTCTCTAGGTTTATATGGTGCCAGAGGAGCCACTGTGTGTTTTTCCAAAAAAGAACTATTAGGCTTAAACAGCTTATAAAAGCTGTACTTGTGGCCAAAGCATCTTTGCAAGCCAGTGGTTTAGGTGGTGGGTAATAGGCTCAGGAAGAGTCACAATATGCTCTTGTATGCTTTGAAGGGATGGGGATATTAATGGGATGGTGGGGTAAGAAGATTTTGATCAGATTTCATGCATTTTGAGTTATCAGTACATGGTTCATATTTAGAATTACATACAGATGCTGTCTTTGGTGATTTTGTATGTGCCAAGAGGTACATAACTACTAGCATTGGTGAGGTTTGGATCCAGCAGGGGAAAGCATTGCATCTCATTTACATTGGTGGAGTTTGGAGTTCACTGAATATTCACCTGGACTACTTTGCTCTCTTCCTTTGAAACCTTTGCTTGATTATTTAATCTCTTTAATACTCAATGTGTATTTAATTGCAAGAGTGGTTACTTAGTACAGTAGCTGAGAAGACAGGTCTGTTACCTGAACTCTTGCAAGTAAATGTGTTTTTTCTGTTATAAAAGCTTGTGTATCTACTTAAAATAGTACTTACCTGCAACATGCTGAGTAATTTCTGTTTTCATTAAATTTGACTGAAGGCTAAATGAACACTTCCCGGGGTTATAAATACTAAAACTCATAACTGAATTAAATGTAATTACAATGAAAACTCAATTAAAAATAAATGTCTGTCTGACCAGAATAAAGGGCTTATAGGTTAAATAGGGAAAGTTTTCTTTGAAATCACTGAAACATTGCTTGTGTGAGTCACAAAAATAAGAATGAAATGAGTTTTAGGTTTTGTAAGTTCATAACAAATATTTGCAGTAATTACATTTCCATGTACTTTAGCTGTATGGCTTACTCTAATAACTAGGAATTCTAGCAAAATCCAACCTATACAACACCTATACAACCTATACAACCAACACTGACAAAATGCATATTTCAAATCAGAAGTGGATAGGAGCAAATCTATGCTACCTAGAAGGCATTGCTGTTTCAACAGCTTGAGTTATGATGTCTATGAAAAGCTTTAGAAATCTGTCTCACGTCCACTTGGTGCATTTGAAGAGTATAAAGTTGAGATATATATTTTTGGTGCAACAAAGGAGGAGTTTTGATTCATTTGGCAGCACTTGATTATTGGTTATTGAATCACAATTTTCATCTCATTCCACATATAGCCGATCAAAGCAGTTGGAAAAAATCCAACTAAAGCATATTGAAAAATGAAAATAGACAAAGCTCTTGGAATCTAGGGAGAATTAATAACTTAAAAAATTCTTTGAACTTACCTAAATGCCCTGGCATGTTCATCTGCCTAATTTTGCTAAAGGTGATCTGGAAAGGCTATTGTGGGGAGTTTGATTGGTTGGTGGGTTTTGGTTTTAATTTGGTTCCTGCCTCTTTTTTTTTTTTTTTTTTTTTNTTTGCTTCTTTGACTTAAAGAATGCCTGAAAAAGACTTTTCTGTTCTTCGTTTTCTCTGCTTATTTTGTTTTCACTGCTGGTTTTTTTCACACTAGAAAACAAACATCCAGTATGTCAATCTCCACACTGACTTTTAAAAATGTGTCTGGGTATCTGGGAGCACAGCACAATCATACACACTTCTCTGGCAACAAGACTGATTTAAAAACTTTCTTGTGCTGCCTATTCGTTTCACTCTCCCGTCAGCACTGCTGATGTAACTGAGCCTTGGGCTACGATGGTGTAATCAGTCCTGGTTTGCATCAGTCTTGCAGGGGTTGCATTGGCTCAACAAAGGACGAGACAACTGGCAAAAGAGAAAGGAGGGAGAGGATTTTTCCTCCAAGAATTAAGAATACTTTTAAATTTTAGTTGTTGTTGTTTTTCAAAATGTCATTGAATTAATAGCTATTAATGGTTAATAGCAAGTGTTATGCTTTAACCCCAGCTGGTAACCAAGCACCATGCAGCCCTTACTTTACTTCTCTCTTTCAGTTTAATTCCTTCTTCCTTCCCCACCCCACCTCCAGTGGGATGGATAGAAAAATCAGGGGGGAAAAAAGGTAAAACTGTGGGTTGAGCTAAGAACAGTTTAATAAATGAAATAAGGTAATATTAAATAATTGTAATAGTAGTAGTAACGAGAGAGAGAGAGGAATAAAGCCCAAGACAAACAAGTGATGCCCAGTAAATTTGCTCATCACCCACTGACTGATGCCCAGCCTGTCCCTGAACACAGATTGGTCCCTTCCACCCAACTCCCCACAGTTTATATGCTGAGCACGATATTCTGTGGTATGGAATATCCCCTTGGCAAGTTCAGGTCAGCTGTCCTGGCCACACTCCCTCCTTGTGCATGTCCTGACTGGCAGAGAGCATGGGAAGCCAAAAAGTCCTTGACTTTGTATAAGCACTGGTTAACACACCCATGTTCTGGTTGTTGCTATCAACATTATTTTCATCCTAAATCCAAAACCACAGCACTGTGCCAGCTACTAAGGAAAACCCTCACTCTATCCCAGCTGAAATCAGGACAGAAAGTAAAAATTTTCTATTTCCTGATTACAGTTCACTTCCTTTAATTGCTTTATTTCCATTTTCTAGACTTTTGTTATAGTGTCCTGACTTAGGTATTTTTCCCTAGTCTACTGGTCTGGATAGGAATAAGACTTTTTATTGTTAAGAGGAGAGGGGGAATTAAAAGAAAAACCAAGGAGAAGTTAAATTTTTGAGATTATTTTGAAAAAGAAAACTTCCCGGCCTCATTTTTGTAAAGAAACAGAAAAAGGGGCACAAGCCCAATTTTTTCTCCTTTGCAGGTCACCTTTAATGAAAAGAAACTGCTTCAAGCTGCAAGTGACAACAGGAGGGGTGAACAGCCCTTGTGTTGTAACTTCATTTCTCAGAAGAGACTTGCTTTGAGAGGTAACATGATCCAGAAGAATAAGCACAGCATTGGGAATCTGGAACTCATATTCAAATTCCAGTTCTGTCAGTAACTTGCTATCTAGCCTAAGGCAAGTTTTGTGCTAATTTTCCTCTCTTTCTTGAAGGATAAACTGGAACATAGTTCTATGTATATATTTTTTATCTGTATAAGATATAAATATTTCCTTCCTTTTTAACTTAATGTATATTTACCTTGTGTGGGTGCAGTCGTTCGGTTGGGGTTTTTTAATCAAACTGAAAACAAAACTAAAACCCCAGATTTTCTCCTTGTTGCTCCTGCGAGCAGAAATCTGTCACTGTGATCTGTAGGATGTAGCAGTCTTCAGACACCTTGAGGCTTTGGTTTGCAGCAGTGGTAAACACTGCCGGAAATGGGTGGTTGTTACCTAAACAAGTATCTGCATAAGCATGTTCACTATTTTTTACTACCAAAACCCCGCTGAAGGTAGGACTACAGAGGCATTGTAAAAGAGTAGTAAAAAAATGAAATAATATCATGAACATGTGAACTGGTGCTGTCCATCATGCAAAGTTTTCAACCTGTTGTTCAGATTGTGGTACTGTAGCAATTTTTTCTTGTGTGTATATTTACTCTGTGCAGAGAGGTTTTGGTCTGCTGACATGTTTGTTTTCGTTGATTTTTTTTTTTTTCCTTAGGTCTGTTGGGTATAGTCCAAAGAGCCCCAGGAGTTAACAGGCCACAGTTTGAAAATTTTTATGTGTTGGTTGCAAATCTCTCCTGGGGTGGCTTTTTTGACAAACTTAACTGGAATACTGTCTTCAAGTGGTGATGCTAAGATTCTTGAGAGGAACCTTGCTGCTTGGTACTGTGTGTGCTTCCTGGAACCAAGCAGGTGACAAGAAGCTAAAATTGAAGCTGCTGTGTGAACTGAGGGAGGCTTCTAAAATCAGAGCAGTGCTGGTCGTGTTCTGTCATTAGTGAATATTTCACAACAGCATATTGTATACAGTGAACATTGTATGGCTTCTAAGTGTGCAGGGAATGGCAGAAAGTGATAGTCTGACTTTTATCATGTCAGGCAAAGATTTTAGGGTAACACTGACAAAATGACCTGTTTCTTTGAAAAGTCACATTCAGTTACTTCTGTGCTGTTATTTATAATGTTCCTGTACCTCAGGCAGTTTTCTGTTCTCATTTCACTATTTTCAGAAAACTATAAAAGTGCACTGGTGATGTAGGAAAAATAACTTGTGTGTGTATTCCAAACTTATTTTAACAGCTGCCTTTTCTTCCTCTTGTCAGGTCTGCACAAGCTGTGAAGACAATGCAGAAGCTCATGGGTTTTGTGTGGAATGTGTAGAGTGGTTGTGCAAGACCTGCATCCGAGCTCACCAGAGGGTTAAATTCACAAAGGATCATACTGTGAGGCAGAAAGAGGAAGTATCTCCAGGTAACATATTTATAATTTCACAAAGAGTTTGTGTCTTCACTGGAAAATTGTATTGGACCAACACACATTTTTTTAAAAGTGAGAAATTGAAAGCTGGTTTTCTGTCAGTTTTTTGTCTCAGGTAAGCTGAATAGGTTGGTTTTCATATTTTTTTTATGTAGTGTGTTTCAAACCAATAAATACACATAGGTTTTATCTTTCACATGGCAAAATTGCAAATAATTGTCTAGACTTTAGAGATCAGCTGCTGAAAATACTTCTGTAGACATTTGGCTCCTCTAGTTTTACTGGAGGTCTAACAAATGGTTAATATGAGCTTTATTGTATGCAGCAGGAAAAGGAGCACTAATAGATTATATTTTTTCAGCATTCTGATAAAAAGCCAGCCAAAATTCATTATTTTAGCTAAGTATCTTTTGAGCTTGAAATGTTTTGCCTTAGAAATATAAGGGAAGTATATTATGAATTGGGGCATTTTTCCTCAGTAGGATCTAGGATAATTTGGGCTGGAAGGGACCTCAGGAGATCATCTAGTCCAGCCTCCTGCTTTCAAGCATTCAGTTCTGCGTTCCAGTTGCTCAGGGCTGTATCCATTTGGGCCTTGGGAGCCAACAGTGGTGAATGTGTTGTACAGTATAGGCTCTCTGAGAAATCTTGACTACTCTGTGGTAGAAAAGATTGTGTTCATTGAGAACCTCTTTTGTTTCAGTTTTTTCCCCACTGTGTCTTGTCTTTTAGTGTCATTGTAGGAGAATAATAACCATTACAGAATGCTGAAAAACATTCTACTCGTTCTAATACGTTCATTGGACTTCTTTGATTTTTCTTGTAAATATATAATTTTTTATTTTATTTTTGTCATATATTATTTTAAATATATGTATTAGAATAGATGTTTATTTTCATTCCACCCTGTCTAGTATTATGAGGTAATCTATTGCTCAAAGGGTATCTTCCACCGTGTTACTTTGAAGATATGAACTGTATTCTGTATCCCACTTTCACACGTGGTTAATCAAAAGTGAGTAGAGTATACTTTCAAGAGAGGACAAAAGTGAATATAAGTGGCTGATGGAATGTTAGGCAGAGCATGACTTGGTGGTAGGAATGGTCTCAGTGCATTCAGGCCTCTTTGGGAGGAAGTTTGTTGATGAGTTGGAAAGAATTTTGACTGAAGGATATAGATCTGAAAATAACTTCTTCCAGATTTCTTGAAAATAAATAAATGAATGGGTATGAAAAAGAGACCTTATTGATCTGCAGTGAAGGATGGGGTGCATTGTGAAGCCATTTCTTGTTACAGGCCATATAATCCTTATGAACTCAGCGTCAACTCTAACTCCTAGGAAATCAGGCTTTGTCAGTTACATTGTTTAAAGAACAGATTTCATTTCTATGATCTGGTAGTGTTTCCTCCAATCTTTGATATTTGCTCACTAGAAACTGAAGTGAGACCTCTCACCCATTTGAAATGGGGTCCTGAAGGGAAGTTCGTGTCTCCTGGTTATTACATTCTATATGTTTGGCACTTTTGAATGCCTGTGTCTTGATATCCTCAAACCCCTTTTCACCAGTTCAGCTGAGAAAGAAGACAGCACAAATTAAGTCAACCACCTCCTCACCTCCATTTAAGAAAGGAAATGGCTGGTTGTGCAATGTCTTTCGCAGCCGCAACGGTACTGGCTACTCCTTTTGTAAATAGTTTTGTGAGGCCATTAACACATTATGTTAGAATAGGTTCTAGACATTTTCCAGTAGAGAGCTAGCTTCTGGTGCTAGCTTCATGCTTGAGCAACAAGAGCGAGACATAGCAGTTTGAGCTTATGGTTGTTGTAGTCTCAGTCAGTGACCTGATCACATGTGTACATCTAAGAAAAAACAGGAGAATGCAAATCTTGAATAAGTTCAGTAGACTGTACTAGCATCTTCCCTTATTCCACAGAGGCAGTTGGTGTGACCAGTCAGCGACCGGTGTTCTGCCCTTACCACAAAAAGGAGCAGCTGAAGTTGTATTGTGAAACCTGTGACAAGCTGACCTGCCGAGACTGTCAGTTACTGGAGCACAAAGAGCACAGGTATCAGAGCAAAGCATGTGTTTTATCCAGCTCACTTACAGGAAGGTAGCTTGCAGTAGATTGTAGTTCCAGCTGTATGGAATACAGTCAGGTGGAAAAAGTGCAAAATAAAATTTTCTGCTCAAATGTGAAACTCACAAATAAACAGAAATTGTATCCCAAAGAATGTGACTGATGAGTGTGTGTTAGGTTTAGAATAAAACCTAATTCTTCTAGTTGTTTGTCTGGTGACTTAAGCACAAGACCTTTCTTTACAGTCAAGTTATTTGGTTAGAATTTGTTGCTATGCAGCTCTTCAGAGAGTCCTTAGAAAACACAGGGGCTGTGTTATGCAACTGTGCACTTACGTGTAATATCTCCATTTGTCCTTCAACAAGATGATTATGTAACAGCATTACCAAACAGTTTCAGAACGGAGCAAATGGGGATTTTTTTTTCTGTGAAGAGCCCTTTCAAAGGAAGACTTAACGTACAGTTTGGCTAATACTGTACTTTGACAACACTGTAACACTCAAATCTTTGTGTTGTTGTTCTTTGGACATCTCTTACTGGCTGCTGAAGTTGAAAAGTAGAATTATATACAACTTCTGATTGCAAGGCAAAAATCTTGCTGGTTGACACATACAGTAGTGTTTTGGGACAGATGCACTCTGGTTAAATATTAATATGCTTGCTGTACCTGATGCAACTACCTGAAGAGCTTGATGCCTAAGCAAGTGAATGTCAGTAGGTGGAGTAGCATTGGCCACTGTTGCTCCTTGGAACAGGCTAAACATTGCTCTTGCAGAGTTGCAGTTTTCCTCTTATATTCTCCTTTTCTTAGGATTTATATCCCTTTTATAATGTGCCGCCTCTTTTTTTCCTCAAATTGTTAAAGATTTTGGTTCCTTGATTTAAAATGTTGCGAACTTCTGCCAACTCAGCAATCTCTTCTTCTATTTCTGCATCCTTGTCTTGCATGAAGTAATAGCTTACATGCATTTTCACATTCAAAGTGATGACTACCTCAAAACATTAATTTTTCTTTTGCTAGAATTAGACTATGGTCACACAATATCCTTTTGTATTTATGAAAATTGTAAATTCTTCCCTCAGTATGACAGGAAATAGACTATAGAAGTAAATATACTATAAAGAAAGTATATCAGCATTTGCTGATGTATGCTTCCATGATGACAGTTAAATTTTGGATTTGAGCAGCTCCTTTCTTCAATTAAAAAAGTATTATTTCGTAAGTCACTCTGCTTTTTAGCAAGTGTATCACACCTTTTACAAGTGTAAGTCCTCACTGCTTTTTACTACAGGTACCAGTTTATAGAAGAAGCTTTTCAGAACCAGAAAGTTATCATTGAGACACTAATCACCAAATTGATGGAGAAGACTAAGTACATAAAATATACAGGGAAACAGATCCAGAACAGGTATGTATCAGATTTTGAGGTCAAAACTGACAGAAGGCAACTTTACATATACCGTAGTTTCTTGAAATGTTTAAATGAGTGTATTTTGTACCTCTCTCCTTTTACTCTTCCAGAAAGAGGAATTCTGAAGTCTTCAGTTCACTGTAGTGACTGTTGCCTGTTCAATGTGCTTGGTTGTGTTAGGTAACTCTTCTGCTCAGCCTGTGGACTTTATGAGCAGCAGTTGCTTCGGTGCAGCAAAACAACTTACACAATAAAGACTGTAGAAGACAGTCTTAAATGCTTCTCCACCATCAGCACATTAATTTTCTTAGTGTAGATCCCTCTTAGAAAATGAAAGGTTATGACTCCTGTTTTCATAATGTTTGTGACGTGTATTTGAAGATTTATGTAATACTTTTATGCTTGGGGCTTTATTCACTGGATACTGCGAAACTAGGAGAAAAATAAATCTGTAAAATGCAGTCTGCAGCGAGCCTTTGTGGCTGCTCCTTCAGGAGAGTTCAGGAGCAGCAGTACCCAGGGAGACTCAGCACAGTCAGGGATGCCTAGTGTGACTTGAACTCTTCCTTCACCTTAGCAGTAGAGGTTTCCCCAATGTAACATTAAGCTTTGCTGCTATGAGTTTGAGCGCTGTTGTTGAAATGGCTAAACTAGTGCTGTTCTACCTTAGATGGAAATCAGGCTTCAGCAGTTTTGATTGCCATGGACCATTCCAGAAAAGCGCTGGACAACTGAAAATTGACAATTTCAATTACAATGAGCATTTAACTTTTATCAGTGACACGTCAGCAATTTTACCGAGTTATGGCATTAGAGTTTGCCACCAGTTAATTAATTTTATCATAGGTCACTCTTACTCTGTTTCTCCCAGTAATTTTCCTGACTATAAGTATCTGATGATACATGTATTAATTGGTGCATGTGACCAAGAAATATTGTACTTAAGCAACAGATTTTTTTTTTTTAATACTGTTTAGTGGGTGGGTTTGTAAGCTAAAGAACATTATTTTCTATACTGTCTGCTTGCAGAATTCTTGAAGTGAATCAGAATCAAAAGCAGGTGGAACAGGATATTAAAGTTGCCATATTTACATTGATGGTAGAAATAAATAAAAAGGGAAAAGCTCTGCTGCATCAGTTGGAGGTAATTTCATTTCTATCATAAGAAAGAAAAATGTCAGTCTTAATATTTTTTTTCTGTGTTTTCACAATAAAGTAAATTTCTAGCATTAGTCCCCTGTGCATGTCGTATCGTGATTCCAAAGTGGAGAGATGTCCTATACAAGCTGCTTGAACAAGTGGGGTTTCTGGTGGAGGAAAGTTCAGTTTTTGAGGGGTGGTTGCTCTTTTGTTTGTAGTTATTATCTGTGTTCTCGGCTTTGTTGATCAGGGCTGTCCCCAAGCCCAGTTTCTTTCTCCATGCTTTTGCAATTTATAATTCTATGCATCATGCATGAAAAGTGTTCCATCAGAATTTTTCGTAAATTCAGCAGTCCAGTAGCAAATCACAGGAGAGGATTGTCTAGAATGGACACCTGGAAAAACATAACCTCCAATTGTGTTTTAAAAAGTGTGTGTGTGTAGAGAGGCACACACACTCACATACATATCTATAAATATATATAAAAATGTATCGTTAACACAGAAAGTCCAGATATCTCGAGTAAATGTGTACTGACTTTTCTGTTTGATAGCTGCATAAGGAGGCAAGAGTCATTTTTAGAGGAGCTAAGTGAAACCACTTGATCAGTGTGAATTACCAATATGAAAGCTAATGCCTTTTAACTGTAAATTGAACCTTTTGACTGGAACTGCTTTTCTGCTTGCAGACTTTGGCAAAAGAGCATCGGATGAAACTTCTGCAGCAACAACAGGAAGTGGCAGGTCTCTCTAAACAGCTGGAACACGTCATGAATTTTTCCAAATGGGCAGTTTCCAGTGGGAGCAGCACAGCACTATTGTACAGTAAACGCTTGGTAAGGTTAGGAAGACAGCTCTCTCCGTTCACTTAGAGACTAGAGTTAAGTCAGATATGCATGCACATGCCTGTCGGGAGTACTAGGGTATTAGAATTGTTAATGATTTTCTACTCAATGGAATATTTATATATAGTTTTTTATGATTTTCTCTTTAACATAAATACAGAATGTTTCTATTAATTTAGCTCTCTGGTCATGGTTCTTTCCTGTTACAATACCACAGAACTATTGTAGATCTGCAGAAGTAGGAACAACTCCTTTTCTCTGGGTTGAAATGAAGCCATGAAACACTGGGAAAAAATGCTGTGTCCTACATCATCATTGTGCTTCTTTTCAGTACTTGCTACAGCATCTGAGGAAAAACAGTATTTGAAAAACAGTATTTGTATATCATAGTATCTGGTATCCAGTATTTTAATGTAAATAATATTGTGTGTCTTTGTTCTGTCAGGTTCATCTCCCACTAAAAGTCTTCCAAAATTTATAAAAATTAAGCTAAGGCTTTTGTTTGTCTGTACAAACAGTTACAAAGCTAAATACTTCATTGCTGTAATGGCCCTTAAGATCTGAGTGCACGTTGTCTCACTAAGCTGACTGTTCATGATGAACAGAAATCCTAGAAAATTTTAAAGAAAAAAAACCAAACCAAAAGCTTATCTTGATTTTTCCAAAGGTTACTAGACTGTACTTGCCTGATAGCAGAAATCTGTAGCAATGTTGAGGAAAGATGCTAGATGCTTTTTTTTTTCCCAGTTCCTATAAACTGCTTCACAAAGGTTTTTTCTTTATTTTCTCATTGGTTAGTTGAGAACCCATCAGGGTATTTGATGGGGTTTGTTTGGGTTTGCTGTTGGGTTTTGCTGGTGGTTTTGTCCTTTTTTTTGATACCCATTATTGATACTGCAGGCTATCACAGAAGATTGCTTTTTTTTAATCAATTTCAAGCAGTTGAATTCATTTGGTCTGCCTTATACTGCCTCAGCCAGTCATATTTTTTTAATTGAATAGAGAAAAAGGACATCAGACTGAGTCATGTTGTTTATAATTGCTTAGTGTTGCCCCGAAGATTCTGCTACATAAGAAAACAAGTTGTATTTCAGGCATCTTAATCATATAAACATTAGGCAGCTGAAGAAAAGGACCATCTAGCCCATAAACCCTCAGCAAATGACAAGTATTTTTCAAAAGAACAGATTGAGCATTAGAAAGTTGATGCTGCTTGGGAGTTGAGCAGCTAGCCTATCTGTGGGCATTTGGAAAAATCTATTTCCAAGCAGTGATATGTAGAGGAGCATGTGAGACTTCTGCTCCAGCATATCCAGGAGAGAGGAAGGAATGCCCATCAGATTTAAAGGCAGCATTACAGCTTGGGGGCTGTACTTTTCACTACAACTAACACGAGGTAACTAGTCATGAGTTTATCTACAATACCTGTGTGTGCACGATAGTAGGAAAATAATGGAGCAAACTATGACAGGAACTGTGTGTGACCAGTACTGGTAACAGGACAAAAGACTAGAATTTCTGTAGTGTCATGTACTTGATTCTGTTAGTATACACTGAAATCCTAAGGAAATCTGTATCAAATTGTAGTAATGCACTTGAAATTTTCCATGGTCATTTAAAAATCTTTAGTCACATTAAATGTTTTTTTAATCTGGTCTTAAACTGACCTGCCTAAAATTGAAAGAAAAAACTTGTACACTAGAAGCTCTCATAAAATTCCTCTGGAAAAAAAAAAAAAAAAAGCCAAACTTGTATTATTTTAAACAGTTGAGATGATTTTGCCAAGTATGTCTCTTTTCCAGGAAATAATCTATCACTAAAGAAAAACAAGAGTTGAACTCCTCAAGTTTTTTTTTAGGATCTGCTGTGTGTGATTCTAAAATTAGTGCCTGTTATATTTTGGTATATCAGTTCCTGACATTTCTAGTGAAACAACTGCAAGACAACATTTTCTTTCTAGGAACTAGATAAATTGTGAGCATTTGGTAGAATATTCTCTTGTGTAATCACAGTCCAGTTCTTTGGAACCCAGCGTATTGGAAGAATCTGAAAATATCTGTGAATCTGAGTTTTCAAAGACAGTTTATAAAAATCTGTTCTTTGGCTGTCTGAAGAAAACTTAAATTTAGTACAAAAGAAAATTCCCTGTGATCATACTAGTTGCTAAATGGATGGCATACTTTTCTTTGAAAGAAAAATGAATGGGCTAAAATAGATTTGTGGGGGAAAAAACATAAATGGTTATGTAAATCTGAACTTCACTTGCAAGTAGTTAAAGTCACTGAATATAATGGCCAGATTTTTGGAAGGATATGTATTTCTACAGGGAAGAACTGTTATTTTTGTTTAGGCTCTAGTTAACTTCATTTTAAAAGTATTTTAGGAATAAGGGAAAGATGTTAAAAATACCCCTTGATTTGTAGCTTGGACAAGTTTATCTTTAACTCCAGTTCTCAAAGGACTTGTTGAGGGGGTTTTTTGATTGGTTGCTTTGTGGAGGGGGTTGGGGTGGGGTGTGTGTTTGGGTTTTTTATGCTGTTCAGATACATGGCTCTTGCCCCAGAGGAAAAAAAAACCCTTGTTTTTGTTCCTGTTCTAGATTACATATCGACTACGGTATCTTCTTCGGGCAAGGTGTGATCCTTCACCGGTGACTAACAATACCATCCAGTTCCACTGTGATCCTAGCTTCTGGGCTCAGAATATTTTCAATCTAGGTAGGATAAATTTTCATTAGCCCTTTGGTGTCTTGATCCTATTTTGAAAGCAGCTTTCTTTTTGTGATGGTAGCCTCTGTGCTATTCATTTCTTGATTTACTCTGTTAAATGTATTTCCCTAACTGTGAAAAACATTTAAAGTGCATTGCATGGGGAAAAGTATTATTTATGAACACTGTGATAAAGCATTATCAGACAATATATCAAACAAACTTACCTTGTTTGAATGGTATATGTGACGGTGAAAATAGCAGCTTTCAATTTTCTGGTCAACACATCTAATTTCTGGCTTCTGAAACAAGGAACACAGTTTATAAACCTATTTCACATCCAAAGAAAGGGTTCCTGCTGTCAACCAGCACTCCCAGGTCCTTTACCATGGGACAGCTTTCAGCCACAGTGATAAGCACCCTAGGAACTCAGCAGCTTAGCAGGAGAACTTAAAGGTTTTAGAGGTCTTTTAGGATTTTGACTGTTCTTGTGCTTCCTTTCTCTCTCCACTGTTAGCTTAGTGGGCAGTTTTGTTTTTCTGTCATGTGCAGAAGGCTTTGTGAGATACGTGTGGAATCTTTTCTGCCTTTCATCAGAAAGTGGTCTCTCAGTGCACGTATGTGCAAATGTATGATTCTCTACAATGTCAGAGGAAGGAAGTGTTATGGCAGGTCTGTACAGCAAACAAGCTCCTTTTCCCAGACGTGAGGACATCGGATGGTAACAAGGAAATTCTCCAAGTTCCTTTTTTATAAATAGTTTTCTTGGAGACAGGAATTGAAAGTGAAACTTGTTTCCAGAAACCAGCTGTCAGGTTGTGTGGTGATAACTCTGAACTGCTGCTCAGCTGACATGTTTGTCATGAGCTGACTTTTTCCTAGTTTTGGTGAGCTCTTTTTTTTGTGTCTGTTCATTTAATGAACTTCTGAAATATGGTCCCTTACATTCCGAAAAGTGCTACAATAGAGATGGCACCTGTATAGACCAGCACTGAGGTTCTTGTAAGAGTTTAAGTGGTAGATAAAACCAAATCATGTTTATCTATCTAGTTTCAGAAATGGCAACCTTTACACCATTTTGTTTATGATCAGATGTGTTCAGTTTCTGTAGATAAGCTAGATTTAAGAACCAGTGAAGAAAAAACAAAATAAAGTCTGAGTAAAGAAACAAGTTATTTCAGAAATGGTTTGGATTCTAGTCAGGCTGCATGTTGCTGACAGTGTGATGGCATTTCTGCTAACTGCCATACTTTGGTATTGATTTTATTTATTTTGGTTAAAATAGGTTCTTTGGTAATTGAAGATAAGGAAACTCCACCACATATGCCCAAGAGCCCTGTGATGGAACCAAACTTACAGCCCCCAGGCAGCTTACCTTCCAACCAGCTCTCCAAGTTCCCGACACAGATCAGCTTAGCGCAGCTCCGACTGCAGCACATGCAGCAGCAGGTCATGGCTCAGAGACAGCAAGCTCAACGCAGAGCAGGACCAGTAGTTCTACCAAACCCAAGAATGCCAGGAGCCATGCAGCAAGCTCCTGCTGCTCATCAGGTAAGTTAGGACTGTTTTCAAGGAAGGGTCTCTTTTTTCCATGGCACTGAAGGAGAAAGTAAAGTAAGATAGGATAAAAAGGAAAGAAGTCTAGATACAAAACTTCACATAGCTTCATCTTCAGCACGTGGCTGTGTAGATGGTTTAGAGAACATTTTCTTTACTGAGAATTGAATGGGCATTTTAAACTTGCCTTGCAAAATGCGTGGTAGCACTCAGCCTATATTTATTCATTAAAAAAATAAAATCTTGTTGTATCCAGCCATATATAGTGCTGAGCAACATTTTTGCATTTTTGTCAAGTGATCAAAAAGTGAATGTCATTAATTTTTTTCTACATCTATTTTGCATAATACCCAATGATTCTCCCATATGTCTTTCAAAGTTGGAAACACTCTCACTGGCTCTTGTGCTGTCTCTTTATACATTAAAATAATTCAAAACTCTCTACTAGGTTTTGACATTGAAAATCAATGTTTTTGATCATTCAGATAAATGGTGTGATACTATTTGTTTGCATATAATTGGTGAGGAGTTTCAGAAGCTTTAAAAGGCCATTTAGTAAAAAAATGTGTGGAACATTGAATAGATATCAGCTAACTTGCAGAACTGTTTTTGTTGTTTTTATGCAGGCACCTCCACGCTTGATTCATTTTCAGAATCATAGCCCCAAGCCCAATGGTTCAGCTCTTCCCGCACAACAGATGAGATTTCCCCAAAATCAGAACCTACCAAGGCCAACAGTAAAACCCAACCCATTGCAAATGGCATTCTTGGCACAGCAAGCTATAAAACAGGTAGAGTTTCTTTCCGTTTTCACTCTCCATTTAGAAGTTAAACATCAAATGTGCTTTATATCATCTTTTATATTATACTTCTAGAGTGCTTTTCAATTAAAACAGAGACTGCATTATTTCTCTAAGACAGGATATCCATAGTTTTCTTGATGAGGTAACTGTCAAGCTGCTTTCATTTTGACAGTTCTAAGCAGCTGAAGCATTATGGAGGTGAGCCACTGTGTCTGCCGTGTAGGTGTTTCATTCTCTTACTTGCTATTACTGTGGTTTCTGACCACTTATGCAAAACTTAGCATGGCCATGGTCTGCACACTGCAGTCAGTGAGTAGACAAATCAGAAAATCCCAGTTTAGCTTGATGATAGTGACTTCACCAGGAACCAGGTAAAACCTTGACTAAAAAGCTAGAGCTGCCACGATTCCCCAGAGTATGGCAAATCTGAACTTCTTCAGGTGAAGGGACGAAAGAGAGTCACAATTGTGGGACCTTTGCTGAGCGAGACTGATCAATGCCCAGCTAATCAGCAGCTGAACTGGAGCAGAAGCAAACACATCGTGTGTGTTCTGAATGTTTAGGAAGGATCATCTTTATTAAAAAGCATACTATTAAAACATGAATTGTTAGGTGCATGGAAGGAAAGAGAAAGTCATGTTACTACAGGTAAGCAGGAAAGGATCAAACAAATCTGTGACCTGAAAAGTGGTTTAATACCATTTATGTTTGCAATGCTTATGATGTCAGAGAACTAATTCCTAACTAAAAATATGTAGCAATGAGAAATGAAGACACGGACCCTCTTGGTTCTTGTTCCAAAGAGAATCGAGTTTATTGCCATCACACAAGGCCTTATATACTGTACGAGTATGCTAGGTTTTTATACTATGCTAAAAGGACACCATGCAGGCTTATGCTGTGCTAAAAATACACTGGCTAAAATGATACCTGTTAGCATTTTTCTTAACCAAACAAACATACACTGTCTACATGCCAACACCTGTGTTGCTGTCCATGCGTTCCCTTAACCAGTCGGCACTCTGGTTATGAGGAAGTGACACAACTTACTTTTTCTTCATGCCAGCTGCACATCTTCCAAAGTGCTTCTCATGAATGAACAGAAGTGATCAGAGGCCTATGAGGCTCTTATTCTGTAAGATTTTTCTTATCTTCCACAAATTGAAGAAAGCTGTACAATATCTAAGAGAACTTGTAAGAATAAAAAGTAAGTCACTTCTATTCTGTGCCTCTGAAAACAAGACTGGCCTGTCTACAAGCCTTTCTTTCAAGATACCTCATTATTCAGTAATGTCTTTGTGAAACTAGAGGCCAGTAAATAGAATGACTGACTAAAAAGGAATTAAGCAGAGTCAGATTTTGCCTGCAGTTGCCATGAAATTCCATTGAAGTCATTGAAAACTGCATACATCTAAATGAGAATAGAAATTTGGTCTGACTTGACTGTGCACTTCATATCACAGTGTTAAATGTATATGTGGATGGAGATCCAGTCAGCATTTCAAATTCTAATGACTTTGTTGTTAAGGGAAGCACAACATCAAAGAATTGAAGGCATCCAGGTGACACTGTAGCCATTTATTTGGTAAAGCACTGGAGCAGTTGTGCATTCAGCCTGTTACCTGTAATGCTTTTATTTCACAAAAACTGTTACATTTCTTCCACAGGACTGTCAATGCAGCATGAAATATTAATAGATACTTAACACTGAGGTATAGCTTTGAATTTAAGAATTTGCATTCATTTCTTCTATTCATAGTTTTCAACTACTTGTCATCTTTCGTTGTCTTGTGAGATAGGTTCTTGAAATGAGATAACTTCAGAGTAAATCAGGATTTTATGTTTGAATTCAGCTTCCTGAACTGAGCTGCTGGTTTTATCAGTATATTCAATAGATGCGACCTGTTGCAAAGAAAAAAATGCTGAATTGTGGATTATTGTCTCTTCTTTTTAGTGGCAGATCAGTAGTGGACAAACTTCAACCACCCCTTCAACTGCAAGCAGCACAACATCGACTCCATCCAGCTCCACAGTCACCAGTGCTGCTGGATGTGATGGGAAGAATTATGGTCCCCCCGTGATAGATTTGAGTTCCCCAGTGGGGAGCTCCTATAATCTACCATCTCTCCCTGACGTAAGTGTAACATAGAAGCAATGTTTAGTCTGTATTTTAGCATATTTTTGGGCACATTATTATGAGCTCTTCTACTTGTGTATGATTGAGTTTATGCTGTTGAAGATACATGGCCCAAATCACTGTAAATATGCTGACCTTGCCAAAGCTGCTGCATCCACTTAGGATACATCTGGTTCATGAGTAGACATTACAGTGGTCAGTGTGTCTCAGTGGATTTATGAGGTGTCCACTGAGAAAACTGATACTAAGGTGGGGTGTTTTCTTGTCAAACATTATCTTACATATTGGAAGAAACCAAACACTTCAAAAAGTCATTTCTCCTTATCAAACCAGAACATGTAGCTTTTACAGAAAGTTAGAATGCTATATTGGGAGTCCCTAAAATAAAGGTCACTTATCTGGCCTGAGCCATGGTGGAAAGAACAAGTTTTGGTTTGCTGTTTCCATTTTGAGTCAATATGCATGGCTCCTGTCCAGAAGGTATGTGGGACAGATGGGATTGAGTGTCTTTTGAGGTTCTTCCAGTCCTGTTAAACACCAGTGGATTAAGGAGTAGTTTGTGTATAGCGTATTATCTTTTTTTAGAGTATTTAATGTGAGCATGTCCAGAGAAGATGTGGAGATAAACTTACTTCAGTGAGTGAAGGCTCCCTGTTTGATTTAAGCCTTCTCTGTAGCCTCTGGAGAAAAACTGGCACTTACAGAATCATCTGCTCTTAAAATAAAACACTCTCTGGATTTGGTTATTTCGTTTTCTTTTTAGGGAAAGCAAGATGATGTGTTTTAAAGTAACCATCTCATTTTTGGATGGTTAAACTTAGGTGAAATGCATTTTGGTCTTCACTTTCAAAATAACGGTACGGCAGAGGCTTTTTGGTTTTGTTTTGTTCTTGTTGTTTTGGAGGATTTCTTTTCCCCTCCCAACACTAACTGCTTCCCTTTGCTTCCCCACCTTTCAGATTGATTGTTCAGGAAACATCACACTGGATAATGCTGTAAGGAAGGATGACACTGTAGAGCAGAATCAGCCCAAACCCCCTTTAAACAGGACTGTGCAGTCACCAAATTCCTCGGTACCATCACCAGGCCTCTCAGGTAATTAAATGTGGTGCGATTTTCTATTTAGGTGGTGCAATTGAAAAATCTAATGTGGCAATGTTAACACTGACATGAGAATTAATTCTGTTTTACATGAAAGATGAGAAATAAGAATGAAGGCAAAGTTGTAGAAACCATAGGAGGTAGAGTTGAGACAGTATTTTAGCATTGTGATCAAGAGTTAAGCATCCAGATCTTAAAAACAGGGAGGGAACAAACCAGTAGATTTTAGCAAATTTGGTAGAAATCCATAGAAAAGTGATACTTTCAGGAGTACACCAGATTAAAACCTAGCAGCTATAGTAAGAGACAAGTATTTGAGAAAGTAAGATAGTATGTAACAGCAGACTAGAAACAGTGCCTTGGGAAGGGTAGTGCAGCACTAACACAGGATGACCCGGGAAGTTACTGTGGTGGGTGGCTGAATGTGGTGGACCTGGAGGACCCAGGGGATTCCTGTTATCATGCTGGTGGCCCTCGGGAGCTGCTCCTTGCTCCCATTTTCTGACCTGAGCTGTGGGAAGGCTGTGTGAGTGGGAATTCCCAGGGAGCACTCATACAACGTTCATGTGCCTGCGTGGTGGTCCCACATTTCAGGTGGGATAGCAGAGACAGCGGATAATGCATTCACAGGCAGCACAGACAGCCCTCTCAGGCTTCTCAGGGCTGCTGCTCAGCAATGGCCTTCACAAGGCTTTCGGCTCTCTGGTCCCCAGACCTTTGGGCTCTCTCATATCTGTGCCCCAGACTTCTTCCTTCTCACCAGCTTGAAGTTTCCTGGCAGTTCTCCTGAGACTTCTGCTTGAATTTAATAAGACAAAACAACCTGCAGTGATCAGGTGGAGGGGTCAGCCAGGCAAAGGTACTGACCCATCAGCCTGCTTACATATAATGGGCCCTTTCTTAGTCCTCTCTTTCCCTCTGTTATCTCATGCCTCTTATCCTCTCATGAAAATGTATTAAATGAGATACTTCTTACTGCAGGAGAAATTTTCCCCAAAACCTGTGTACTTCTCTGAGACTCGTGTCTCAGACTTGGCACAGACCTGTGTTCTGTTCTAATGTGATCCTTCTGTCCTAGGAGGAGTCAGTGTGACAAACGTACACCCTCCAATTCGTTCACCTAGTGCCTCCAGTGTTGGGAGCAGAGAGAGGTAAGGAAAGAGTGTGAGAGAAGAAAAAGTAACTTCCACCTCCACAGAACATGCCTCAGTCTCTTCTGTCTTTAATGCACATAGATGTCGATTTGTCTCACCTTCTCTGTTAACAGGTCAGGCTTGATGGTTGTTACAGCACTCTTTGCATTCTAAAAGCAGTAATTTCATTTGTAATGTATTAATAGAACATCAAAAAATGTATTAACTCTGTAAATGATGGCTAGATTGGCGTTCTTTAAAGAATACCATTTATAAATTAGGTTTTAAGTTCAGAAAAATCAGCTAAAGGAAAAAGCTGCATATTGAAAGTCCTTGTGGAACTATAAATTACTTCTGATTTAAGGAACTGATGTTACAAAGAGGGTTATTAAGAATTTTCTGCTGCAATATAGTTAAGTGAGCACTAGATATCTACTGAGAGTCTACATAAATGTTTTTATCCCTTACTGATGGAATATTAATGAACAAATGTATTTACACAGTGTTGTTTGAAGAGTGCAGATCCATTAATGCGTTGCAATAAATTAGAGCATACATCTGACATGAGATTAATTTTTCATGCAGAGAAAAATCAGATGACATTCATCCTACTTGAGTTGGAAATGCAGGTGATTTTTAATCTAGAATACCTTTTGCTCTATTCCATTTGCATGGTAAATTCTGTGAAGGACTCTCATGAACAGTTTAAGTGAACAGTTTAAATGGTTGTTTGAAGAGTCTACTTGCATTTAAAAAATGTGACTCAATATGCTGCTGCTTGAATTCATTTTGTTAGATTTAAATTATTCATTTTTATTTAAAAAAATAAGCAGGTATTTTTAAGTTTCATTGTCCATTCTCATCCTATTAGGACTAAATACATGAAAAAAAGACTTATCTAGTTCTAAAAGTAAGGTCCAAGTTTTGGTAGAGCTGCAAGGCTCTAAGACAGTTTTCCAAGATAACGTAAATATGTGTTTTATCTGCCTTATTCGGTTGTGTGGTTTACAGTGTTCAGTGGAGGTGCTTTTCTGTGTATGATCTGAAAGAAACAGAGATTATTTGCAAATCTTGCACTAATGGGTCAAACCATAAGTAATTCTCTAGTTTTGGAGCTGCACCATTAAAATTTTCTCTTTTGGTAATGCTTTTTCAGTATACATCATAGGAAATAAGCTTGGATGTTGTATTCCATAAAGGGAATACTGCAGTGCTCTGGATTCAAAGAAGCAAAGTGGCTTAGCTTCCTGAGGTCTTGGAAAGCATCAGTGTACAAGTGGTGTCCAGTTCTGACTCCTAATTTCCCTTTTTTCCTGCCTCTTTCTGTCATTTACAGTTCTGGCTCCTCCAGCAGGCTGCCAGGAGCTGATTCTACACACAAAGTCCCGGTTGTAATGTTGGAGCCCATCAGAATTAAACAGGAGTCAAGTGCACCAAACGAGAACTTTGATTTCCCAATTGTTGTAGTGAAGCAAGAGACAGAGGAGGAAGCCCGGCCTCAGAATGTAATATTTACAGCTAAAAAGATCTCCTTTCTCTTTGGAGGGTAGTTTGGATTTTTGGGGAGTAAAATAATTTACTCATATTCTGTTGGGAACTGTTTCAGGGGAAAAATAAAAAGCTAAATAAAAGGAAGAGGTGAAATTCAAAATCAAGCTAGCCCTACTGCCAATTAAATTAACTGGTGTGATCAGACTGCTTTTATCCATTGAAAACTTGAGAAGTCCAGAAATAACTTGCAGAGATGAAATTTTCAGGTGCTGCTGGGAAGTGTTTCCAGTCATAGTGCAGGAATATCCATAAGCAAGGGTGCTAGATTTTTGGGCCATCAGAGATTAGTTTTTTATTATGGGAGCAGTAAATAGCCTTTTGTAGCTAATTTCTTGTGTTCATTTGCCTGTGTTATAGTGTTAGTAATTTCTGCATGCATGCTGGAAGTTGTATGGCTGCTTGCATGTAAATCTGTTATTCAGGTCAGTTTGCACGTTGTTAAGGTTGTGTAAATTCACATAAATATTGTAATCTGGCTTCCTTTGTTTCTTCCTGCAGTCCATACTTACTTCATTGCTGCTGGATACCAATCACAATTCCACTTCTGATGAAGCTGTGCTGAGAACAGATGCACCAGACAGCACAGATGATCAGCCAGGGGTACTGCAGGAGAACACATTCACTGGGAAAACAGGATGGATGGGATCCTCCCATGCTGGGGAGGGCAGAAAAGAGGATGATCCCAATGAAGATTGGTGTGCTGTATGTCAAAATGGAGGGAAACTCCTTTGCTGTGAGAAGTGTCCCAAAGTATTCCATCTTTCTTGTCATGTCCCTACACTGATGAGCTTTCCAAGGTAATTATGACCCNTCATTGCTGCTGGATACCAATCACAATTCCACTTCTGATGAAGCTGTGCTGAGAACAGATGCACCAGACAGCACAGATGATCAGCCAGGGGTACTGCAGGAGAACACATTCACTGGGAAAACAGGATGGATGGGATCCTCCCATGCTGGGGAGGGCAGAAAAGAGGATGATCCCAATGAAGATTGGTGTGCTGTATGTCAAAATGGAGGGAAACTCCTTTGCTGTGAGAAGTGTCCCAAAGTATTCTATCTTTCTTGTCATGTCCCTACATTGATGAGTTTTCCAAGGTAATTATGACCCCTTGAATTCCATCTAAAATTGCACTAAAAGATGTTAGACTTGTATTGTGAAACCCAGTATAAGAAGTTTCAGTCTCAGAGGAAGAGCAGTGTCTTCTTTAAAGTCTTGTATCCAGAAGTTTTATTAGTTGAAGAAAATCTGAATTTTCATGAAACTTCAGCTTAATTGCATTTTTTTCTACAAAATCTGTAGTAAAACTTCACTTATTTGACAATTAAGCAAGATCACATCTAGGGTATATAT
This sequence comes from Aleadryas rufinucha, assembly GCA_013397815.1. Lineage (NCBI taxonomy): Eukaryota > Metazoa > Chordata > Aves > Passeriformes > Aleadryas > Aleadryas rufinucha. The sequence goes on from VZTH01011522.1 coordinate 130,348, forward strand.
TACTAAAACTGGGACACAGAATTACCCATCTGTCATAAAATGTTTTAAGGGTGACTGAAAATATTTATATTTCTTAATAATAGTGATTAAAAAAAATTGTCTACAAGAAAAATCTGAAGTAATAGATAGTATTAAATATATTACTTCAGTGCTAAGGCTACACTCCAAGCATGGGATGTGCAGTGACTGACATTTTCTGTAACATCTCAGTCAGTGTTGAAACAAGCATTAAGCTTTCTTGAGTGGCTGTTACAAAACCATTGCTCAGGTTCTTGACTTTCAAAATAGAGTCTTAAATTGGTTGTTGTTATAAGCATTACTGGCCTTTGCTTCTGGAATTAGTGTATTTGATTGAAATAAATGGCATTTTGCAATGCCCCGGCTTGGAAATGTCATGCAATAAGCTTGTTTGTATTAAAGGATAAAAAGATTGGTCATAACACGCTCATTGGTTAATGCTTGTATAAATACTAGGTTTTCTGATTAAATAGCAGCATAGTTTATTGGTGTAAAGCATTTGGATAGCATCTTAGATTGGCACATTGATCATCTCTGTGCTACTCTGTATAGGCATACTTCTGGAAGTATATCTTTTAAATGTCACTTGAAATGGCACATAAAAATGTTTCTCTTACTTTTTGAAACTTCCAATTCCAGGAGGTTTTTTTCAAGAAAATGTTACCTGTTACAGCTTTGTGCCATAAGGAAAACTAAGTAAGGTTACAGTAAGCACTTAAATTAATAAATATTTGTGCCTTTCTGGCAAGGAAACAAAAAGTAATCTTGAAGCAGGTAAATAACTATGCATTCCAGGACTTGGTTTCTATTAAAATTAAATATTCAAGAACAAGTCTTGAAAATGCTTCATTTTTACTGGATCATTCAGTGGAAATGGAGGTAATGATGTCTGAGGGCAAGGGAGCCAAAACCAACTTTGATGGCAACTGTTCAGATGTGTAAAGGTGCGTATTACTACAAATGCATTGTGTTCCTGGGCTCCAGAGCACAGTTAGCTGGTTTCCTCCTGACTTCGGATGTATCAGGTTTTGGTTCTCATCTTTGTGGGCTTGCTTGCTTTTTTTTGTTTTCCACCTGTAAGTCTGCCAAACAAACTTCAGTCTATTAGCTTTAGTTCCTTCAAACACACAAATTAATTTTGTTATTATTATGTCGGCGGGATCAGTCTGCTGCTTTCATGATTGCTTTTTGTTCCTGTTTCAGGTGGATAGAGCAATTTCATAGGTTCATACAGTCACAGGATGGTTTGGGTTAGAACGGACCTTGAAAGGCACTCTAATTTGAACCTCCCTGCAATGCTCAGGGACATCTTCAGGTTGCTCAGAGCCCCAACCAACCTGGTCTTGAACATTTCTGGGGATGGAGCCTCTACTACCTCTCCAGGCAACCTGTGCCAGTGTTTCACAACCCTCACTGTAAAAAAACTTTTTCCTTGCCTGAATCTAGTCTGAATCTACCCTCTTTCAGTTTAAAACAATGTTCCCATATAGATTCCTAAGGCCACTGCATCTTTTTTCCTTCATTTCAACCTACCACATTCTTCCTGATTGTTGGATATTTCAGTGCATCATTCCTCTATTTTTAACTTGTTTCTTGTTTTCTTGTATCACAAGATCTTTAGGCCATAGCTTGTATCAATTTTTGCATATCTGCCACATTGTTTCTATACTGCTAGTCCAGGCACAGAGGTGACACTGTCATAAATCACTCTGTGAAGTTAAGACAGTGAAATGGTAGAAAGTAAAACTTCTTCCTGAAGCGAAATGCCAGTCATTCACCACTGTATGCTAAAACTGGCAGATGGTGAAAATCTTTGGATGACTCTGAATAGAAAACAGTAAGATTTTCTTTTTAAATTTGTGAAGTCTTCTCCCTTACAACTGCAACGAAATAAAGGGTGCTGCAGAAACTATTTCCCATTTATGGAGACACTGTATCGTAATGTACCTCTGAACATGCAGTTGGGTCTCATAACTGGTTATTGCTGGATTCTGGTCTATTGTGTGACGATTCAGCCCTCTGGTGGTTATCTGCAAGCATGCAAGTTTCTTCTTTTGTGGAGAACTATATTAAAAACATAGACTCTTCATAGTTTTTTAAAACTTTGAGGTTCATAAATTGTGTTGGGCAATCAGTGGACATACCTTGCAGAACCAATTATGTCATAGTCTTATGCTGACCTTTAAATCTCCAGGGTTGTTTTATACAAACTGATAAAATCATGAACATCTAAAAGTTTTAGGGAGTGAAATATTTTCAGTTTTACAAAAAACTCTTGGCTAGGGTAATCTCTGTAGAGTAGTAATGTGGTGTAGATCAAGCTTGTAGATAATATATAGTTCTCGCCATATAATACTAACACCTTTCCTTGTGTTCAGCCCATATGATTCCTTCAGTTTCTGTAGTCATGGTTGTACAGGGCTCTTAATAGTGCTTTCCTTAAATCCTATGAGCTCAGGTGAGAAATTTCAGTATGGACAAAGGTAGAGACCATCTGTCTGTCTTTCTGTTAGGACACCATTAATGACACCAGTGCCACTAAAATGAAACAAAAGTAAAGTAAAGCATTTTTGCCAGGTGTCTCAGCTTTTTGTAATGTTTTAAAAATCACCACCAACAAAACAACAGAGATGCAGAGAAAACCCACCCCACAGATGAGGGATTTACCCAGAAATATGTGGAAAGCCTTCTGTCAGAGGTGTGCTTTCTCACTGAGGTCAGTGTGTCTGTTTGTCTTCTTTAGTGGAGAGTGGATTTGCACATTCTGCCGGGATTTGTCCAAGCCAGAAGTTGAGTATGACTGTGATAAACCTGCTCACAGCTCTGAAAAAAGAAAACTGGAGGACACCATGGGTTTGGCACCCATAGACCGTAGGGTAAGGATAAAATTCTTATTTAAAACTTTGAAGCTGAAGCAATTTTTAGCTTTGAGTATGAGAAACTTTCATCATTGTTTTACCTGGTTTCAGTTGGCAACTTGTGTAAATACACTGAAATTAGTATTTGATGTGGGCTCTTAGTCTACATGTAGAACCATTTATGGCAGAGTACTAAAGAGAAGACTCAGGCTCACGATGTGCAACACTGATTATGGGGGTGATTATGATGAGATTTATTGCTAATACAATATCTAAATACTGCCAATGCAGTGTGTAAGCAAGGCTAAAGGACTATAACATAGGTTCAGCTGGAAACGTGCAGGTTTGCAGCCTTTGGTCTTGCAGAAAGCACAGTCAGAAAGCAGCAAAGCACTTACGGAGCTACTTCAGGATTTTATCTCCACATATGGCTGGATCTTAGCCCTGTTACTCACCTGCCCAAAACTGAGTGTTCCCGTCTTCGGGCTGGATGTACCCTGCAGGTGTCCCTGCTGGAGTGGGATCCACCTGGAAGCTGCCTGCAGCCTCAGGGAGGTCAGTTTGCCCAGCCGGCCCAGTCGCCAGGAGCATTTTGTAGCCTTTTGCAGGCTCACATGTACCAAGATCAGTCACAACCATCACCATTCCCCCATCTCTGGAATGCATTAATTATGCAAGCATCCAGACAGTTCCTCCTGCAATTCCCACCTGGTGTTCTTATCTTTGGACAAATCACATTGCCCATCAAGAACAGTGTCTGTGTGTGGAGGACAGACTCTCACCATTATTTACATGTGCTCTATTTGTATTTTGCATTAAATGTAAGTTATAAGTCCTGTAAAGATTCTGATAAGGGACCAGCAAGCATAAAATCACACAAAGGTATTTTTATAATCTCTTTCAAGGCTCAAGATCCAGTTTAATATATTTGTATACACAAAGAAAAAGGGGGAATACTGAGCATCTGTTCGGTATTTTCTGTAGTTTGTGATTTTAGAATAAACTGTGTAGGATTCCTGAATTACTTGGGTATCTATTTGTCTTGACACAGAAGTGTGAAAGACTGCTGCTATACCTCTACTGCCATGAAATGAGTCCTGCCTTTCAAGATCCAGTTCCTCCCACAGTATGTACCTCACTTCTTTCCATTTTATGTTAGCAGCATATTTGCCATGTTTCTAATGGCATTCCAAAGTCCATTATCGGAAGTCAAATTCTACAGACACTGAGTGCATTAAACATGTTTAGTTTTATTAAAACTCTCTGAAGGGGGAAGGTAAAAGTTGAAGCATTGGGTTGGCAGGGGATTTACAAGTAAAATCCCCCAGTAACTGATTTTACTTAATACTTCAAAAATAGATACAAAAAGTAAGTTCTAACACTGCTAACTTCAAATCCTGAGTTATATCACTGAGAAGGTGAATTGGGAGGTATTTGGGGGTTTTAAACATTACTTGATTTTGAGAATTGGGGTACTCCATAGTACTAATATGAAATCGAATTTCTTATTATTAGCTTGAAATTTGTTAGTTTAAAATGATAAACAGTACCTGGGTGCATTAGAAGTCCAAGGATACACAGAGCTACCACCATGATCAGATGAAAAGGTGTTCTTGAAACAAGTCAGTGGGGAAGGACAAGTCAATGGGGAAAGCATTCATCAAAAAGTAGTATGTTCCTATGCAGCCTTTATTCCATTTGAGTAAGAATTCTGAAGAACATTCCACAGAGTTTAATAATAAGAAATGGCACAAGAGATTCATTGATTAATCATATGATGGTCATGTCTTATTAAATTCAGATTTTAAAAATGTGAATCTAGTTAGGAGAAAGTAGGAAAAAAATATAAATTAAAAATAAAAATTAAAACTTTCTAAAGAAAGTTTTCTTATTCTTTCTAAAGAAAAAAATTTTAATCCTACAGCCAGTTTGAGTATCAGAACCATTGATATCACTGAAATTTGCCACCATTTCAAGAACTTATTTCATATCGTGGTGTTGAGAATGAAACTTAATAGCTAGCTTATTTGACTACATCTGAAAATAATGTCCAAACCAAGCCATTGGCTCTATTATATATTATCAGTGGAGGTGGAGGTTTTATGTGTTTCTCTTTGATTTTAAAATAGGCATTGGAAAGAGTATATTTTAGCCAACAAATTGTCATACATCACTGTTACTCCAGAAACTGTCTGCATGTATGTTAAAAGTGCAATTCTTGTATCTTTGAGTTGTACTTTGAAGATGAAACTAAACTTTGCCCACGCCCTCAAATCTAAAGGTTTATAAAACAATAAATTATGAGCATGATCGCATTTGGGATTTTTTTTTCTCCACTTAGGTCCCTGATTACTACAAAATAATCAAAAAGCCTATGGACTTGTCAACCATCAAGAAAAGACTTGAAGTGACCAATTCATTCTACATAAAGCCAGAAGATTTTGTGGCTGATTTCAGACTGATTTTCCAAAACTGTGCTGAATTTAATGAGGTCAGAAAAGTAGATGCTTTATCAGGTTTTGTTGGCTTAGTTGCTTTCAGGAAAACTGTAATGGGGGTAGAACTTACAACACAAGAATTTATTGTATTAAACTTATTTTGATGATGAGACTGCAGTGAAAACATTGATCAGATTTGACACTGCTGTGGTCTGAGATGACTCTGCAGTGGAGATCTTTCCATAGAAGGGAGAAGGATGGTAACAAACATAGCTGAAAGGCAGGACAGCAGGTAAAGAAAAGGACAGTTTTTTTATCATAGAGGTTAATGGTGGGCATTGTGATGTAAAAATTGGTTTAGTCCTCCTTGCCTCAGATCTTAAGTTCAGTGGGATTTTCATGCTGGGAGCTCTGTACTCACCCTTATGATTTCAAGTTGCATGTTGAGTGATTGTTTTTATCCCCTACTGCACGTAAGGGAACACGTGGTGAAATAGGGATGCAGGTTCTGAGTGGACCACAAAATGAGAATTACAGTGGGAATAAAGGGTTCTTCAGGTGGCCTCCGTGGGGTTCTCATCCAGTCACCCTTGATAGCTGGGAATTATTCCTACCATGGTGATTTCCGCTTCAGGAAACTGACAGCTGTGGTGGCTGTGGATGACTTTAGGACTGCCCAGTCTTCCACATTACAGTCATTGTCTACCGAGTAATATTTTCATTGTTACTAAAAAGATCTGTAAGCTAGAGAAGTTTCTAACACCCTGAGGGCATATCTGTTTCACAGCATAACACAACTTCTGTCCCCCTGCCCCCACCCCAGTCAGGATTTAAGAGTTCTTAGATTCTCTTTATATAGCTTTCAGAACCCAGGCAGTGTGGCTTTTGTGAGTGGCTTCTGTGGTCACCTGTCAGAGAAAAGAATCATTGCGGGGTGTCAGCCAAAAGATCTGCCCTCACTCTGTTTTGCAGACTTGTGCTCTTTGGGGCCCTGTGTTCCATAGCCATTCCTGCTGCTGATTGGAATGGTTTTTTGTAGTTTGTACCTAGATGACCTAATATGATCTAAATACAAAGCTATTTCATGATGCACTGATGTTGTTAATTCAC